>CM059188.1:67671345-67843470 GCA_030323885.1 Branchipolynoe longqiensis
TTCATTTGTTTTGTGTGGTGATCTGATGGGTGAGCCAGTTACTGGTGGGGTTGAGGATGTATTGGGGAATGCAGAAGCTGATCCCACTGTGGCCTTACCACGCGTCCTGGATTTCTCACTAGCAGTTTTTTGTGACATCATGGATGAGTGGTGACACACAAATTAAATTTATATATGAGTGTGCTATTTGGCTCAGGCTGGCAGGATTTAGGCCAAGTCAATCAACCGTACTATTGTTTTCCAACTGAGTGGTCACCCAACATCCATTCCAAACTGCCAGTCGTCGGTCACACAATGTCACTGTCACACGTCACCACACCGTGTCACAGACTGTCCACCCAGTTGCAGCAAATTCTTCATAAATTGTACACATATCAATTTCCGGACTCTGATTCAAAACTTGTCAATGGTTACTCGTCATTAATGGTTACTTGACGCGCTTGCTTCTGGTAAAGTTTACAAAGGTGTTTATTTTATTTTAATTTAAACACTCATGTTTTAACAATCCATTTGTTGTCATAGACAAGTCCATTCCTCACCGTAAACCAATTTACTGAGCCAACTGCAAGTGTGTTTATTTTAATATCAGTTTCCTAGTAGTTAGTTGACCATTCTTTGGGGTGCTACTTGATCGGACACACGCCACACATAGTTCAGCACTGTCTTGATTTGTTTGGGTTACCTGCGCAATCACTGTCACTGTAATGTTTTGAATCACTGAATGGTGCAATTTCCCTTGTTTTGTGGATTATTGCTATAGTAAATCTTAGTTTTAATTGTTCCTATGTGATAATACTGTGTCAACCACCATCAGTCTTACACAGTTTAGTTATCACCCCCATTGGTTAGTAATCAGTTTTGAGTGGCCCTCATATTAATATTGTCTGTATGACAGTGGCATTTGTTTGTTCTCCTGTTAATCTGTGTGAGGGCTTGTGCTGTTTGAGATGATAGTTTCCGTAGTCATTCTCAGCCGATAGCGTGTCCGCAGGTCGCGGTCACGCGGTCATTTTCAAATGAAAGTATTTAAGTCAGACTCACGATTTGGACCCGAGATGAAACCTTCAGCCTACCCATAATGTCACCGAGACAGTACTGTTGGGAGTAACTATTTGGATTCTAGACACATGCCGAACCACACATAACACTGAAGAATACTCTTCCTTGTTTGTATTAATATCTTACTTGATGTTAACACTCTATACATTTTGGAGAATGTTGTTCGGGCTATTGTTATCTGTTGTTCGGGCTATGTTATCCTTCTTTTATTTCCTCCTCACATCTCCATCATTTGTAATCTTTTTGTCCGAGATATATAATTCGGATACTTGTTCTATGTTTTGTGCCATCTATGGTTATATTGACATTTGGTTTATCTGTCTTTTTTTTAACTTATAGCTACCATTGTTTTGGTCTCCTTGGATTCATCTTTCATGTGAATAGTATCTTAGCTTTATTTGATATCTATTCACTATATCTTGTAGGTTTTCCTCACTGTCTGCTAGTATTACACTGTCATCGGCATATCTAAGATTGTTGATGTTCATGCCACCTATTGTCACTCCCTTGCAATCTTCAATGTGTCTGAAAATCATCTCTGTGTACAGGTTAAATAGACATGGTGACAATACACACACAGGATACCTGGAGATAATCTATGAATTACCTATTTATATAATTACATTAAAATGTGATACCCTCAAACAACCAATTCATGTGCATTAAGAATATACCTGGGTTGGATATAGAAGTATATTTGGTAGATCCAGATCGCAGTGTTCATGAAAAGGAGAACTGCGAATCTCTTCCAGTGTTGCCACCTAGTGGTTCAAATATGTACTCCTAGGATTGGAGCGATATCTGTTGCTACGGTGCGTTCATTCTCGCCACCAACTCACTTGTAAGGAAGCCTACTCATCTATTTTTTCTGAATATTTCCTATTATTTGTATGATATAGTCACATACACTATTTCTAATTAAGTGATGATCTAATGTATGAATGTTTGTCATACAGGAGGACAAGCTGTGAGAATGCAATTTATGTGAACTTGTGGCTTATTTAATGAGTAACTCAAAAATTATTTGTAGGTAAATGGCAAAATCTTTGACCCAGTGGCAGTGAGGTATTTGGCAATTTTGCACATTGGCAGAGGATCTACCTCTTTTATGCTATATTGTATCTAGTTCAGAGATTCCAGAATGAGAAACTCAGATTATATTGGTAGGCAAATGAAACTCTTAACTATGTCTATGTGGGCATTCTGATAAACCGGCCATTTTGACGTGGTTTTGGTAATGTAAAATGACACCTTGTGTGTTGCTTATGATTGTCACAGGTTTCCATAGATCCTTGACTTTTAGTGCGCAAAACTAGTTTCTGATTGCAGTGAAAACATTGACTAAAATATTAATGATCACATTAAAAGTAAGACACATACTTTATGAAACCTACAATATAAATTTGGTCAATCAATTTGCAATGCACGTGTTGAATTTAGAGGAAATCTATTGATTCTCTCATCATGTTTTTCCTCCCCCAAAAGTAGGCCTACATGTCAGCTCTGGAACAGCGAAATATTGGTTATACTTTTTAATTCTTTCAGAAGAAGCTCTGCAAAACCAAATATGTCTCAGGTACGAAAATTAAAAATATTTAAGAATATTTGGTCAAAATCACCATGTGCTTTAAATTGTAGCCCCCCCCCCACAAACACCTGTTAAAAATTGCATCATAGATGTCAAATCAGACACTAGGCTAATACAAATTTTAATTTTATCTGAACTTAGCAAATTGTAAAGAATAAGTCTAGTCATCCAAAGTAAGTGATGTATGTCTATAGGTTTATTATTTACAGCCAAACCTTTCTCTTATCAAGAGAACTTATAAAAGAGAAATTTGAGTTCGAACTTTAGGAGTTAATGTGTCCAATCAGTTCATTACTTGCTGAAATTATTATCTCAAGCAACAATAAATGACACAATAATACTATTTGTAGTATTGCTATTAAACAGCTTCGATTTTGTAACTTTTACAGGTAATGTCAGTGCCAGCTCCTTCGACGTCCAGACCAGAACTGCTTGGTGGTGCTGCAGGTGCCAACCAGCATCTGTTCTTGGACAGGGTGAGTGAAACCACTCATTTGTCAGGTAACTTAGAGTTATGTAATGATGAATGATATTTATTCTCATGAACAGTGTGAAAGTACGACATCTGAACACTTTGACTTCTGGTCCTGCTAATGTGTATGGCATCACAAATGACCATGATTACTTGGCTAAACGTCCAGAAGAACTCTTCTTGGATTCTATGGGCATAACTACTATTACGGAGGAGGCATGTGTTGATGTTGAAGCCAGAACGTGTGGCCAGAGCAACACAAAATCATGGAAGGAGGAGCGCCTGATCCGACTGCAGTATTCGTCCTTTGGCAGAATTTGCAAAGCAACCCAGCGAACAGATTTTGACAAACTGGCAAAATCCCTTGCTGAACACAAGGACTGTGTAGCTATTAAGCATGGTCGGAAATATGAGACTATTGCCCGAATAGCATACAGTGACCAGGTAAAAGTACCCGTGACAGATTCAGGCATCATCGTCTGTGCGGAGGCCCCTTTCCTTGGATGCTCGCCAGATGGGCTAGTAGGAGACGAAGTGCTGCTAGAAATCAAATGCCCCTATACAGCACGAGAAAAGGATATTTGTCCAGAGACTGTGCCTTATCTGGAAATGAACACAGATGGATGTTTGCAACTGCACAAGAATCATGATTATTACTACCAGATAATGGGTGCTCTATTGTGTACAGGTCGGAAATCGTGTGATTTTGTTGTTTGGACATTCAAGGGCATGAAAACACTCCACATTATGCGGGATGAACATTTCATATCAAATATGAAATCACAGTTGACCGATTTCTTCAACAACTATTTCAAGGTGGCTGTGTTGAACAAGTACTTGTACAAACAAAGTCACTTATTCTGAGTGTTAAAGAGAGCTTTTTCTATGTACCTGCACTTACATGATTTGCAAAGATTGATTGATTGGTGGCTGCTTTACACCGTGTGGTCAGCATAGGCCATATTCACAGTGAGAACTGTTTGTTTTTTAATTCAAACCATCGCTTTTACATAAAAAGCATACAATCAATTTATTGTCAAAAGACATTCATGCATTTTAAAAATCACAATCATATAATATCTGGCCAAGGTAAATAAAGATTCTAGATGAAAGTATTTTCCATTGCTGGCAATTGTTTAATAAGCTTATATGAGGTGGTACAAACTAGCTTCCCTCAAGAAGGCTAACATGTTTTCTTATTTTCATTGGGGGGGGGGGGGTGGAGGGGGTCACCATTTGCAAAGATCATATACTTGTTAATACATTGTTCACATTAAAGCCAGGTAAGATATTACCAATTCTGTTTTACTTCATGAAAATGTAATTTTAACGGTGAAGTATACATGTGGAACTTCATATTGTATGTATGTCAGTGTGAAATATGATTGTGCAAGTACTGTAATTTTGGAACACCAATAAAGAACATAAATCACTTATAAAATTCCATTCAATATCCAATTTATTCTTAGTTACATGTACTGTGATCCAATTTACATAATCGATTTGGTATGGCCCAATAGTACATACATTCACTCATTTATGTGACACTATATGTTATGTGTGCATCAGGGCTAATAACAAGTAAATATACACCAAAATCCTCTCAAGCATTCCTGGGAACAATACACTTCCTGAAATTGACCAGCATATAACATACAAATATGATGTCTGATGACAGAACACTTTCAGTTTGATTCAAAGGGCGACACAGTATTTTGTAAGTTTTTCCAAGACCGATCACTCGTTCGACATGAACTCTCTTACTGGAAATTTGTCTGTCCTTCAGAACAGTACCTCCTGTCATTCTGTTCCTTTTCTTAAAAAATGTGGGGATATTTACAGTCACATCCATTGGTGCAAATAAGTCCTGGACATCAAAGCCTTTGTCAGCCATTACAGAGTCTGTGGGGTCACACATTGTAGTGAGATTACTCCTCTCTACTATTTGCCTGTCGCTGGTGCTCCCACCATAATCAGGTGACACATAGGAGACCATACCACCAGGTGTCACTCCAAGTATCACCTTTGCTGTATTGCGACTTTTATAAGTTGAGAATGTGACTTGCTGTGCTGCTGGATCTTTAGGCTTTTGTACAGGACACTCTGTACCATCAAAGATAGCTCTTGTCCTTGGGAATTTTCTTTTAAAATCTGTTGGTGTGTGGAAATGTACCACTTCCCGTTGTGGCCAGATATTGATTTCCCGCCACTGCAAGGACATGAATCAAATCCAAGTAACAAACGCACTATAAACTTCTAACTCTGTTATTTTAAACAATAGACTCAACTCATAATTTGTTTTATATGTCCACAACTTAACCAGGGTGAGGAACAACTGGTCTTCAGCCTTGATTGAGGGAACACTGTACATGTAGGTCAGCTGCGATACGGCTGGTCCCAGTGACATGAAAACATCCATAAAGACACTGCAGTTTTCTAAACCAGTGTAAAACTGCATGGCACGTTGGTTTGTTTTATAGTCCGCAGCAGAAAAGCATTGTATCGTAGGTCCAATGGTTTGTGTGGATGTTTCCTCCATGACTGTGTTCTCTGTCTGAACACTTTGTGACTGTGTGGTGTTCACATCCTGGCTAGAAATTTCTTCCACATGCAAAACAATCATGTCTGCATTACTGGTTAGCAGCACCGCAGGTTCTGTTGATTCAGATTTTGTCTCAGATTTTGTCAATAACTGCATGGCCGTGCATTTTCTGTCACGATCATGGGCTCATTCACGTCTTTCAAGGCATCGTAATGTTACCCCACCAGTCCAGCTGAAGACGGAAGGGACAGCACAGGCTAAGAGCTTCTTCGGCCCCATCTCATACCCTGGAATTAACAGTGTACGGTGGTATATTGAAACAACACCATTTCTATAACATGACCAGAGGAAATATGGTGGTAGAAATAAAATTATATTTAAGTTTTTAAATGTTATTTAATGCTACACCTGCCATGCTACCGTGTTGTGTACATTGTATTGTAAGGATATATGTGAGAGTGTCAATTATATATTAAATCCAGCATTTTTTTAAAGACCAGTTATTCTCATCTGAACAGAACATTATTTGAAGTAAAAAAACATGCTTAGCAAAAGGGGGGGGGGCATTTACAGATATTTCGGAATGTTTATTTTTTTTACTAAGATAGCTATATTTTTATTTAACTACCCTTTTTGTTGAATTTGTTGTAGTCTGCATTCACGAAGTGAACTTTGCAAATGATGCTACTCTGGGAAGGCCACCATCGTTTCCCACTCTTGTTGTCAATGCGCTTGATGGCATCTACCCACTGTTTCTTTAATGCTTTGTTAGGCGGAAATTCGTGCCCGCCTCGATTATGACACCCGGGCACTGAGCAACAAGTCTGCGGCATAGTTGACGACTTTTCAATACATAAACCAATGATATTTGAGGAAATCTATGGGTTGATAATATTAACTGAAAAATAACAACACGACGCAACGGCGAAAATGGCGAAACACGTGGCATGCAGCATTACACCGGACCGGCATAGTCCGCCATCTGACGACGGAATCTTGCAAACTGGTGTTGCAACGAAAGCTCCTCATTCATGATTGTAAATGTACAAAAATACATTGCATGCATGTTATTGTATGAGTATATGTTAATGGTATGACTTATGTGTTATGTTGGACTGCATTATCTGAAATCGGAAATGTCTGCAGGTATACTTAATATATGAAGAATACTGTCAATTCATGATTGTAAATGTACTAAAATACATTGCATGCATGTTATTGTATGAGTATATGTTAATGGTATGACTTATGTGTTATGTAGGACTGCATTATCTGAAATAGGAAATGTCTGCAGGTATACTTAATATATGAAGAATACTGTCAATTCATGATTGTAAATGTACTAAAATACATTGCATGCATGTTATTGTATGGGTATATGTTGAGGTTAATGTGAGATGATTTTCAGACACATTGAACATTGCAAGGGAGTGACAATAGGTGGCATGAACGTCAACAATCTTAAATATGCCGATAACAGTGTAATACTAGCAGACAGTGAGAAAAACCTACAAGATATAGTGAATAGAATCAATAAAGCTGGAATACTATTCAACATGAAGATGAATGCCAGGAAGACCAAAACAATGGTTATGTAAGTAAAAAGACAGATAAACCAAATATCAATATAACCATAGATGGCACAAACATAGAACAAGTATCCGAATTCATATATCTCGGACAAAAGATTACAAATGATGGGAGATGTGAGGAAGAAATTAAAAGAAGGATAACAATAGCCCGAACAACATTCTCCAAAATGTATAGAGTGTTAACATCAAGTAAGATATTAATACAAACAAGGAAGCGTATTCTTCAGTGTTATGTGTGGTCTACTCTAATGTATGGGGCTGAGACATGGACAATCTCTAAGAAAATGTACAAACGTTTAGCAGCATTTGAGATGTGGACTTATCGAAGGATGATGAAAATATCATGGACAAAGAAGATCACCAACAAAGAAGTTCTCAGAAAAATTAAAAATAAGAAACGCTTGTTTGCCACTATACAGACAGTAGTAATACTCTAGGTCATATTTAACGTACTAAACCCTATGGGGAGGGATTTCAGAAAAATCCAGCCAATCAGCGTAGAGTATTCTGGTCATGTGACCTTCCAGGGTGGGTCGTCGGGTGGGAGGGTGTTTTCTCTCAGCCAATAGGAAGGCTGCATTTGGTTAATTTATGCTAATTTATGTATATAGGTCACGCCCATGCCCAAATAAGGCTAGAAGAAACTAGGTAAAGTGTGTGTGGGGTGACCTAGATAATTTATGCACGAGTGCCATTCCGAGCTTAATGCTTGCGCCTATGGCAGTGGTACCCCAAGTTTAGCGCACTATAAGGCCTTTTTCATGAAAATCTCGCCAAACGGTGTGTGCGTATGTGTGCACCCCCACAAACGGGTGCTTGGCCTATTTTGATTGACAGTTGGTTTCAGCCAATGAGCGTTGAGTATTCGGATGATTGACAGATACAAACATGATAATTGACAGATACGAATGCGTGTTGGTGGCCATTTTGTCGTATTTTGTAAACATTGGCACATGCTTTTGGGGGGGTTGGTGGGGGGTAATGTAAACATTGCCACGTGCTTTTGGGGGGTTGGTGGGGGGTTTGTAAACAAAGGTTGCCATTTTGTAAACATTGCCACTTGTTTCGGTGGTTTTAGCGGTGGTTTTATAAACATCGACCACGTGCGTTTTGTGAATTTTGAATTTTGGAGGGCGATTTAAGCCAAATGCCACATGCTTTCGAGGGGGTTTGGTGTGATTTGTAAACAGAATCGTTCCATTTTGGTTTCAGCGAATGGTCGTTGAGTGTTTGGATTTTTGAATGTTGGCGGGGATTTCATTGGTGTTATGTTTTTTAGTTCTTAAGAATTCCACTAGCTATCAGTAGAGAAGTGGTTTTTTCACTATGTTTTATTTGAGTTTTCAAAAAAAGTTTCACCAAGTGCACTTCGAATGGATGTGAGTATGGTTATTACAAAAAAAAAGCTTGTTAGGAATTTGCGCGCGCGCAGACGCCGACGCACGAGGCTTGACCGTGCACCGGCGTCTGCGCCTGCGTGTGCTATATAGCCCCAGAGTCTCGGGTTAAGTGTAAAAGTTACAACCACATCAGGATAAACGCAATGTTATCATTCGCAGTCGACCATTGCGTATAGCCAAGAAAATGGTCGATTCGAATGGTAATTTTTAAACTTTACTCTACAGATTTTGAATTGTTGCGACAATAGATAGATTTAATGCAATTGTCATCGATTATACGTATATATTTTGTAAAGAAAGAATACTTAAGATAATTTGCGATTACTTAGTAATCAGCATTTATTAGGGACATTTTAACAATGATATTTATATACCATGCTGTGGTAGTTATCACAATTTATAGTTTTATTTTGAAACAGGGTAGTTAGACATAGTGAGTAATCACAGTGGTTAACCAGAGTATTGAGGTAAACCACAGTAACAATTTAAGTGTTTGTGCGCGTTCCTTCAATCCATATCTCGCAGCAGGCTACAAGCGTGACTAACACTCTACGGGGTCATGTTACTTGAAAGCGACTTTTAGATTGGTATCCTGCTTGGGCGACTGTGATTTATGGGTCCATTTTTTTTGTCGGGCTCAATTCCGGGCACATGTGTTAATCATTATATTGTGCACCACCCACGGACTGTTTCCGGCTGCCGCAGTATAGCTTAACCCTTTCAAAATCAAAATATACTTTAAAGTGTGCAGTGTCTTAATATGCATATTATATATGACAATGATCACAGTAACGATGATTTTGCATGAAATAAATGACAATAAATTATAATCTTCATAGTTTTGACAATGAAAAAATGTATTGTCCAATAATCTCAGTTCTTTGTAAGTAGTCCGCCTTATCATGATATCACAGGTTTTCTCCAGTTTAGCCGATTGACGACACAGTGACGATATTGCAGTATGTAATGAATGTGGAATTACATTACTATTACATTATACTAGCAATATATCCTACATCTCACGTCCAACCAAGCCAGGTTATGATAAAACCTTTTAAAGAAAAAGCACAAGAGTTAACATGTTGTGAATTAATAATATTGTTATAATGAATAATAAAAAATCAATATCAAATGCACAATATGATTTGAATAGAAAGATAAACAAATTTGTTAAATTATGAATTTGATTAGGAATAATAAAGGAGTCAAATTGTTGTAATTCTAAATTAATGCGTTCTATGGCCTGCATTTCATGAAGAGAATCAACTGGTGCAACAGTATTATTATCTACAACATTACACAATTTTCTTAATGTACTCACATGATATGGTGACTGGTTTATAAAGCGAGTTTGTCGGGCTATTGTTGATGGTTGAAGATGGTAAAATGATGTCATTGTTGTGAATGAATGGAAGTTTTGTGAAATGTAAAAAGTACACGTTACGTCCGAGTCCTCCGGTGGGTAGATACCAATGTGGCCTTACAAAATATGGAGGGCTTATGCGAGTTGGAAGAATCCAAGATGGCCACCAAGGACGCTAAATATTTTTATTTGGGTAGTTTATCATTCAATTAGGGGCTGAATCCGGGTTATGGGTGTCTAAGGTAACAAAGACAGGTCTGGATTTCATTAACTAGGTTTGTGTCTCCGGGAGCGAACACAGCATGTCACAAGACAGGACCTTGAGATAAAGGTCCTTCTTGGCACGTGCCGCTGTGCGTCATGTACATCCGTTTAGGGATGGGACAAAGTGATATGGTGAAAAAAAAATGGGTTCCAGCTGTTAAAAGTCTAGCAAAATACCAAACGCCTAAAAGGGTGTGGTTGGATGAGTCAAAATCAGAAGTGAAACACTTCCCATGGAAGTGAATCACTTCCATTAGGAAGTGATTCACTTCCGATATTTGTTGACAAATACTTTTGCTGTGTATAAAAGGAGCATTTTGTGCGTAGTTTAACCATCTTCACTTTGGCCTGAAGGACGATAACTGCTAGACTACATTTTACCACACATCACTGCTGCCTGTTTCTGCATACCATCACCACCGACACAACACTATTGCTGCTACTGCTGCTGCTGCTACTGCTGCTGCTGCTGCTTCTACTGCTTCTTTTACCAGATATCATTAAGTGACAATATTAGTAATTATTCGTAAGTACTAAAACTTTCCTTTTGAAAAGAACATTTTAAAGAAAAAACCAAGGAAAGGAGGATAATGAGTCGCAGAGGAAAAAGAAGTGATATGAAGTGGAATGCAACCGGCACCGAAGTGGGTATTACCCCAATCACTTTAGCTGGTGATTTTGTCAATGCTGGAATGACAACGGCAATGACAAAGACACCAATGGTAGGGGTGATGACTTCGGTAACAATTGAACTTTCTAATACAGCCACAGCCGCCGCCGCCACCGCTATTAAATCAAATAGCGGTGGTTGCAATGATAACAACAATTTTAACGACCAACAAAATAGACACCCAGCCGCAGTGGAAAATCTTCTGGAATTGGCTGTAGGTGGCAAATTACCAGAAAAAATTGCTAACATGTCAAATAAGCATTGGGAAGAAATTAAGTCACTTGCATTGGAAGCAGAAGAAGAAGGAATTGAGCATGTTGGCGGAGGCTAACATGTATAATTTGCTCACGAGGCAAGAATGCCCTCTGTTTTCCTCGCTTTGTATTTCACCCTTTCAACGCCAGTCTGCACTGCTCCCTCGTGCTGTTCACTTCGCTTCTTACTGCCTGCCTACCTGTGATGCCACCATTCAAGAAGCGCCGAGGGCGTCTGCCGCTGTCACAGCGCTGTCAGCCGGGGAGGTTGGTCCAGTCACTGTCAACTATAAGGTCGGCGGCTGCTTCCCATACTATGTCCTCGTCTTCCTCTCAAGCTTCCGATGCTGGTTCGGCATCACAGGTAGTGGGAGAGTCTGAGAAAGAGGAGCTTGTTAGACTCAGGAAGCAGGTCAAAGAGAGGGACGGTAACTTTGCGGCTCGGTTGCAAGCTTCGGAGGCGAGGTCGCCGGTGCATTCTGGTATCTCGGGTCGGTCAAAGTTGCCTAGGCTCGTGAGTCCGCCTTCTTCTAATGGAAGGCAGAGGTCGCCGTCTCCATTACCACGTCGAGGAGTGAGAGCAGCGTCAGAGAGCTCAGTTTCGCCTGAGGTTTTGCCGAGAGAAGAGCCGTTGCGTCAGTCCAGGACTAGGCGCGGCGGGAAACGCCCCCTCCCGTGCTGAGGACTCCGCCCCCTCCACCCCGCCCAGTTCGCCTAGCCGAGCCAAGAGTGGAAGCGCTGGTGCACGCAACTCCGGCTTTGCGTAAAGGAAAAGGTATGAAGTTGCTTCCACATTTGTTTATTACGAGAGGTGATAACTTTAGACAAATTTCGTCAGGAGATGCAACATGGACTGAATATTTTCTAGCATTGCGTCAGTTGGCGGCAGAGCCGTCTTTCCCAGAGGAGTGGTGGCCATCTTTATTGAGGCATGAAGAAGAGCTAGCTCGAATGGCGGTTACTTGGGAGTGGCTGACTTGCCGCCATTGGTCAGAGCGAGTCTTTCAACTTGTGGAAAATGGACGCTTTAGACTAGGCCTCTTGGATGAGGTGAAAAGTAAGGATTTGCAGAGAGATACGTGTTCGGATGCAATGAAGTTAGCTCAACAGAAGACGGTTTATGTGCACGCACCGCTTCGTCAGGTGTCGCATACAGTGTCGGTGCCGCCCTCTCAGCCAGTTCAGGCTCCCATTAACACGCGAGAAGAATATAACAAGGAGACGGATGGGAAAGCCTGCTGGAAGTGGAACTGGGGGAAGGATTGTGGCTTTGAACAATCTCACGGAGCGCATCCTTCTCGGCTCCAACATATTTGTGCTTGGTGTGCTTACCGTTTTAAGCGTGTTCTTGTTCATAAAGAACAGGACTGTCTGAAGAAAAGAGGTTTTCTAGATAGGAAACCAGTGTCTGAGGAAGTAAAGACAGTAAGTTCAGTCACTAAATCTGATGATGTTTCTTCTGTTTGTCAGCATTGTGATAACGTAGTTGTTAATTTACCGACGGTCCCGGCATTTGTAAATGTTTCTGAATTAACGTCGATAGTTAAAAGTTAACATGTACAAAAAAATGCTGTGCTAGGCATGCGGAATATCCCTCATATGATTCAACCGTTACCTGTTACAGCTAATATTCCAGTTATTCTAGATGCGCCTTCTGAATGTAGAGTTCTAGTTGACACACCTGTTGATACCCATGTTAGTAACAACCCTCTGTGTAAAAATATCCTTTCTGCTACTTGCGGGGAGGTCGAGCATGCAGGTAGCAGTTCAGCATTACCGATAATTGCCACGAGTGTATCCGAGCCTAGTACACATGACCTAGTGCCGCCCGGTCAAGTATCAGCTGTTCAGTTCGCCCAACATATCTCATTAGACATTCCGTTGCCGGAAATTATGTTCGACTGGTTTGATCCAGACTGCCTTTTGATTGACTCTAGTAAGCAGGATGAGTTTGTCCCTCCTCCATCGCCAATCATGTTTAGGATAGCACTTGATAAGTTTTGGCCGTTTCTCGCTAATAGTCTTGAAATAGAGAATAGTTTGTATTGTAAGATTTATGCTGCAGTAAGGGATACAGCACTGCCGAATTATCTTCAAGCCCGTATTCCGATTCAGTCAGGCTTAAATATCGTGGCGTGGAGGAATTTTCTTGTTGATTATCCTGATACTTTCCCATTAGATCATTTGGAGTTTGGTTGGCCCCTGGACTATACGTCGACAGCAATTCCAGTTCCGACGCTAATTAATCATACATATGCAGCGAGTTCTGATCCACATATTTGTAGCTACTTAGAGAAAGAGCGAGAAATGGGTGCAGTAATAGGTCCGTTTCAGAACCCTCCATTTGAACCTTGGTGCCAAATAAGCCCACTGATGACAAGGCCCAAAAAGAATACAACTACAAGAAGGGTGATCATGGATTTGAGCTTTCCTCTCGGTAAGAGTGTTAATGCAGGAATCGTTAAAGGTTTTTATCAAGGTAGGGCGTTTAATTTTTCTCTTCCATCCATAGCAACTCTCACTGACTGATTAACGCTCCTGGGACCTTCTGCTTGGTTGTGGTCTGCTGATTTGGCTCGGGCGTATCGCCAGTTGCGCATCTGTCCGTTGTCGGCTCCTTTATTAGGAATTTCTCTGAATAGTGAGTTCTTTATCGATGTTGCACCACCTTTTGGATGTAGAACGTCGGCATTAGCGTGTGCTAGAACTACACGGGCAGTTGTCTGGTTGCTCAGAAAAGAAGGTTATTTCGTGCTGTATTATCTGGACGACTTTGTAGGCTTAGAGAGATCACAAAAGAGAGCAGGTGAAGCGTATGCGAGGTTCTTGGAGTTGACGAGCTTGCTTGGTTTAGAGTTAGCGTTGAAGAAATGTTCTCCTCCTGTTACGTCGTTAATCTGGCTAGGTTTTCTAGTTGATGCAGTAGAAATGTCAGTTTCCATTCCCAAAGAGAAGTTGCAGGCTGTGCTTGACAAGTGTACGGCGTGAAAAAATAAGAAGGTAGCAACAAGGAAACAGTTTCAGAGTATTGTAGGAAAGTTGCAACATATCTCGAAATGTGTCAAGCCGGCAGCAAGGTTTACAAATAGAATTCTAGCGGCTCTCAGGTCAGCTCCGTTCATAGGTGCGCAATGTTTTGATCCAGATGTGTTGTTGGACCTTGAGTGGTTTGCAAAATTCGCTAGCATTTTCAATTCAAAGCTCCTTCTTCCTTCTGCGCCGAGAATCCCTTGGGTTATCGAGTGCGATGCGACTTTGTGAGTGGGGGGAGGTTTCTCCTCGAGAGCGTTCTTTGCAGCACAGTTTCGTGATGAGGTAATGGATTTAGGTTTCTCGATCGCGCAACTTGAGGCTCTAACTCTAGTACATGCTGTAGTGGCACTCCTGCCCCCGTTGCCATCTAGCCATATTATAACTGTAAACACAGATAATCTTCCCTCACAACAAGTAATCTCATCGGGTAAAGGCAAAGACACAATACGGTGTGCGTGCGCGAGGCAGCTTTGGTTACTTGCAGCTGTACACAATTTTGAGCTTGAGATTAGTCATAAAGCAGGGAAAGAATTAGTGCTGGCAGATGCGCTAAGTCGTTCCTTTGAGTCTCCACTGCTCAAACTGAAAGCGAATAAGATGTGTAAAGAAATGAACTTATCGGAAGTGGTAGTGACCCTACATCTGAAGATTCTCGATTTCGATTTGTAATCAATTTGTCCTGGAAGATAGTACTGTTTTGCTCCTATCTTCCAGGATACACGATGATGCACAATGCGAGACTGATGAACGTGTACAAAGCTGGACTGGCTACTCGAACCTGGCAAAACAAGTCTGTTCATCTGGATTGGTATCTGCAGTTCTGTACGGAATACGGTGTCCGCCCATTGTCGCCTTCGACATATCACTTGTTATCGTTCCTCATGTTTCTGTCATCAGCGCTCCGTTCTGCTGGTGCAGTATCCAACTACTTTAGCTCTGTGAAGATCTGGTTAAGTTCATTTGACAGTGATGCGCGAAAAGGAAGAAAGTAAGGCGGGGGTGGGAAAAAGGCGCTTTATTGAACGCCTCAGGAAACAGGGCACAGGATAATCACAAACTATATACAGGAGTCAACAGTAAGCAAGAAAGAGTAAAGAGGCTCATATGGAGCAAACGGGTATACAGCTTACGACTAGAGGAGCTCGGAGGGAGCTTTATTGTTCGTGGTGAGGGGCGCCGATGAGCCCTCCACTAGCATTAGAGCAAGTTGGGTGGGCGGGCGGACAAAAAGGAGCTTGTGCAGGGAGGACGGCCGGAGGGCGAATGGCTGAAGGAGGCCGGCGGGCGGCTTATAAGGGGAGGAGCGGGGAGGCGAGAATGCGGGGGAGGTGAGTAAGCCGGCGGGGAAGGGTGAGAGCGCGGGGTGGGAGAGAGCTGAGGGAAGGATGACAGGGAAGGTGAGAAAGCCGGCCGGCGGAAGAGGAGAAGGTGGGGGGCGAGGGTCTCTTCCTTCCCTCGCATCAAACGCAATGCAAACATTACGACCGATGCGCGAAAAGGAAGAAAGTAAGTCGGTAGTGGGAAAAAGGCGCTTTATTGAACGCCTCAGGAAACAGGGCACAGGATAATCACAAACTATATACAGGAGTCAATAAGGTAAACAGTAAGCAAGAAAGAGTAAAGAGGCTCATATGGAGCAAAAGGGTATACATCTTACGACTAGAGGAGCTCGGAGGGAGCTTTATTGTTCGCGTTGAGGGGCGCCGATGAGCCCTCCACCAAGACGGAGGAGAGGGCTCGAGGCGCGCCCGAGGGGGCGAGGCGGCGCACGTAGGCATGTACTGCCTCTGAGGTCCAAGTGCCATGGGCCATTATGTCGGCGAGGGGCACCCCCGCGCGGTGGCAGGCTTGGGCGGCGCCTCGGCAGAGGCTGTGCAGGGTGAAAGTCTGGTGGGCGGGCACTCCCTGCGCTTGGAGGGCTCCCCTGAGGAGCGCGGTGAGGGAGTGCGGATTGAGCGGCTGGCCGGAGGGCATCATGAAAGCCGGGGTGCTGGGAGGTGCCGGGCACTGGGCGATGGCGAGTTGCCAGGCCGTGGCGGGGCAGAGGCTGGAGCCCTCGGCGGCAGGGACGAAGAGGGCGACCGCGCCCGAGGGGCCGGAGATGGTTTTGGACGTCCTGATGAGGATCCGGAGCCCCCCGGGGGCGTGGCGAACGTCAGCGCGGGTGATGGTGTGGGGGCCGCCCCAGCCCTCGGGATTCGGGGCCAAGAGATTGGACTGGCGGAGCATCCCGAAGTACCTGAGGAGGAGGGCGGCCCGAGGGACGAGTGAGGCGGGCCCCGCTCGGGCGAGGTGGGTGATGGTGAGGGCAAGCTGGTCCGGGGTGAGGGGAGGTGCCTGGCGCGGGACGTGAGTAGAGGCACGCTCCCCCCTCGGCAGACGTCTCTGGCCAGGCGAGGGTCGAACCCCGAGGTGAGGCCGCCCGCCCCCTCCACCCAGGAGTGCGCCCCTGAGAGCGCGTTCTTGATGGAGGCCGGGGCGAGGGCGCGGGCGAACAGGGAGGCGCTGTGTGCTGCGACGTCGAAGGCTGAGGGCGCGAGGGGCTCCAGGCCTCGGGCGACGAGGTAGCTGACGTAGTCCTCGGCTTGCCGGCGACGGTTCTTCCACGTCGCCGGGGCGAGGGCGGCGAGGCGTAGGCGGCCGACGTCAGCGACCTCGGCGCAGGGGAAACCTAGAGGCCGGGGTGGAAGGGAAAGTCATCGTGAGATGGGTATACATGTTTTAGCCCGAGGCGGTCCACCTCGGCCCGCGCCACCTCGGCTCACGGGCCGGTGAGGTGGGCGCGGCTGAGGGCGTCTGCGAGGACGAGGTCGGCCCGGGGCTTGTGCATGACTTGGAGGTTGAAGGAGCCCGTGGCGGCCATCCGCCAGAGCTCCCTCGCGCAGGTCCCGAGGGTGGGGTCGCGGGCGCGGCCAGAGTCGAGGGCGGCGGCAGAGGCCACGTTGTCGGTGTTGACAACGACCGTCGCCCCTGCGACGTCATCCGAGGGAGGCAGCGGAGGGCGACGACGAGGTTTACCGCCTCCAGCTCGTGGATCGCTGGGTAGCGCGCACGGAAGCCCGATGAGTACCCTCGGGTGTAGCACCTTGAGCTTGAGTAGGCGCCCCCACCCGTCAGGCAGGAGTCGCACTCGATCACGAGGCGACGGGTCTCCGGGGCCTGAAGGAGGTGGAGGCCGTTCGAGGTACGGCCGTAGGTGGCGAACCACCTCAGGGGCCGGAGAGCGTCGCCAGTGAGGGTGAGGGAGGCGGCTCCGAAACAGCTGCGCAGCGCCCCGAGGAGCCGGGTCATAAACTTCCGGGCGGGGAGCACGCAGCTGCTGACGTGGTTGAGGCGCCCTAGGATGCTCTGGAGGTCGCGTTTCCTGAGGGCGGGGCGGGCGATGCGGCCCTCGCAGTCGGTGATGAGGTCTTGGATCTTGTCGGGGGCGATCCGGGTGGTCATCGCCTCGCTGTCGAGGGCGAACCCGAGCCATGTGAGGCGGACAGCGGGGGGATGGCACTTTCCAGGCGCCATCTCGAGCCCGAGGGCGGCAGTGAGGGTGAGGAAGGCGTCGAAGGCCTAGCAGGCCCTCAGGTAGGAGCCCTCGGACCCGACGAAGTCGTCGACGTACACGAGGGCATGGAAGCCCTCGCGTCGGAGGATCCACGCCACCGCTGCGGTGACCGGCACACACGCCGCGCCAGAGGAGCAGCAGCCGAAGGGGAGGGCGAGGTCGACGTAGGTCAACCCGTCGAGGCAGATACCGTAGAGGGGGCAGGAGAGGGGGTCGGCGCGGAGCTGGCGGTAGGCGCGAGATATGTCGGCCGTCCATACGTAGGCCCCAGGGACCTCGTGGATCATTCGGTGGCCTACGTCCGCGACGCAGGGGAGCCTATGAGAGTGGGGTCTGAGTTGACTCTTGCTCCCGGTGGGTAGGCGAGATCCACGATGACCCGCCTCTTGCTCAGGTCGGACTTGGGGCGGGTCATCATGGGGGAGACCTGGGTCCAGGGGGCAAAGGGGGAGGATGGTAAAGGGGCCTGCGAGGGTGCCGAGGACGAGCTCGGTGTCGATGAATTCCCGAATGTGAGGGAGGTTCTCGGGTGGCTCGCGGTGGTTGGAGAAGGTGGGGCGAGGGGGGGTTGAGGAGGAGTAATTGGAGGGGAAGCCGAACTCGAGAAAGTCGAGGACGGCGGGGTCGGGGTAGTCGCAGAGGCGAGCGCGCCAGGCGTGTTTGTGGAGGCCTGAAGGGAGGGGGATGCGGGCGGCCAAAAAATTAGGGAGGCCCGCTTCCAGGAGGGCGGCGTAGGTGGTGGTGAAGGTGGGGTACCGGGCCCACGCCTCGCCGGAGGTGTGGGGCCAAGTGGAGAGGATGGTGGGGCGGTAGTGGGCGGGGGTGGGGCCGCAGGAGGGGCCGGCGGGGAGGGTGTCCTGGATGTGGGGGTCGACGACGTCGACGGTCGGCTCGTCCAGGTTGTCGGTCGCGGCCGGGGGAGGGTCGGGGGGGAGGGCGATGAGGTGCGGTGGGGGTTGGAGAAGGGGGCAGCGAAGTCATGGGGGGTGGGGTGGGGGAGGGTGGGGCTCAGGGGGGGGGTGAGGAAGGCAGTGTCACCGGGGGATAGGTGAAGGTCGGCGTCAGTGGTGTCTGTGGTCGAGTGGTCGTGGGAGACGTTGGGAGCCTTAGGGGTGGGGTGATGGTTACCGGCCGTGTTGGTGGTGCTGTGTTGGTCAGCGCCTGGGCGTTGCTGGTTGGGCCGTGTGTCAGGGGAGCCGGTGGTGCCCCGGACGGTCCGGTGGGGCTCCGGCTGGGGGCCGGTGGCGTTGTCTGGGTAGGTGTGGCAGTTGGTCAGAGCGTGGGTGTCGGAGTCGGTGGTGGTGGTGGTGAGGTTGTCGGCAGTGATTTGGGTTGTAGGCCGGTTATGGCCCTCCGGGCCGGCCGGGGGAGACCGGCGGACTAAAAATCCGCCGAGGTGGCCGGGGTCGCGCGCTCACGTGCCCATTTTGCCATGCAGACGGCCTCACTGTGCATCATGAGGACCTTCCGCACGTTGGCACAGTACAATCATGTGTGCCGCTGCCTGGCCCCCGCCTCACCGTGGCCCTCCCCGGATGCGGCCCGGTCACATGAGTCGGGTTCGCGATTCCACGTGCTGCAGGGGGCCCCGTGGAGATCCCTGCTATAGGGGACCCGGGTGTCGGCTTGGGTCCGTGGCTGGGGCCGGGGTCGAGCTGGGTCTGCGGCTCGGAGGGCTGGTGCTGTTGGGGCGGCTTGGGGGGCGGGCATGGTGAGGACCTCCATTCTCACCATGTTAAGGGCAACCGGGTCATGCCACCCATGGGGGAGCCTTCCGTCCGCTATCCAGGTGAATATGGTCTCAGAATAGCGGCGGACGGTAGGCCAGGGATAGACCAGGTAGTCGCAGAGGACTGTGAGGGCGTGGTGGTTCAGGCCTGGAAGGGAGTGGGCGGGGAAGGTTGGGTGGCTCTCTAGGGTGCGAGGGCGAGGCTGTACTCGTCCTTGGATGCTTCGCCCCGCTTGACCAGCTTCCGCTCGGGGCCTCTCTCGATGAGGTCGGAGGGGAAATACCTTTTCGCCTCCCGGCGTGTTGTGCCTCGGCCGACGCGAGGATCTCCCTCACAGCATCGGCCGCGGATGCCGGGGTGTGGTCGACGGCAACCTGGTCGTAGGCCGGAGGCGCGGGAGCCGGCGGCTGGGTGGCGTGGCGTGTGTACCGCTCGTACTGCGGGTGGATCGCCCCCGGGAGCGGTGCTTGAGGCGGGGGCGGCGACAGTGCTCCCCTGACTACGTGCGCCCAAGGCGCCGGGGTAGGTGGTGAGGAGTAGGGCACACGGCGGCTTGCCGGCGCCGGGGTTGTCTCCTCGGGGGGGCGGACGCTGCGGCAGTCGAGGGCGTCGAGTCGCGATGCGATGTTCTCCAGGGCCTGGAGGGTGGCTGCCATGGTTGCGTCGACGCCGGCAGCACCGTCGCCCGAGGGGCGGTTGTGAGGCACCGGGGGCGAGCCCGGGGCGGAGGAGGCTGGTGAGGCGGCTTCCGGCATGCCTCGGGCGGCCCTCCGGACTCCCCGGCGTCCCTTCCCTTTGCCGCTGCCAGGCATGATGTCTGCGTCTGCGTCGGTAGAGGGTGGTAGATCGGCCCGAGGGTGGTGCGTCGGCCGTGGAGAGGTGGAGAGCCAAAGACAAAAAGGAGCTTGTGCAGGGAGGACGGCCGGAGGGCGAATGGCTGAAGGAGGCCGGCGGGCGGCTTATAAGGGGAGGAGCGGGGAGGCGAGAATGCGGGGAGGTGAGAAAGCCGGCGGGGAAGGGTGAGAGCGCGGGGTGGGAGAGAGCTGAGGGAAGGATGACAGGGAAGGTGAGAAAGCCGGGCGGCGGCAGAGAAGGGGGGGGGGGGAGGGTCTCTTCCTTCCCTCGCATAAAACGCAATGCAAACATTACGACCAATGCTGATATGTTTAAGCCACATGAATTAACGATAATGAAGAAGGCTATTGCTAAGTTCTCGCATCATGAAATTCATAAAGCTGAAGCGATAACACCTGCTGCATTGAAAAAATGTAATACAATCACTGATGTTTTCTCCATGCCCTCCGCGAGCAGCCATTGCCGCCCTACTAATTGCATACCTGACATTGATCGGCAAAGTAACCTACTGGTTTCTTCTCACCCTTCCCCGCATACGTTAAGGTTTAGAGATATCTATGAGCATCACTCAGTTCTTTGTTACTCTCAGACCCACCAAGACCCGAGCCGCTAGTCTTCCACCCCTCGTTTTCCGCCTTCCAAGCATTCCCGCTTCCCCATGTTGCCCTGTAACTGCATGGAATGCCTACATGTTATCTGTTAAAGCTATACAACCTGATGATCCTGCGTTCACGCTTCCATCCGGTGATCCGTTGACCGTTAAGTCATTGACTGCCACGCTAAGGAAGGCTGCCTCACTTCAGCTCCAGTGCTCCAATCTAACTCTTCACAGTCTGCGCAGAAGAGCTGCTCAGGCGTGTCATCATGCTGGCATCTCCAACTCCGACCTGCTACAAGCCGGTACCTGGAAGGGAAGAGCTATGTGCTCTTACCTCTCGGTTCCTCCAGTAATTCACGCTCCTTCAGCGCTCTCACTCTTATTGGGTGAGTGCTGATCTCTCCTGCCTGCTCACCAATACTGCTAACCGAATGCTGACTGCTACTGTACTGTTACATGATGCCAGATCATGATATGTAGGGTCCGAGTCACCCGCTTGATAGCCTGCTCGCCAGGTCCCGCTATGTTTCTTTATTAAACTCTACAAAGGTTATCTCTGACTCTGTTCTATTTCTGTTCTCGTACTTGCTGCTTACTGTCTTACTGTTTCTGTTCTGTGCCGAGTGAAGCGAATTGAGCATTTTGGTGGAGGCTAACATGTATAATTTGCTCATGAGGCAAGAATGCCCTCTGTTTTCCTCGCTTTGTATTTCACCCTTTCAACGCCATTCTGCACTGCTCCCTCGTGCTGTTCACTTCGCTTCCCCACCCTCCTGCCCTTTCTTTGGGGGGGTGAGCGCTGATCTCTCCTGCCTGCTCACCGATACTGCTAACCGAATGATGACTGCTACTGTACTGTTACATGATGCCCGATCATGATATGTAGGGTCCGAGTCACCCGCTTGATAGCCTGCTCGCCAGGTCCCGCTATGTTTCTTTATTAAACTCTACAAAGGTTATCTCTGACTCTGTTCTATTTCTGTTCTTGTACTTGCTGCTTACTGTTTCTGTTCTGTTCCGAGTGAAGCGAATTGAAATGGAGGATGATGGTCAGCGCATAGATAACACCGACACAGACGCATTGTCAGAGGAGGACGAGGAGGAGGAGGAGGAAGAGGGGGAGGAGGAGGAGGAGGAGGAGGGAGAGGCCGAGGAGGAGGCTGAGGAGGGGTCTGTAGAAGAAAAAAAAAGTCTACGACAGTTATTGCAGACGCAATCCAGCTAGCTACCCCCATGGGTCCTGTTATGCCAAACGTCTTCTCCTCGCGCGCCTCTAGCGCGTCAGTTGACACCGAAACAAAACCCCTTCACCACCATCACCATCTTCGCGGTCAAAATGCCGGTACTAGCACACCTACCAAAAGAAATCTTTGGCGGATACCACCTACAATGGTTGATATAGTAAACCAAGCAATTCACCAAAATGACATTACCACTGAAGGTAAGGTACGTTAATTACACATTTTTTTATTATTGTCAAATTAAAAGTATATAAACTGAGGTTGTTGTAAATGCTAGTCAAAAAAGGGTTAAACACATTCAGTGCACATGTGTCTTTGAATGTCGTCTCGTAGATATTGACACTAGGTGTTGAAAAGGTTAAATGTATTTAACACAAACGTGTACTCAGACGCTGTTTCACTAACATTGATATATTGTAAACATTTTTTTGAAAATATATTCTATGAAAATAGATTCTAATACATTTACTTTTGTTTAAATAGGTGTGAGTCAAACCAATGCTAGGACGACATAACTTAAACCGCCGCGGACACCCCGAAAAAGAATTCGCGTCCTATCTGAAGAAAAAGAAGAAAAAAAGAAGCGAGCGCGCAAGACATATGAAAAAATCGTAACTCCAAAGCAGCTGACAGATTCTCTGAAAGAAGTCACCGCAAATACTTTTATGGCAGTTCGAGAATCAGAGCAATGGTCAACCTCAAGTCTAAAAAAAAGAGAGCAACTTTTCATCAAAAGTTGGACAAAAGCACTTAAGGTAAATTCATCACTTTGCATTACCCATTGTTATACCTACGGGTACACACACGCCCACACCTACAGCTCAGCCAACACAAAAAATTGAGAATGTGATACTAATTCAACCCAATACCCAATTTAAATTATCTAATTCTGATGCGCGTTTGGAAATTTATAATGATGAAATGAAATTTGTGAAACAGAAGAAAAATAGTGTATATATAGCGTGTTAATTTAAATGCGCTTAATGATATATGTCAGGTAATTAACAAAGTTGTTAAATATTGGGAAAAGTTGAAAAAACAAGTAGCTGAAAATTCGGTTGATCCAAAAGCAAACAATTTGAAAATTATTGTCGACCCGATTAAATCGGTATTCATTGCGGTGTCCATTTACCAGGGCCAAGTTTTAATTCGCATCAGACAATATTTGAAACGGGAAATGCAAGATGGTCTTGTAAAATTTATTCCCACGAAAGAAGGTATCACGATCTCACCTAATGCTTTAATGGATTTGAACGATAGAGTGTTGTCAATAATTAAACGCAATTAAAAAAAGAAATGGCTCACAATTTAAAATGTACTTATTGTGATGGTAGATTTGTTTCAGAAATTCGATTGGTAAACCATTTGAAAAGATGTAAGCTTTTTCCTAGGTATTGCCCATTATGTGGAACTAATGCATGTAACAAAATAGAATGTAAAGGTGAAATACTTAACTTAGATGTGTTGCCTTGGATTATCAAAAATGATCCAGCTATATTACCTATATGTAATAGTAGATGGACTGCAATTCAAACTGGTGTGCGATCAAATGGAGTAAAAGTTTCACAGGTTAACATATGCTTACCAACATGTGAATTAACTGATGCGATTGATGTTATGCGTACTATTCATACAAATCAACGAGAGACATATAAAGTTGGTCTTTCGCTTGGTCTTATATTGCAACATAAAGAAACACAAGAATATTGTTATTTTCATGCATCGCAAAATAATGCGCAATTAACAAAGCAACTTTTCTCAATTTCCAATTCGCTTACATTGGAAAGATCACTTATTTCATATTTTGTTATTTGTGATGTTAAAGAGGAAGCAAAAAGAGTGGTAAGTCGAGATACAAAATGGAAAATTATTGCAATAACAAATCTAAATGTGGCAATATATAAAATCAATGCCATGTATCCAATTGGGTCTATTACTAAAATTCCTACTCACATGCTTAAGCGCGGTATGTTGCATTTTCAAAGGAAACCTACAACACATCGAAAATATAACGATAAGTTGTGTGTATTTAGATGTTTAGCGAAATATTTGTATAATGATTGCAATGCCGCTATAGAATTATTAAGATAATATGATTCTTCTGCAAATCCAAAATCATTTAAAGGTGTTTCTTTGAAAGATTTTGCTAAATTAGAAAACTTATTTGATGTGAAAATTGGAGTTTATAGTATTGCATCTACAGGTAAAATAACTGTTGTTCAAACACCTACAAAGAATTATGCTGAAAATGGTAAAGTGAACAATAATTTGTATAAAGAACACGCTAGTTTAATTGTGGATTTTAAGCATTATGCACAAATATTTACTTGTCAAAAATCTAATAAAATATTTAACAAAATTAAGTATCTTTATCAACATTATAAAGCGTTAAAACCATGTACTAAAGTCAACTTTGAATATTCAGGTGGAGTATATAACAATACTTTAAATGTATTTCAACAATTGGTCGCAATGCTTGCATTGCGTTTGATTCGTGGCGGGGAAGGAGGAACCCCCCCCCCCCCCGCTCCTCTCTCCTTCCGCTGGCCGTTGCACCATTACGTAACCCCCCCCCCCCCTCTCGGCCCTTATAACCGGCCGCCCTAGCTGCTCCTGCCACTCGCCCACCTCCATCCTCCACGCCCGGACATTTATTCACAAGACAGTAGCAATATGGACCGTAGAGGTGGTCAATACAAGGATAATACTACAACATATGACAAATGTCCATAGCAAGTCAGTGTTCAATCAAGGTCAGTGTCCAGAGGGAGGTGGCCCGAGGAGCCCTCCACCTAATAGGAGAGGAAGGGTTGAAAGTAGGGTGGGTGGGTGGAGAAAATAGGTCCGGGCGTGGAGGATGGAGGTGGGCGAGTGGCAGGAGCAGCTAGGGCGGCCGGTTATAAGGGCCGAGAGGGGGGGGGGGGGGTTACGTAATGGTGCAACGGCCAGCGGAAGGAGAGAGGAGCGGGGGTCCTCCTTCCCCGCCACGAATCAAACGCAATGCAAGCATTACGACCGATACATGGCAAGGAAGGAGAGACAAGGGGTTGGAGAAAGGACATTTATTCACAAGACAGTAGCAATATGGACCGTAGAGGTGGTCAATACAAGGATAATACTACAACATATGACAAATGTCCATAGCAAGTCAGTGTTCAATCAAGGTCAGTGTCCAGAGGGAGGTGGCCCGAGGAGCCCTCCACCAAAAACTGTGGAGAGGGCCCGAGGGGCACCCGAGGCGGCGACCCGAGGCACGTATGCGTGTACCGAGGCGGAGGTCCAGGTCCCCTGCTCCATGATCTCGGAGAGGGGCACCCCGGCACGCTGACAGGCCTGGGCGGCGCCGCGGCGCAGGCTGTGCAGGGTGTAGCCCTCGGGGGCGGGCACCCCGAGGGCCGCGAGGGCGCCTCGGAGGATGGCCGTGAGCGTCCGAGGGTCCAGGGGCCGGCCCGAGGGCAAGATGAAGGCAGGGTCGGAGGGCCCGGCCGGGGCGAGGGCCACCGAGGCGGTCCAGGCGGCGACGGGGCAGAGGGCGCGGCCGGGCGAGGCGGGAATGAGGAGGGCGACCGCCCCCGAGGGCAGCGCGATAGTCTTAGTAGTCCGGAGGGTGACGCGCAGTCCCCCGGGGGCGGGCGCGACGTCGCCCCGAGTAATGGTGTGCGGGCCGCCCCACAGCTCGGGGCTGGGCGAGAGGAGGCTCGACTGCCTCAGCATCCCGTAGTACCCGAAGAGGAGGGCGGCTCGGGGAACCACGCCCGAGGGCCCGGCGAGGGCGAGGTGATGGGCGACGGCGGCGAGGATGGCGGGCGTCAGAGGCGGGGCGGGGCGGGCGACGTGGCCGGAGGCCCGCTCCCCCCCGCGGCAGACGTCTCTGGCGAGGCGCGAGGCGAAGGCGCTGGGATCGCCTCCGGCTGCCTCGAGCCAGGAGCGCGCCCCCGAGAGGGCGTTCCGGACGGAGGCGGGCGCCAGAGGGCGGGCGTAGAGTGATGCGGCGTATGCGGCGACATCGAAGGGCGTCGGGGCGAGTGGGTCCCAATGGTGGCCCGAGGCGAACTGGACGTACCCTCGGGCCTGGCGGCGCCGGTTCCTCCAGGTGGAGGGGGCGAGGGCGGCGATGCGGAGACCGTCCACGGCGGCGACCTCATCGGTGGTGTACCCTGAATTAGAGGGCAGGGTTGTAGGGGAAGTCGTCGTGGTCGGCATCGGCCCGCTGGAGCCCGAGGCGAGCGACCTCGTCTCGGGCAACGCCCGCCCAGCGACCAGGGAGGTGAGCGCGGCTGAGGGCGTCAGCCAGGACGAGGTCGGCGCCGGGCTTGTGGAGGATGGTTAGCTCAAAGCAGGCCTCGGCCGCCATGAGCCAGAGCTCCCGGGCGCACGTCCCGAGGGTGAGGTCGCGGGCCCGGCCCGAGACGAGGGAGGCGGCGGAGGCCATGTTGTCTGTGTTGATGACAACACTGGCCCCCGCGACGTCGGCGGGCAATAAGGTGCGGAGGGCCACGACCAGGTTCACCGCCTCCAGCTCATGGATCGCGGGGAAGCGGGCGCGGAACGCCCTCGAGTACCCTCGGGCGTAGTAGCGCCTCGGGGAGTAGGCTCCGCCCCCGGTGAGGCAGGAGTCGCACTCGATGACGATCCTCCGGGTCCCCAGCGGGCGGAGGAGGTGGAGGCCGTTGGAGGCGCGCCCGTAGGCCGCGAACCAGGCCAGGTCCCGGAGGGCGTCATCCCCGAGGGTGATGGTGGCGAACCCGTGGCAGCTGCGCAGGGCCGCGAGGAGCCGGGCCATGAACTTCCTCGCGGGCAGGACGCAGCTGCCGACGTGGTTGAGGCGGCCGAGGATACTCTGGAGCTCCCGGCGCCCGAGGGTCGGCCGGGCGGTACGGGCCTCGCAGTCGGCGACGAGCTCGTCGACCTTGTCGGGGGCGATGCGAATCGTCATGGCTTCGCTGTCGACGGCGAATCCGAGCCAGGAGACTCGCATCGCCGGAGGGTGGCACTTCCCGGGGGCGACCTCCAGGCCGAGGGCGCCGACGAGGGCAATGAAGCCGTCGAAGGCCTGGCGGGCCCTGAGGTAGCTGAGCTCACACCCGACAAAGTCGTCGACGTACACGAGGGCGTGGAAGCCCTCGCGCCGGAGGATCCAGGCCACCGCGGCAGTGACCCTGACGCAGGCGGCGCCCGAGGAGCGGCATCCGAAGGGCAGGGCGAGGTCGACGTAGGTCGCCCCCTCAAAGGCGATGCCGTACAACGGGCAGGAGAGGGGGTCGGCCCGGAGCTGGCGGTACGCCCTGGAGATGTCGGCGGTCCAGGTGTAGGCCCCGGAGCCGAGTCCAATGAGGCGGCGGCCCACGTCGGCCACGGAGGGGAGCTGGTAGGCGTGGGGCCTTCCGAGGTACTCCCGGCGGGGTATGCCAGCGTTAACGCTGTGGCCAGGGGGGTAGGATAGGTCGACGATGACCCGCCTCTTGCCCGGGTCGGATTTGGGGCGGGTCATCATGGGGGAGACCTGGGCCCAGGGGGTGAAAGGAGGGGTTGTGAAGGGGCCGGCGAGGGCGCCGTGAGCGAGCTCCGTTGCGATAAAGTCGCGGAGGTGGGCTTGGTGCTCTGGGGCCTCCCGGTGGTTGGTGTATGTGGGGCGGGGGGGGATGCTGGCGGAGTAGTTGGCGGGGAAGCCGTATTCGAGCAGATCTACTAGCTCGGTGTCGGGGTGATCCCGGAGGCGAGCGCGCCAGGCGGGGATGTGTAGGCCAGAGGGGAGGGGGATGCGGGCGGCCAAAAAATTAGGGAGGCCCGTATCGCGGAGGGCGTGGTAAGCTCGGGAGAAGGTGGGGTGTTGGCTCCAGGCAGCGCCGGAGAGGTGGGGCCATATGGCGAGGAGGGTGGGGCGGTAGGTGGCAGGGGTGGGGCCGCATGAGGGGGCGGCTGGGAGGGTATCTTGGATGCTGGGGCTGACGACCTCGGCGACGGTCTCGACTGAGGTCGGCGGGGGTGTGGTGGGGGGTGTGGGGGGGTGGGGGTGGGGGGGG
Organism: Branchipolynoe longqiensis; assembly: GCA_030323885.1. Lineage (NCBI taxonomy): Eukaryota > Metazoa > Annelida > Polychaeta > Phyllodocida > Polynoidae > Branchipolynoe > Branchipolynoe longqiensis. Next base: position 67,699,586 of record CM059188.1, read on the forward strand.
GGGGGTGGGTGAGGGGAGGGGAGGGGTGGGGGGGTTGGTGGGGGTGGCGGGGGGGGGGGGGCGGTGGGGGAGAGGGTGAGGGGGGGCGGGGGAGGGGAGGGGGGGAGGGGGGAGTGGGGGGGTGGGGGGGAGGGGGGAGGTGGGGGGAGGGGAGTGGGGGGAGGAGGTGCGGGCTGGGTCGGAGAGGGGGAGGGCAAAGGCGTGGGGGGAGGGAGGGGGGCGGCGGGTGCGGGTGCGGGTGCGGGGCGGGCGAAAACCGGGGAGACGGTCTATGTACGCCGTGTCGCCTGGGCCGGGGGGAGGGGGGCGGTGGCGGCGGGTGCGGGTGCGGGGGTGGGGGCGGGTGCGGGGGTGGGGGCGGGGGCGTTCGGGGGTGGCGTGGGGAGGGGGGTTATGGGAAAAACGGTTGGCAGGGGCGGCGTCTGTGGTCTGAGATGTGAGAGCACTATGGTGGCGGCCGGCTGGGTGGCGGTTGGCGGGGGCGCAGCGGGGGGTGGTATCGGGTGTTGGCGGGCGGTCTGTGTCGGCCTGAGATGTGAGGGCAGGGCCGGTGTCGGGTGTTGGGTGGCCGTTTCCGGCGGGTCGGTGTGTGATAAGGATAAGGGGGGGGGTGCGGGGGGGTTGCGTGCGGCGTGTGAAGGGTGTGGTGCGGGGGTGTGGCCGCGTCGCCGCCGCCGGGCTAAAAATCCGGCGAGGTGATCGCGGGGGCGGAGGGGGGGCGGTCGCGGGTACGCTTGGTGTAGCATACCGCCTCACTGTGGACGGTGAGGATCCGACGCACATTGGCACAATATGCGCACGCGTGCCTCCTCCTCGCGCCCTGTTCGCCGTGGGCCTCGCCGGGGGGGGCGAGGTCGCACGAGGCGGGGTCCCTGTTCCAGGCGGGGCAGGGTATCCCGTAGGCCTCTCGGGTGTAGGGTGTGCGTGGGTCTGCGCCGGTGGGACGGGGGTGTGTGGGGGCGGGGGTGGGGGTGGGGCGGGCACGGGCGGGGAGGAGAGGTCTGGCGCCCCCGGAGGCAGTCGCGGGGGCGGTGATTATGTCCATCCGTAAAGTGTTGATGGCCACCGGGTCACGCCAGCCGTCCGGGAGGCGGCCATCAGCAATCCAGGCGAATATTGCCTCTGAATAGCGCCGGACGGTAGGCCAGGGATGTGTGATCGCATCCCTGAGCACAGTCATATTATGATGTAGAAGTCCGGGGAGGCCGTCGGTGGGGAAGGAGGGGTGGGTCTCGAGGGTGCGGAGGGCGAGGTTGTACTCCTCCATTGTGGCCTCGCCTCTCTTTAGGGCCTTGCCCTCGGGACCCCTCTCGATTAAGTCGTGGGGGAAGATGTATCCTGGTGGAATACCTTTGCGACGGCCGCTGCCTTGCGCCTCGGCGGACTCGAGAATTTCCCTGACCGCATCGGCCGCGCAAGCGGGGGAGCGGTCAGGGGGCGGGTAGATGGCGGGAGGCTGAGGGGCGGCGGAGGCAGCTTGCTGGGTGGGGTAGCGGCCGCGTCGGAGGTAGGGCTGGTATGTCGGGTGGACGTCGGTGGGCGTCGCGGAGGCGGGCGTCGGCGTCGGGGAGGCGGGGAGGAGGCGAGGGTGCGTGGCGGGGGCGGCCCCCCCTCCAGTCCCGGCGGCGATGTCCTGGAGCATCTCCGCTATCCGCTCGGCAATGGATGGGGCGGCGGGCGCCCGAGGCGGAGGCGGGGTTATTGGCTCCAGGCAGGCCGAGGCCCGAGGTGGGGCGAGGGTGAATGACTCGACCAGCGCCGTGAGGTGGTCGATGGCGCCGGCCTGGGAGTGCATGGCGGCGGCCTGGGCATCCATCCGAGCGTCCACGGAGCTCGCCCAGGAGGTGGCCTCCGACTGGAGGCTGGGGGCGGCGGAGGTCGCGGAGGCAGCATCGTGCGAGGCGGCCGAGGCGCTCCGTCCTCGGCGTGATCCGCGGCGGCCCGGGGGGCGGCCCCGGGGGCGTGCGCCAGCCGGCATGCTGGTAGAATCCGCTGGAGTGTGGGGCCGGTCGCCGAGGTGGTGTGAGGCGGCTGGTGTCGCCTGAGGTGAGGTGCGTTTCGCGTGAGGGGCAGCGTGCAGAGTGCCTCGTGTGACGGGAGCCAAAGATAGAAAATAGGTCCGGGCGTGGAGGATGGAGGTCGCCGCCTGGACCGCCTCGGTGGCCCTCGCCCCGGCCGGGCCCTCCGACCCTGCCTTCATCTTGCCCCCGGGCCGGCCCCTGGACCCTCGGACGCTCACGGCCATCCTCCGAGGCGCCCTCGCGGCCCTCGGGGTGCCGGCCCCCGAGGGCTACACCCTGCACAGCCTGCGCCGCGGCGCCGCCCAGGCCTGTCAGCGTGCCGGGGTGCCCCTCTCCGAGATCATGGAGCAGGGGACCTGGACCTCCGCCTCGGTACACGCATACGTGCCTCGGGTCGCCGCCTCGGGTGCCCCTCGGGCCCTCTCCACAGTTTTTGGTGGAGGGCTCCTCGGGCCACCTCCCTCTGGACACTGACCTTGATTGAACACTGACTTGCTATGGACATTTGTCATATGTTGTAGTATTATCCTTGTATTGACCACCTCTACGGTCCATATTGCTACTGTCTTGTGAATAAATGTCCTTTCTCCAACCCCTTGTCTCTCCTTCCTTGCCATGTATCAGAGCTAGCTGGTATTTGTGTTCCAAATGGTGTGTCAAAAGTTTACCCCTATAAAATAACTTATGATTTTGAAGCATTAAAAATAAAACCAACTTGTTCAAATACAAAAAAGGTAAAAATAGAGGCAAATCATATACCATTATCAGCCAGTGTAGCATCAGATTTTCCTGAATATGAAGAACCTATTTGCTTTATTCGTAAAAAAGATAACGATTCAGATAATTTAGTTGAACGAGTGTTTTTGTATATTCATGATTTGGCAGTTCTTATTGGAAACAGTGTAAAAGATATGTTTCAGTTAACTTTAATTGCATTAGATAATATTATAGAAGAGGCCCTCACGTGTGAAAAGCAAACTCAAAATGGAAAAAAATGGCATTTAACATCTCACCTGTTTGCTAAATTGAAAAAGAGGTTTCTTAATTGGATATATCAAGTTCCGGTTATTGGTTTCAATAGTGGAAAATATGATTTGAATTTAATCAAAAAGGAATTTCATCAATTTTTACATAGTCGCCAAGAAATTGTGCAAGTTATTAAATGAGGTAATCAATATTTGTCTATTACAACAGAACATATGCTACTTCTTGATATTTTTAATTATCTTGCACCTGGATATAGTTATGATTCATATTTGAAAGCGTTCACTAAAGACAATGTTAAGGGATATTTTCCATATGAATGGCTAACCAGTGTTACGAAACTAAACAATACAACGCTACCACCGAGGGAGTGTTTTTATAGTTCGTTAACAAAAACTACAATAAGTGAAGATGCGTACAACACTTGTAGAAAACTTTGGAAAGAACGTAAAATGAAGACATTTAAATATTATTTGATTAACTAGAATAACAGTGATGTAAAGCCGTTTGTTACAGCATTAAATAACCATGCTACTTTTTTCAAAGAACGTAATATTGACATGTTTAAAGATGGAATATCATTACCAGGTTTAACATTAAGATTTCTTTTTCAAAAAATAAATTCAGCAGCACCATATGTTCTTTTTAATCATCGAGATAAACATTTACACAAACTTGTTCAAGATCATTTAGTTGGCGGACCTTCAATTATTTTTCATCGTTATCATGAATCTGGTGTAACAAAAATACCAGAAGTTGACTTTGGTGATGAAGCTAAATTATGTCAGCATATAATAGGTGCAGATGCAAACTCGCTTTACTTAAAATGACTTTCTGAAGAGCATTGTTCCGGTTTTTATATAGAACGATGAAGGTGTACTAATTTTAAGGCTGAAATTTGTCAAAAAACAAGTATTATGGCCTTGGAATGGATACAATATACAGAATACAGTAACCAAATAAAATTGAAACATCAATTGAAAGGTGGTGAAGTTATTATAGGTGGTCGCAAAATCCCTGTTGATGGCTTTCATGTTGAAACTGGTGATATATATCATTTCAATGGTTGTTATTGGCATGGTCATGATTGCAATTTAACGACAAAAATGAATGCTGATGAAAAACTTAATAGACAAGCTTGTACTCAAAGAGTTTACGAATATTTAACAACATTAGGCTATACAGTTACTATTATGAAAGAGTGTGAATGGAACCAATTAAAGCGATCTACCGAAGTTGCTAATATTTTAAAACACTGGACTATTCAAAAACCAAATTATAACAAAGATCCTTTGACAGAAGTGGCAATTTTACAACAGATTAAAAATGGAACTATTTTTGGTTTAATTCAAGTAGATATTATAACATCTGAATCGTTGAAACTGTATTTTAAAGAAATGACACCCATTTTCAAAAATGTTAATGTTGCAGTAAAAGATTGTGGTGCATATATGGACAAATTTGTCAAGGAGCATAAAATTACAAAACCACCTCAACGAATGCTTATTGGTAGTTATTTTGGAAAAGAAATATTGCTAGGTACACCACTTTTAAAATGGTGTATTAAGCATGGTTTAAAGGTAGTGAAAATATATCGTGTAATTCAGTATCTACCACATAAAACATTTGAGGCTTTTACCTACGAAGTTACTTGTGCTAGAAGAACTGGTGATCTTAATTCTGAAAGTAAAATTATTTCTGATTTGTATAAACTTTTGGGAAATAGTTCATATGGTAAAACTATTACAAATAAGAAAAAACATACAAAAATAACATATGTCAATAGCGAAAAAAATAGTAATTGGCGCTTTACACGAGCAACTGAATTAACCAGTGGTTTATATGAAGTTGAAATGCAATTACAAAAAATTTAATTTAACTTACCTTTACAAGTTGGCTTCATGGTATACCAATATGCAAAGTTAAAAATGTTGCAATTTACATTTGATTTTTTAGATAAATTTGTTTGTCATCAAGACTATCAAATAGGTGAAATGGATACAGATAGCCTTTACATGGCGCTCAGTGGTAATTCTTTGGATGCTGTAGTTAAACCACATCTGAAAACAGAATATTTTAGAGAAAAACCTAAATGGATTCCAACAGCTGTGTGTAATGAACATCTTGATGATTATGTCATAACTCAAATTAATTCTAGAAAGTGAATACCATTAGAATGTTGTAAGGTTAGCTTGAAATATAATTTACGAACACCAGGCTTGTTTAAAATTGAATGGGAAGGTGATGGTATAATATGTTTAAATTCTAAAACATATATGTGTTTTTCGTATGAAAATCAAAATAAAGTGTGTCAAGAATGGAGTGCCAAAGGTGTTGTGAAAAGCAAAATTCACTTACTCCAAATGATTTTTTGAAAGTCTTAGAAACAAAGCAATCGCATTCAATAACTAACACAAATTTTAAGCTCATTAATCAGAAAATGCATACTTACTCGACTACTAAAATAGGTATAAGCCATTTATATTTAAAAAGAAACGTTTTAAATGATGGAATTAGTACTATACCATTAGATATTTAAAAGGTGTATGTTAACCTGTGAAACATAATATGGTAACAAGTTCACTATAAAGGTTTATATGAACTTTTACCCAACGACACTAATTATATTACATAAATTGTATGTAAAGTGAAGGTTATTCAACAATTGCGTTATATAAATTGTTTATTAAATCAAAGGTTACTTATATTATATAAACTTTGGTTAAAGTAAAGTTTATCTAATAATTGATCTATCAACAACAACAATTACAATGGCAAGTTTTTTCCGAAAGTATAACTTAAGACCCCTGAAACATAGATAAATAACCAGTACAAGCAATGCCTGTATTCAGGCTAAAGAAATAGCCATGGCTTTTTCCAAAGAAAAGGTTGAAAGATGGTTAAAATCGATTTAGAATAAGCCGCTTCCACCTCCTTTAGAAGATAATTTAGAAAAAGAGACCAATGTTGCTGCTCCCTCGCATTTCACAGAGAATTCCACACGGCGACTACCTTTTGAAACAACTGCATGTGGGTGTCCTATTCGCTTAACTTGGGAGGCTATCCATAAAGATAATATTCAATATTTTACTGAACCCCAAATTCCTTCTTGTGTAGATAGCGTCTTATATGGTACTTTAGTTTCTAAAAGCATGAGCGCTTGTATTAGAACAGTGCTTATTGATTCGAGGCATATTGGTTTAAGTATCAATGACGCGATTTTTGGTATTTATCTTTGGCATTCGCCACAGTGTAATTTAGTTGTTACTACATATGTTATATTAGATATTAACGCTCTCATTTTAAATAGGTATAAATTATGTGTGTGCCAAACAGACCCAAAGGGTGTTTGTATAGCTTGTTTAGAAGGTCATTTTATATTAGATTATTTTTAATCAGAAATTATAGATGCTTGTTTTCGAATTCAGGTGCAAGTTAATCCTTGGGGCCATGATAATTTAAATAACCAAAACCAAATTTATTTTAGAGAAATTTGTTTAGCGAAAACAGCTTCTTTTTTTTCTGGACCAAACAATTGTAATGATTGGTTTCATACAATAAATCAGAATGGCGTATGGTGTTATTTTACTTTAAATGAAGCTAAAAAACACTGTACACAAGGAATATTTTTCTGTCAATGGTGTAAGAGACCTGCCAATGGTGCAATGTTTTTATGTCCAAGTTGCATGAGAGTACTTAAGGAGTACCGAGGTAAAACTATATCTAGTTTATTTTTAGCTAATAGCGATGATTTTGATTTGTGATCTTTATTTAATCTTGTCTTTAGTTTTATTATACTTATGTCATGTTCACCTTTAGTAAGATTGTCTGTATATTAGCCTATTTAGTAACTTGATTTTGTTATCTTATCAACTTAAACTCATGTATGTTAATGTATTTAGTTTGTTAAGAGTCATATACCATGTTCACCTTTGCATTTGTAAAAAAATAAAAAATAAAATTTTAGTCTTACGCCTTTTTTGTATAAGAACAACGTCTTTTGGTAACACGTCTTAGTATATCCCAAGTCGCTGATCGAAATGGAACATTCATTAGTGCATTTTGATCCAAGGTCCGTTCTCTATGATAATAGCTGGTCCTTCCAATTCAGGAAAAACACACTTAGTAAGTACACTGATTGATAATGCTGTAGACAAGACACGTAGACAAAGTGCTTTACTACTATGGACAATGGCAATCAGCCTTTGAAAATATGAATACAAAAATTCAATTTAAACAAGGATTACCCTCAAAGGAAGAATTGGAATCAACTGAAAATGATGGTGACACACGCTTTACATAGTGGACGATCTAATGAAGGAAACTGATAAAGAAGTACTCTGTGATATATTTACCAAAGGATCACATCATTGGTTTGTTTCAATAATCTACATAACGCAAAACATTTTTGAAAATACTCCAGCCTACCGAACTATGTCAACAAATGCAAGTTATTTAGTCATGTTTAAAAATCCAAGAAACATGGCTCAAATAATGCCAATATCACGCCAGGTTTTTCCCAAGAAACCAAATTTTTTAACGGAAGTATATAACGGAGAAACAACGGAACCTCATTCATATATTGTCGCCGACTTCAAGCAAGAAACGCCTTATCAGTTTAGAGTCAGATCATCTATAACATCACCAACAAATCAACTTGTTTTCGTGGCGAACTAAAGTGGAAAAAAAGAAGGATCATGGTGAAATATGCTTTTCAAAGGTATAACAAGACATTATCGCATATGAGCAAAGTACCGGAGGAAACATGTTGACATCTTATTATATCTAGTAATGATGGTGTCATGGAAGCCATAAGTGAATTGTGTCGAAACCTATTGAACAATAATATTCCAGTTGATGACGAATTAAGGCAGGATAATGGAAGAGTACATGCATAAGATAATGGTAAAATTAAATGTCATTAAGGACCTAAGGTCAATGTCGATCGTGGGGGAGGGAACCCGAAGAGCCCTTCACCAAAACGGGGGAGAGGGCTCGAGGGGCGCCCGAGGGGGCGATCCGAGGCACGTAGGCATGCACGGCGTCGGATGTCCAGGTGCCCTGGGCCATTATGTCCTGCAGAGGTACCCCGGCGCGCTGGCAAGCCTGGGCGGCTCCCCGGCGAAGGCTGTGGAGGGTGTAGCCATCCGGGGAGGGCACCCCGAGGGCGCGGAGGGCACCGCGGAGTATGGCCGTCAAGGTGCGCGGGTCGAGAGGGCGGCCAGAGGGCAGGATGAAGGCGGGGTCGGCGTCGAGTGCCGGCACCAGGGCGATGGCGGCGGCCTAGGCCGCCACGGGGCAGAGTGGGTGTCCGTGAGGCGGGGATGAGGAGGGCCACCGCCCCCGAGGGCAGCCGGATGGTCTTCGAGCTCCGGAGGGTGACTCGGAGACCCCCGGGGGCGGGGGCGACGTCGGCTCGGGTGATGGTGTGTGGCCCGCCCCAGGCCTCGGGGGACGGGGAGAGGAGGCTGGACTGCCTCAGCATCCCGTAGTATCCGAGGAGCAGGGCTGCGTGAGGGACGACGCCTGAGGGCCCGGCAAGGGGGAGGTGTGCGGCGACGGCGGCGAGGCAGGCCGGCGTGAGAGGGGGCGCGGGCGGGAGACGTGGGCGGTCGCCCGCTCGCCCCCTCGGCACACGTCTCGGGCGAGGCGCGGGGCGAGGCGCGAGGCTCTACGCCCCCAGCCGCCTCCAACCAGGAGCGCGCCCCAGAGATGGAGTTCCGAACGGAGGCGGGGGCGACCCGGCGGGCGTAGAGCGAGTCGGTGTAGGCGGCGATGTCGAATGGGGTGGGAGCCAGCGGGTCCCAGTGGTGGCCCGAGGCGAACTCCACGTATCCTCGGGCCTGGCGGCGGCGGTTCCTCCAGGTCGATGGGGCGAGGGAGGCGATGCGGAGTCCGTCCACGGCGGCGATCTCGGTGACGGTGTAGCCTGCAGATTAAAGGGCGGGGTTATACGAAAACTCGTCGTGGTTCGCGTACGTATACTGGAGCCCGAGGCGGGCGACCTCGTCTCGGGCCACAGCAGCCCAGTGCCCGGGTAGGGGGGCGCGGCTGAGGGCGTCGACGAGAATGAGGTCGGTGCCGGGCTTGTGCAGGATGGTGAGTTCGAAGCACGCCTCGGCCGCCATGAGCCAGAGTTCCCTCGCGCAGGTCCCGAGGGTAGGGTCGCGTGCCCTCCCGGAGTCGAGGGCCGCGGCGGAGGCCATGTTGTCAGTGTTGATCACAACATTGGCCCCGGTGACGTCGGCGGGGAGGAAACCATTTCGATATCAGTATCATTTATACGTACAGTAACATTAGATTGTTTTTTATCATTACTAAACAACATGAAATTTGTTTCTGCTACATTAAGTGATAACTTGGTTGTTGCAAACCATAGGTTCAATTTAATAAGTTCTTTGCTTATATCATTGCAAAGTTGAACTGGGTCATTTCCTGACCTAAAGATAGTAGTGTCATCAGCAAATAGAATGAATTTAAGAAGCGATGACACATTACAAATATCATTTATATATAAAATAAATAACTTAGGTCCCAGAATTGAGCCCTGAGGGACTCCACATTTGCTAAGTCTGAGTACTCGTCATCTAAATTTACATATTGTTGTCTATTTTGTAGATAACTAGTAAGCCAGTTATTGGCAATGCCCCTGATACCATAGTGATTAAATTTGTTTATTAACAAATTATGGTCAATTGTGCCGAATGCTTTTTTAAGGTCAATAAATACACCAATTGTACATTTTTTTTTGTCCAGAGCTGAGGTAATTTCTTCTGTCAGTTCTAATAATGCCAATGATGTGGACATTTTAGATCTGAAACCATATTGACTGCTACACAAGGTATCATGTTTATCAATAAATGCTTCCAGTCTACTGTTGAACAGTTTTTCTAATATTTTTGAAAACTGTGGCAAAAGTGATATCGGTCTATAATTAGTGAAAACGCTGTTATCTTCTTGTTTAAATATAGGAATTACTTTACCGACTTTCATTTTATTTGGAAAAGCTCCATTCTTAAAGGTGCTGTTACATATATAGGTAAATGGTTTAACAATGTAATATATTGCTTGTTTAATGATGCTCATATCTATGTTATCATATCCCGTTGACTTTTTGGTCTTACAATTATTGACCACTATAATGATCTCATTCTCCTCTACCCCTGCTAAAAACATTGATTCAGGATTTTGTGTTTTTAAAAAGTCCAGTACATCTATATTTTTGTTATGCGCTTTAGTATTTTTTGCTAAATTGGGGCCTACATTGACAAAGAAGTCATTAAAACCATTTGCTATGGCCTTTTTATTTGTAATAGTTTCTCTTAAACTTATTTGGGTAAGGAGAATGTTGTTCTCTTTTCCTTATAACAGTATTTAGTATTTTCCAAGTTCCTTTTATGTTATTTCTTTGTTGAGCCAATAGCTTATTATAATAGCTTTTTTTGCTATCTCTTAGAATTGATGTCAATTTATTTTTATATGTTTTATACTTGTTTTCCCGCACTCTTTGTTCTACATCATAGATACTTTCTGTATAAGTTGTTCTTTTTTTTTGTCTGGGGTATGTCCGGTGTGTGTTTCGACCGGGACAGGCTTGCCTGTTCTGCGAGTTGAACCGTGTTGGGCATCGACGGATCCCTAAGTTGTTTCTACGGTGGGCACAGTTGGCTCGTCACATTTGTGAGGGTCACCTGCACACCCCTCCTCTGTGGAGGTGCACCAGACCATTCAACGTGGTGAGTGGTTGTGAGGGCTGTCCAACGCTAAAGGCGACTGGGCAGTACTTCTCAGCCGTGCGCCGTGGCGAAATGATCAAGCATCTGATGGAGGGCCACGGACGCATGATCGATGACGTCGTGGAAGGGCTGAGTGAGATTCAGTGGAAATCCTCAGTCCGTGTCAAAGCATGGGGTCTCCTTCACAGTGAAGCAGCGCACCGACTACCACTTCAGCAGGGAAACCCTTGTGCTGCCTAAACAGCACAGGTTGATTGCCCTGTTTTTGTATGACCCGGGGTCGGCTGAGGTGCGTCGTGAGCAGTTTTATACCGGTCGCGGCGCATTGTCGGCGAGAGGGGGTTGAGGTCGGGGTGCAGTAGACGTGAGGAGGGAGACACTGTGGCAGAGGGTGTGTGACGTCTCTGCGAGCTATGGGTGTGGTGGTAGAACCGTCCGTGGTAAGGAAGTAGGGAAGAGGACCTCATCCCTGGTGGCGCTGGCCGATGGCTCGGCCATTGAGCTGCGCACAATCAGGGGTCGGACAGGTCAGCTTCACCTCCCCCACCGCCACCTCCACCATCTCCATCTGCTGCACAGCAGGGGCTGAAGGACTGGCCTGAGTTGCCAGTCGTGACAACGGCTCAGGAGGAAGGTGCTGCGAAAGGTGGGCCACGCCGTAAGCGCAGGAAGCTGGTGGCTGCGCTGACACCCGACACTCTGAGTGCGGTGGGAGCGCATGCTCCGGTGACCGTGGCGATGGTGCAGGTGGCATCGGTTTCTCAACCGGTGTCGTTGGGTCAGGTTGAGGGCTTTGACGCGGTCGTGGTCCAGACTCAGGATGTTCTGGCATGCCAGGCTGAGGGTCGGCGCGGTGCTGACTTTGACTGCGTTGTTGAAGACTAGAAGATTGTCGAACATAAGTTGGAGGCATCGCGCGAGCAGAGGGCACGGCAGGCGGAGGTCATCAATGACATAGACATGACTTTTCATGCCTCGTTTCACCGCGACTTCCGAAGCTGGGATGGATCATTAAGATCCTTAGATCTATCCGGCTTCAGCATTGAGGATAGGTTACACGGGCTGCTGGCTAGCTTGGTGTCTGATTCTGCTGCGGCATATCGGGCATTGCTGGAGCATGTGGTTAGTGCGCCTACTGACGCAGACGGGGATGTTCAGATGACAGGTGGTGGGAAGGTGAACGATGACTAAGTGTTAACGCAGTTAGCCGTTGCTCTCTCCTGCCCGAGGGATTTTGGGCGTCTCGTCAAAAATTCAGATGACAAGTGGCGTGGTGGTGAACGATGAGTAAGTGTTGGTGCAGTTAGCCATTGCTCTCTCCTGCCCAAGGGATTCTGGATCACACGTAGACAATCAGATGACAGGTGGCAGTTAGTTAGCGGTGGTCGACTGCTCACGCAGGTGATTGGCGCTAGCTCTGTCCAAGGGATTCTGGGGGTCACGTCGGGGTAATTGCAAGTCCAGCACCCCTGTGGCGGTTATTCATTATTTTTATATACATTTTTTTTAAATAATATTTTTTTTTTTTTTTACAGTTCATCTCCCTTAAGGAGGTGGATACTGCCTTGTATATATATATATATTTAATAATAATATAATATTGTATATACTTTTTTTAGTGCTACGGCGCTATTTTTACATTGATAGCCATGATGTACTTAGCATTTCGTACTGCCTAATTCTACTATTACATTTTCTTTGCAGTGGGATTGTTGATATTACATGTTGTGGTGAAGGGCTCAGTTTTTAATTATTTTTCTGCAGTAAGGGTCGGAATAATTTTTTTTTATATACATATACATATAAATTAATTATTTTCTTGATATTCCTCAACTTTCACCCTTTTTTTACTTCCTTTTTCCACACTATTAGAAAACAGTCTTTCAAAATTTATTTAGTGGATCAAGGTTGTCGATGGTGTGGGAGTTGGAGGGTTGGCACTGTTCTATTTCAAACTCTCTATTTTCATATGCAGTGCCTCCCTGACTCTTTATTTCAAACTGTAATCTTTCCATTTCAAATTACTGTCTATAGTAAGTGCTTCTGGCAGAACATGATAGACAGCGTGTGCATTGACTCCTGTTACGACAGGGGAGGATGCACATGGATGCAATTTACTTTGTAGGAGGTCGGGTTGTCGCTGGCGCCCAGTGCTTCTTATGAAATGTATTACATGCCTAACGTTGTATCTGTGGAGACTTTCTCTATGGTTATAAGTAACACCGCCCTTCTACTTTCATGCACTCTACACCGGAGAGGGTCGCCGAGCGTGGCGGGTCCTGGGTGTGTCTGCATGACGTGTCCGCGGTGTAAAACCGTCTGTGATCTACTGGCCAGGCGACGCGGGCAAAAGGAGGACGGGCAGAGGAAGCTCCAAGAGGAGCCGCTCCATGCAGAAGGAGGAGCGCCCCTCTAACGGTTCTCCTGAGATGGGGGGTGGCGGAGGGCGGACTGAGCAGCTCTTTGCTTCCTCTTGTCGAGGGGGTTCCACCTGGAGGGTATGAACAATTCTCTCCCAGCAAAAAACATTCTCTACACCAACTACATAGAGGCTGGGAGAGGTCGTTTTTGTGCGACTCATTTAAAGCTCTTTCTTCACCTAGATTGATGACATGTTTGGCTTGCAGCTAGCTAGTTAAATATTGCTATTCGCTGCAGGCAGGTCTAGGCATTGCGCATAAGGATACATAGCTTTGTAAGGCTTCTCTCCCTTTCAAGTTAGTTCTCATGTTGACTTCTATCATTTCTCGATTCTCATCGGTTTGCAATCTGCAACCGGTGAGAATCTGGGGGGGGCAGTGTAGTAGTCTGTACATGAACTCTACTACCACGCGGTAGCAGCGAAGACTATGCCGTACACCAGCGCAGTACCATTACACTGCGCTAGGTGGCGGCAAGGGTAGTCACCGGGCAGACCCTGACTGGGCTGCCCTCTACTGCGTGTGGCTGACCCCCCCCCCCCCCCCCACACACACCTATAGAGTCGATCTGGGATCTGGCATGTCAGGGGGCGGGTCAGACAACTACTGACGCCGCGGAGAGCAGATGGTTCAATAAACCAGGTTGAAGAGTATACTGATTGAATCTTGGTGTCTTCTGTGTGTGAGCGTGCGAGTGAGAGTCGGGGGGTCGGGGGCCATTACATTATCCTTATATTTTAGAAAGTCAATATTATGATCACCACACAAAACAAGTAATTTTCTTTTATTTACATGTTTTATTATCATTTCAATTTGGTCAATGAAGGTTTGTAAATCTGAGCCTGATGTTCTATATGTACAATTAACAATCACATTTCTTCTGTTATTAATACAGAGTTCAACCGAGATGCTATCCATTATGCCATTAACAGTCAAAGACATAACATTTATGACCTTATAATCTATGGAATTATGTACATATATAGCAACTCCACCTCCTTTTCGATTTACTCTTGCAATTTGATTCAATGTATAGCCCTCTAGTTTTAGTAGTCGCTTGACTGTCCTTCACTTCTAGCCATGTTTCTGATATTGCAATAATGTCAAAATTAATACTTATTTCATTTAATAGATTCTCAATTTTACTAAAGTTTATTTTTAAGTTTCTTGCATTTAGATGTATAAACCATATTTTGTTTCTCATATTACTACTACGGTGATTATATTCATCTATTGTAAGGTATTTACTGTTTGTATTGATATTTTTATTAAAAAAATTGTTCGGGTTGATATCTTTTTCAAAGTCACACTCATTATAATCATTTATACTATATGGTTCAAAGTTTAATGCTGAACACTTACTATATGGGTCATTCTCAGAAACTGGCCAGCAAAGTGTGACATGGGTCATCCAAAATTAAAATCTGAAAACCTTTCATTTCTTTTTGTAATAATAGAGCTGAATACATGTTTGTTCCCTAAAGGATAATTATTTTCATTCCTAAGGTGTGAGGGGGGGGGGTGTTAATTATTGGAAATGATATCATCACTCACATAACACGGAACCCAAATAACCCAAGAAACATTGATATTTTATCACTCCTAAGTGCATTTTTTCACTTTTCTACCTTTATTCTTTGTCATCTAGTACATTCTGATAGAAATCCAGAGAAAAAAATGAATAGCTTTAGATTATTTGGTAGTTTGTTAACAGTGGAAAATTACAATTCATGTGGACAATTTTGTCATTTATATATTTGTGTTGACATTTGAATGAATATACTATTTTAGTGTAAAAATGAATACTAAGTACCCAGAACACAGGTTAGACAACAAAAAGGAAAAAAAATATTAGAAGATTGTGACTTAATCTAAGCTTTAGATTGTTTATCACTATGGTAACATGGAAACCAAAACACTGAAACAGACAATCCAAATGTCAGAAACACATTCTATGGGGAAGTGACGGGCAGAGGAGTGGCAGTCTAAGGATCAGCATTGGGGCATAGAATTTCTCTTTTCCACTCCCCTGTCACATGCATGGTCTCACAGGCTCCGACAACTGCTTGGCACTGGCTACAGAAGCAGGATAGTTCACGGGTTAAGAGCACATGTGGCTTAACACATCTGACAGAGTGGAGCGAGCATGTTCCTTTCAGTGTTTGGTTAGCTCTGTTTCGCTTCCTTGCACTGTCATCTCTTGGCACCCAAAAGAAGGACCGCAGGAAGTGCTTGCATTCTCCTGCATTAGTTTGCTCTCAAAGCAGGAGTCAAATAAGTCCTTTGCAGAAGCAATGGTAGCGGAACCTGCATTGGCCGCATGCTGTTTGATGACTGCACTTTCTCCATCTGATGGTCCCTTCCCATGCCGTGAGCCAAAGTAGTTGCGCTCCCACGTACAAGCAAAGTCGACAGTAGCACATGATATGTCAGCAAAAGGCCCCTTTGACTTGTACTGGGCACCACAGCCATCAGTCTACTGGATAACATGCTCCAGCTGGATACCTCTTGTTTGGCGGAGATGGTCGATGGCCACTTTTGTGAAGCTGAAGACTGCATCAAAGTCATGTTGTTTATCATCACTTACAAAGACAAGAGATTCAGATACAGTCTCCCCACAAGAGGAGCAGGCATAGTATGTAACTATGGGGTGAACTGTTACCTGCTCATGATACCAGTGGGCAGCCTGGATTTCATCCTGATGCGAGCAGGTAAAGTTCTCCGCAAAGTCCAATACCATTCCAACAGTGTTGCGGGGGAAGGGAACCTGTTACCGCATTATTTCAAACTGCTGATGTTGCCAATCAGTTCGGAAGAGGTGTTGGGCGAGAAAGATGACCTCTTCCTTCAGTTCATCCACCAGCTGTGCCAGTCCCTTCTTTCGGGTTCAGCATTTTGCGGCAAACCCTTTTCCCATTGAGCATGGTGACCTTGGTTTCCCACTTAGACCAAGACGAGGAGCCTTGCTGCAGAAGTGACTGCAGGTGATGAGCCATATTGTCAGCACTGCAGGTGTTGCAATTTCGGTAGACAGTCTTTTTTCCATTCGCCCTCTTGCCTGCCACAGGTGATTAGGTCGACAGAATGGTAAATGTGGCGGATACGACAGTTATTGTAGATCCTGGTTGCAATCCCATTGATTGCCCGCAGTTTTAGTTCAACGTTTGTGCAATATTCGCACAGGCACTGTCGGAGCTGGTTTTTCCTCATCGGGTGAATATGTGCCGGCCGACATTTGGCAAAGTGACTGAAGCTGACGGCCTCATCAACTTCCTCAACAAACTCCTTGTGTAAGTCTTGCAAAAGCTTTGTCAGCACTTCTGCTGCTTTCCCAGTTTTCTTTGAAACCAGCTTTTTGTGTGGCAGTGGTGTTGTTGCCATCTCAAGGAAAGCTATTGCTTTGGATGGCATTTTTCTTTCTTTTTTTACTTTTGTGGAGAAAGTGGTGCCAGAATTGATTTTTACTGCTGTCCTTCTGCTGACACTGAGGTTAGACGAACATGCTTTAACCGAGGCATTTCTTCGGCAGATTGACAGAAGAACGCGGCGTATGTGGCATTCAGCAGCTGACTGTTTCCTATGCAGTCCTTTCAGTTTTCTGATGACTTCTTGGCCCAACATTCTCTCTTGTTCAGCTATGTTTCCTGTCCTGAGATGACGGAAGAGGATCCTTTTCCTTGGAGAGGCTTTAGTTACTAGGTCTGTGACCGTGCTTACAAACTTCCTTGGGCTTGACCGGAGAGCTGCTCGTGCCCGTGACAGCCCCTTTCTTCTTGCCGAAGGTGTTCTCAGTGGTTGCTCCTTGTGGACAACTGATGATGCTTTGGTTTCTACCTGAGAAGCGACTATCTTCTTACGATACTGACTCCTTCTTTTATCCTCCATCGCTTTTGTGAGGTCATGTTTTCTTTCTGGGTTTTTTTCTCCTCATGCCATTTACTCCTCTGCTTTTCTTGGCTAATCCTTGTCAGTCTAGGTTTTTCCGCTTGCTCTTTTTTCCTGGCTCACATTGCTCTCATCCTCAGCCTCGCCTGCTCTCTCTGTCGTGCCTTCATCTGTTCAGAAGAGTTGTCACAATAGGCCTTGCATGCCTCTCTGCATTTCACCTTGTACTGCACATATTCCTCAGGGTTGTTCTGCTGCATCTGATCCTTCCAGTCTCTGGTAGCTTGAGCTGCTGTCTTTCTTTCCTTTTTTTCTATTGGTTGAAGAGATGATGCAATCCTACTGCTCTGTCGGTTAGACATCTAAAAAGTTTGAAAGAAAATACAGAAACATTAGAACAAATGTCGTAATTTTATTTCTGGGCGACGACATCTAAAAATATTGACAGAAAATACAGAAACAGAACAAAAGTTTAAATTTTATTTCTGGGTGATGATGCAAATGGAAAAACTGATTCTCTGACACAACTGCCTCCCCAAAATCTAAGCAGTGAACAAAACTAAGAATGACTTTAAACAAACATGATAATTTGCATTACAAATTCTGAACCTGACTAATTTTTACATTTATATCGCCATTAAAAAAACATGATGAACATACGGATTCCTACATAATAACTTTGACATCTGACATAACTACATCCCCAAAATGTAAGCAGTGAACAAAAATAAGAACGACTTGAATCAAACATGATTTGCATTACAAATTCTGTCACATTTAAACTGCTTCATCACCATCGTAACAAGATAACAATTTTTCGTGCACAATTTTTCGTGCACAATTTTTCGTGCACATTTTCACAATGATCAAACTCTCAGCCTACATAATAAGTTCTATAGCCACATTCAATACATGTATGTAAGAGTCAATAACTAAAAATAAATGAAGGTAAGTTATAATTTCAATGATTTTGTCACATTTAAACTGCTTCATCAAAGTCACATCACCATCGTAAATTTGTGCACATTTTTACAATGATCAAACACTCAAACTACACGTACTAGACGCCGACTGCACTCTAAAACAGAATGTGAACGAGAAGCCCTACAGAAAACACATAAAAACAGTCACATACTTTAAACATCTGCTTAATAACATTAATATATAACAATATCTTACCTTCAAGTGGAGTCAGGATGTTTTGATTCACTTCAAGATCACTTGCGTAGCAGAGATTTGTTGGTCGAAATGGTTTCAAAGTACTGGTCTTCTACACGAGTGAAAGCACTGACAAGAGCAACACGTTTTTACATGTTCTTCTGCCGACTCACATATATCACTACCCACAAAATAGTTAATTATATTGCTTACATTAGAAGCAGACTTGCATTTTAATAAATGCATCGCAACACTTGAATTTGGAAACCATACTCATAACAAACAGTTAAAGTCCAATAACTTTGCAAAAATGGTGGATTTAGTTTTTGCTGATCTGCTCAAATGCACGCAGTACACATGAGCAGCCCAGAGGCTAAAAATAGTCCCCTACATGTGGTCAGAGCCTTTGTTCATGAGGATGATGCAAGATATGTAGTTCCGGAAACAAAGCGTTACAATGCTGATCAATTCACAAATTGCCTTAAATTATCAAGTTACACATTTTGGTAAGTTAAAAAAGTTGAACACAATAAAATATGCCTTATTAGAGATTTATTTTTGGCTAGTTCTAAATTTTTACTTAATTCAATCCGGTCCCAACTAAATGTCCTAGGAATATTCAGGAAATTAAATATAATTTTTTGCTTTCTAGTGATGTATTCCAATATGAAAACATCCCAAAACTCAGTGTTCCACAACCATGTTTGTGAACCTGCAGATTAATCCTATTTGAAATTCGCCCTTCGAAATTGAACCGGGGCTCGAATTAGGTACTTTAACCACCATAGCTCAAACGAGGTAAACTCTCCAACCTGGTAGTTAGAGTATATTGCCACACTTTTGTTTTGAAGTTCCTTCTTTTACTTAAAATGCCTTACTATGGTCAACTAGCTCCAGCCTGCCCGACATGTTTTGATAAAATTTTGTTTCACCAGACAATGCAATTCTAAAGCCCATAAAATAAAACTTTGAGTCCTTTAGGCCTAGGCCTATAGCTCATCATTTGCGAGTGATTCATTTTAACACTTTGAACACAAAGACTACGCCATTGTAGTCGAATGAGTATTTGGGTATAATGCTTCGCTCGACAGCTTTCCACAGGCCCTCCTTCTCCATTTCCGCCATTTTGGGCTCCATCCTGTCCTTGTATTCTTTGACAGTTGACAGATACTGCTCGCGCATCACGATCACCACGTGACCACCTGTAAACAGCAGTAAAATATGTTATGTTGATTGTAATTATATAATAGTTTTTATACATATATTAAAAATTACAACCGAAGTAAGGTGTTTTCTGTCCGGCATTAGTCCGCAACAAATACTGAGTGTATAATGGTGGTGAGGAGGGGTGTGGGGGTGGGGAGGGGGTGCCAGCCCGGTGTGGCGGTTTCAGCGCCCGGTCAGTTTCAGCGGCCTGTCATGGTCAAAGCACCCGGGGCCTCGCCGGCTACAAGCTCAGCTGGTGCCCGGCAGTGTTAGGGACCGATTAGGCTGAAATCTATTGAATGCGATCATATTTAACAGAATTACATACTCAAATAATGAAATTTAATTAAATTAACCTTAAATTCCAAGCGATATTAACGTAGCAGCTAGATCGGTGTCGAATCGCCGAGTGTAAACAAAACAAATAGCAGTGCTCTCCGCAACATCCGAAAATCCGCGCATGCGCAGAAGCCATGACAGGCCGCTGAAACTGGACCGGGCGCTGAAACCGCCACACCGGTGTGGTGGTTTCAGCGGGTTCCCGTGCTCAGAGGTGTCCCTCGCTTCTGCGCATGCGTCAGAATCTAGTAAACATGGCCGTAATCGATTAACACGAACCGGGCGACTCGGGTCATCCGAATTTCAAATAGAACACGCGAGTGGAGTCGACAAATACACGTCCCGTGTGCAAAAAAAGAATAACTTAGATTAATGAAATGGAAATATAGGTAAACTGGGCCATGATACAATACTTTAAATCCTATTTTGCTGTACTTTTATCGGTTATTAAAAAAAAAAGAACAAACTGTCCACCCGAGCGTATTCGATTATTCAACCCGAGTTTGTAGGATGTGCGCATGCGCCAATAAGTGGCTGGGGTGACCCGAGTTGATGCGAAATCCGCGCATGCGCAGAAGCAGCGCAGAAGCGAGGGACACCTCTGAGCACGGGAACCCGCTGAAACCACCACACCGGTGTCGTAGTTTGAAAGGGTCCCTGGTTTAAAATGGGCCTTTTCGCAATGCGGATGCATCAAAGTCAAATGGCATTTCTGTCTGATTGAGATTGTACCCACGTTTAATAACTTGTTAATTGCTTCTTAACTTATTAGTGCAGAGGTTAATATATACTATCAAGCATAAAATATTCACTACAATGATGCCTGAACAGTCGATCCTTGCTTGTCTCACCCTACATTTCCAGAAAGCTCCTCCACAAACAGCAGCAAGCCAGAAATTCAGACAAGATTTCAGGCTTGCCATTTGACTTTAGCCGTGGTCACACATACAACGCTAGGCTGACCAAAGCCCCGTTCATACACGCCCGTTAAGTCGGCTCAACTAGTTCGCCTTGTCTAGTTCGCCTCACATTCGCCGTGGATTAGGGCTGAGTCGATTCATCTAGTTCGCTTCAAGTAAACCACGTCTCGAGGTAGTATATATGAAGTGAACTAGCTTAAGTCGGCCCATCTTGCTTGTGTGGACAATAGCGGTTTACTTTGAGGCGGCTTAAGCACGTCACATGCATGCGCAGTCGAGACCTGAGTTTGTTGATTTTCCGGTTGATCAAAAGTGCATATTATATAATTTGGTCTATGAAACTGCTAGCTGTGCACATATATTTTTTTCATCATTTATTTATAGGTTTTCACTGCCCAGCAGAAGTTTTGACCATTCCAAAACAATACGACTCAGTCTATACATATCTAGGTCGAACCCACACTCTCTCGTGGCGACGTCGACTAACCGAAAGTGGCGGTGGTTAGTATGGACTTGCTCATGCGCAGATATCGATTTCCGGCTTAAACCGCCCCAAGCACTGGATGTGTGGATACGACACACTTTCATGCCTAGTTCGCTTCATCTAGTTCGCCTTATCTAGTTCGGCCTAAAGTTGTGCTGTATGAATGGGGCTTTAGATGAGGCGACCTAGATGAGTCGAACTAGCGGCGCGTTCACACATACCAAGGTTTGTAAGTGTGGCATGTTCAGACACGCGCGTTAAACCGGCTCAGATCGATGTTTGTTTGTGGTTGTTTTAGGTCCTAGCAACATCTAAGGTCATATCAGGATGAGTACCGATTTGTAACAGTGTGCACTCATGGCGACTTTATAGTCCTGCCTCACTGGGATACCATACATACAAACATGCATACAAACATACATACATGCATCGGTCCATGTAGCCATCGGTGCGGCATGCGAATGCTGCTGCGTTTCCCATAGGAAACAGTGTTAGAGAAACCTGTCACTATATGTGGGTGTGGGTGAGGGAGGTGTTATGTCAGGGTGGGTGGCATGCCCCTGGGACTCTCTCACCAAACGGTGAGGAGGTTTCCCCTATCACATTGGGTATCTTTTTAAAGTTGTTACTGTGTACCAGTCAAACCAAATCGCTGCATGCTGCATGCCGCATGCCACATGAAAGGAATCAACCCATTCGCATGCTGCATGCCGCATACCGTGTGTAAGGAATGCTAGCTTAAGATGACGCGAACTACTTGAGGCTACTTAAGGCCCGTGTGTGAATGGGGATTTAGATGCATGCGCATTGAGAAAAGGCCCATTTTAAACCAGGTGCGCTCTCAAACTGCGACACTGGACCCAGGCCGGGCCTTCTTATCGGTAGTGACAAAGCCAACGCTAATGTACACCATTATATCGTGACATACTGCTATAATATATACAATGTATATCTTTTTTTTTTTTAGTAAATATGTTTATTCTGCTGAATAAGTCTTTTGTCAGTGCCGAAGCACTGGTCTTCCAGCCATTTTTCAATTCAGGGTTATTTACACAAAAGGTATATAGAATAAGGTGTACAATACCTGTTGAATAGACAATTTGCACCATGTAACACAATGAAATTCTGAAACCCCAAAGTTCCATAACAATATGGTACAGTAGTGTCATATAACCAGATCAATATTAGTCAGATCAATGTGAGTATTTACATAGTATTTAGAATGTAAGCAGAAGTTATCTTCTATATTCAGTTGGTAAACTTGTAGTATGTTCAGTTGCAGTTAGGCAAGCGGTATATAAATGTTGGTTTGTTAGGAAAATTCTAGTGTAACTCTAATGTAGCTAGTTATGTGAGTTTATGAATTATGTTGTTGGGGTGGGGTTGTTAATAATACACTGGACCATCTGTCTGATGAAGGCGGTGTCGTGATGGTCGGCGGCTGCGCTGTCTGGGGAGGGTTCCTCGTGAGGCTGGGCTGTGTCTGAGGCGTGAGGTGCGAGGTGATGATCCCCGGCTCTGTCTGGGCGGTGTTTCGATCGGTGGTCGCTGAGGGGTTGTCGGTGGGGGTCGCGGGGTTGTCGGCAGTGGTGTGGGTGAGGCGCCGGGGAGGGCCCCCCTGGGCTGGCCGGGGGGGGGGGGGGGGGGGGGGCGGCGGATCAAAAATCCGCCGAGGTGGCCGGGGTCTGGCGCTCACGGGCTTGCTTGGTAAGGCAGCCGGCCTCGCTGTGCATCGTCAGTATGCGCCGCACATTGGCGCAGTATGCACACACGTGCCGGTGTTGGTTGCCGGTCGCACGAGGCGGGCTCCCGGTTCCAGGCGGGGCAGGGGGCCCCGTGAGTCTGCCTGTCGTAGGCGATGCGGGTGTCGACTTGGGCCCGGGGCAGGTGTGCGCCTCGGGGAGAATCCTCGCCTCGGGGGGCTGGTGCGGCCGGGGCGGCTTGGGTGAGGGTGGCGGGCGTGGTGAGGGAGTCCATCCTCAGCATGTTGAGGGCAACTGGATCGTGCCATCCGTGGGGGAGCCTCCCATCCGCTATCCAGGTGAAGATGGCCGAGGAATAACGGCGGACAGTAGGCCACGGATGCATGAGGTTGTCCCTCATCACGGTGAGGTGGTGGTGGTGGAGGCCCTGGACGGAGTGGGCGGGGAAGGCTGGATGGCTGGCCAGGGTGAGGAGGGCGAGGTTGTCCTCATCCTTGGTCGCCTCGCCCCTCCTCACCGGCTTCCGCTCAGGGCCCCTCTCCACGAGGTCCGAGGGGAAGATGTAGTCACTCGGCACACCTCGGCGCCTGACGGTGTGGTGCGCCTCGGCGGAGGCCAGGATCTCGCGGACGGCGTCGGCCGCGGATGCTGGGGTGTGCTCGAGCCCCTCCTGGAGGTATGCGGGGGGCGGAGCGGGGGCAGCTTGAGCGGTGAGGCGGCCGTAGCGTTCGTATTGGGGGTGCACCACCCCCGGCAGGGTCGCTTGAGGTGGCAGGGGGGGGCGGGCCCCGGCCGCGGCGCGCGCCCGAGGTGCTGGGGCGGCCGGCATGATGTAGGTGGCCTGCCGCCTCGGCGCAGGTGGGGGGCTGTCGGGTGCCCCCTGGGCGCCCCCCGACTCGAGGGCGTCCATGCGGGTGGTGAGGCGGTGGAGGGCCTCGAGGATCGCGGCCGTCTCGATGCCCGAGGCGCGGTCCGAAGGCGCTGAGGGAGACGCCGGGGTCGTAGACGGTGAGGAGCCCCCCGGCGAGCCCGAGGAGGGCCCCGGGGTGGCCATGAGGGTTGCGCGGGAGCTCTTGCGGCCCTTACCCTTTCCGTGTCCGGGCATGCTGGGCGGTCCGAGGAGATGCAGCGGTCCGAGGTGAAGCAGTCGTGGTGGAGAGCCAAAGGAAAGAGGAAAAAGGCAGAGCGCGGAGGAGGGCAGGAAGGCGAATGACTGAGGGAGGCCGGCGGGCGGCCTTATAAGGGAGGCAGGAGGGCGGTGACAGGTGAGGTGCGAAAGCAGCGGGCCCGGGGGAGGGGGGAGGAGGAAGGCTGAGAGGTGGACGTTGCGCGAGGTGCGAATGCTGCGCGACGACCGGGGAGGCGGGGGAGGGTCTCTTCCTCTCCACGCATCAAGCGCAATGCTCGCATTACGACCGAAGCAGTGAGACCAATCCCAGTGCATTTAGGTCTTAAATTTTACATTTTTATCTAGACTGTCTCTGTCATCGTATATGGTTGACTGGAGATAACAGAGGAACAGCAACAAGTTGAAAAAGTGGGGGGTGTAATGTAAATATAATGTACATAAATGATTCCCCGCCTGCCTCCAACCTGCTCAAGCAGCACGATCCCACACATATACAGTAGCAAGTAGCAATTCAGTTTCTCGTGTGCATAATAATATTTGCATAAAGGTACATGTTTACACTACACCTAGAGTACATAATATATAATATGCATAATATTAATATTAATATATATAATATATAATATGCATAATATATATATTGTATAATTTATAGTATGTATAAGACATACTATTATCGTCACAAACACGCCTCTGAATTTAATGGCAAGAACTCGTGCTGTGGACAGGACTTCAGAACTAATACATTGGATAGTACCAAAAAAATCCAGCACAAATCTATAGTGAAATATAATAAAAATTCCATATTTAATTGCACATTTTCGAAAGGCTGGGACCTTGTAATATATGCATAAAAGACCATCCAGGCACCTGTGGAGAACAAAGGATATGTAAATGAGATGACGTCATAGACAAAGGGTGCCAGCAGTTCAGGGCGCTGGACGGTGAATAAAGCATTCAGTATCCAGAAGTCAAAGTGTTCAGACATTGTACTTTTACATGGTGTCAGATGAGGAAGAATGCCGCCCGCTAACACACTGCTGGGTCTCAGGCCGCTCATCCTCTGCAACAATGCAAGATCGAACTGGAAGACATGGATAAGAGCATAGGATATATATGCCATGGCGGCAGGTGTTGTAATGAAGACAGAACAGGTACAATGCTGTATCTTTCTTCATGTCGCCGGTGAAGAAGCCCAAAAGGTCTTTGCCAATATGTCCATCGCGCTCGCTGAATGAGACAAGATCGGACCGCTCACCAACACATTTCAAGCATATTATACCGGTAAAAGCAACTTAATAATAACATGCTACCATTTTAATTCTCATAACCAAGCTACTGAGAACATGTCCATGTATATAACTGCGTTAAGAGACAGAGTAAAAGACTGCGAGTATGGACAGGTGGAGGAATCGCTTCAGTCGGTTAGTGGCTGGCATAAAGAACACAAATTTGAGAAACAAAATGCTACAGACAGCTGATCTAACGTTGGAAAAGTGCATAAAAATGTGCGAGCTCAGTGAGTTCAGTTCTGATCAGTTGGAGGACAGAAAATCAGATGTTGAAGTCAAGGAAATCGATTTTCTAAATAGATATGTGACTGCATGTACCGGTGCACCGGTGGTTAATCTGTCTGGGCCATCATCTTGGAAGTCGCCATTTTGGAAAGCTGGCAGCACCGGTGCAGGCGAGTTCAAAATCCGCTGTCAGAACTGCGGCTATGAACACCGCCGGGGAGTCTGCCCAGCGAAAGGCAAGGCTTGCATTGCCTGCAAGAAGCCCGCGGGCACTTCGGAAAGGTCTGGCGAAGCA
This sequence comes from Branchipolynoe longqiensis, assembly GCA_030323885.1. Lineage (NCBI taxonomy): Eukaryota > Metazoa > Annelida > Polychaeta > Phyllodocida > Polynoidae > Branchipolynoe > Branchipolynoe longqiensis. The sequence continues at coordinate 67,725,383 of CM059188.1, forward strand.
GACTGGGCAGAGTCAACGAGTTGACCATAGAAGAGCCCGACGCTCACAATGCTGAGCAAGACCCGGATCTGCTGGAAGTCAACGTGTTGACGACGGATCTGTTTGTTGGGGCTGTCGACCGTAGCACAGAAATGGATGGGGAACTCTGGTATGTGACTGTATGAGTGAACGGTCATCCAGTCAAGTTCAAGCTCGACACGGGGTCGGAGGCGAACGCGCTGCCAAGGAACATCTTCGACAGAGTTGCACCCGGGAAGCTGATGAACACCAAATAAGATAAGGATCTGTTTGGATCCGACTAAGTTGAACAAGGCTATCAAGGGAGGGCCATTTCCGACCAAAACCATTGACGAAATTATAGCTAAGACAGCTAATGCAAAATATTTCTCAGTGTTGGATGCCATGACAGGGTATTGGCAAATAGAGTTAGACTAGGAAAGTTCATTGTTGTACACGTTTAACACTCGGTGGGGCTGGTTCAGGTACACCCGCCTGCCTTTTGGCATCAAAACAGCCGGTGACATTTTTATTCAGATTTTTATTCAGGAGATGCACCGTGTCATGGGCGATCTACCCGGTATCGGTATAGTCACGGACAACATTTTGATATTTGGGTCAACTGTGGAGGAGCACAACGACAGGCTCAGGGCAGTGCTGGACCGAGCTAGGTCGGTAATTCTGAAGTTAAACAAATCGAAATCTGTGCTATGCAAAACTACAGTAAAGTATGTAGGTCATCAACTTATCCAACAAGGCGTGAAGCCAGATCCAGACAGAATACAGCCGATTGTAGACATGCCAGAGCTACATGACAAATAAGGCATGCAGAGGTTCCTGGTCATGGTTGGGTATGTGCACAAGTTCATACCAAACATGTCCGAGATTGCCAAACCACTGCGCACACTCCTCGCGAAGGATGTCGCATGGCACTGGCAGAGCGAACAACAAGTTGCGTATGACAAACTCAAAGAAAAGTTGAGAATTGCTCCTGTGTTAGCATACTATAATGTCGAGAAACCCATTGTTATTCAGGTAGACACTTGCCAGTCAGGGTTAGGGGCTGTATTAATGCAGGAAGACAAACCAATCGCACTTGCATCTCGTGCGCTCGACTTGGCGCAGTGTGGGTATGCCACTATTGAGAAAGAAATGCTCGCCATATGTTTTGGATGTCAGAGATTTCATGACTATATCTTTGGCAAGGAAGTTCAAATTCAAACGGACCACAAACCGTTGGTGGCGATAATGCAGAAACCGATACATAAGCTGTCGGCATGAATGCAAAGAATGCGAATGCATTCGCAGAATTACAACGTCAAGTTGTGTCATGTTAAGGGTTCTCTACTGTTCTTTGCAGACATGTTGTCCCAAGCACACGGTGCCAATGTAGGTCACGCTGACCTATTTGACATCACACAGCATCGCAGTGGACATGCAGTCACCCAGTCTGTTAAGTAAAATTGTCCGAGAGTATGAAAATGATGTGTCCATGTCCATGTTGATAACACATATTGAAAGTGGGTGGGACACTACACGCATACAAACACCTCCGTGTCTGAGACAGTACATTCCACACAGAGATGAGTTAACAGTAGGAAACAACTTAGTTATGAAAGGCAATCGAGTTGTTGTACCTCCAAAGCTTTGCGTTGAAATGATTGAAGCATTGCACAAGACGCACTTGGGGATCACTAAGTCCAAGCAGTTGGCGCATGACTGCATGTTCTGGCCTAACAGAAATAAACAAATTGAAGAGAAAGTCAGTCGGTGTGACACATGTCAGGATAACCGGAAAAATGTGCACAACAAACCTTTGGTAAACCACTCGATAACATTTCAGCCTTACAAAAAAGTAGGGGTGGATTTATTTGAGATAAATCATGAAAATGACATGATAACTGTAGATTATTACACTAAGTATCCGGAGGTGACGTTGTTGAAGGATAGTTATTGAAGCCATGAAGGATAACTTTGCTAGGCATGGTATTCCGAACCAGGTCATTTCGGACAACGGTCCACAGTTTAAGAGCCACGAGTATAAAGAATTTGGAAAACACTATGGGTTTACAGCCACGTAATACCTGAAACGCAAAACCCGAAGAAAGCACAGACATCGAAACGGCAGCAAAGCCAGAAAAGCTTTCATGACAAGAAATGCGGCAAGGCGCACAAACCAATGAGAACTGGCGATAGCGTCAAGTATAAGAATCATGCAGGAGAGTGGAAGAAAGGGGTGATTCTAGGGCGTACAGGGGTGTCGGGGAGAGAATATCAAATTTTGAACGAGTCATGGAATATGTTGTACAGGAACAGGGTTCAGATTATAAGGGCACCATAAGGGAGGCAGCCCGAGCTAGTCGGGCAGGAACAAAGTGTGCCAGCGGCGCAGTCGAATGTAAAAAATGCGGCTAATCTAACTAGGTCAGGTCGAGTGATTAGACTGGCGGACAGGCTAGACCTGTGAGTTAGTTCAGTCGGAAACTGTAGACACACATAAACACATGTGCATGTTAGGTTAAGATTTATATTGTTTATTGAGTCGTATTGTACTATTATTGTGTCAAGCCAGACATTATGTCATATAGGAGGCTAAGCAGCTGGACATGTCAAAGGACATCAGTGACCCAGACAGCACACAGCCGTCGGCCCGACGTCGGCTATTGGTCGGTCCGTCGGTACCGACTTTCCACCGTCGGGCCACCGTCGGCCCGACGGTGGTGTTCCGACGTTGGGAATCAATCCCTTTCCACTTTTGAGCCACCGTCGGGCCACCGTCGGCCCACCGGCGGTGTTCCGACGTTGGGAATCAATCCCTTTCCACTTTTGATTCACCGTCGGGCCATCGTCGGCCCGACGGCGGTGTTCCGACGTTAGGGTTAAACTTTTGAGCCGTCGGGCCACCGTCGGGCCTCCGTCGGCCCGACGGTGGTGGGCCGCCGCAAGTTTGCATTCATTTGGTATACCGTCGGGCCATCGTCGGCCCGACGGTGGTGTTCCGACCTTAGGTTTCAATCCTTTTCCACTTGTGAGCCACCGTCGGGCCACCGTCGGGCCGCCGGTTGATTTCCGACGTTAGGTTTCAATCCCTTTCCACTTTTGATTCACCGTCGGGCCATCGTCGGCCCGACGGTGGTGGGCCGCCGCAGGTTTGCATTCATTTTCCACACTTGGTACACCGTCGGGCCATCGTCGGCCCGACGGTGGTGGGCCGCGCCTGCGCAGTTCTTTAAATTTGGATTCCGGCTCGAGTCGCCCGCGGAACACGTGCGATTGTTGATCAGTGTTCTTTTTCTAACTCCAGAAATAACCGGAATTTTAAGGAATTATTTAACAGGTATGTTTATTAATATGTTTAGATTATTTTGTAAAAGTTTTGTAATTTATTTCGAAGTATTAATGGAATTATTCGTGTTAATACGATTTGAATCGTCCGATACGATTTGTTTACTTCGAACTTCGTGGGCAGCGCCTGCGCAGTTCTTTAAATTTGCTTTCCGGCTCGAGTCGCCCGCGGACCACGTGCGATTGTTGATCAGTGTTCTTTTTGTACCAATAACTCCAGAAATACCAGGAATTTTAAGGAATCATTTACCAGGTTTGTTTATTAATATGCTTAGATTATTTTGTAAAAGTTTTGTAATTTATTACGAATTATTAATGGAATTATTCGTGTTTTACGGTTTGTTTACTTCGAATCGCCCCCGCCGCACCGGAACACGTGCGATCGTTGAGCAGCGTTCTTTTTCTACCAATAACTCCAGAAAGGAGACACTGTCACTATAGTGTCAATACGTACATCTCGATTTCTATTAATTTTGAATAAAACTAATATTATAGTGTCTTCTCAGCTCGTCGGCCCGACGGCGTTTGTCGCCGTCGCCCCGACGGCGGCAGCCGCCGTCGGGGCGACGGCGGATGGTTGGACAAAACAACGTCGGCCCGACGGCGTTTGTCGCCGTCGCCCCGACGGCGTCGGGGCGACGGCGGTAGCCGCCGTCGGCCGCCGTCGGTAGCCGCCGTCGGGCCGACGGGGGGTGGGCGACGGCGGTAGCCCGCCGTCGGGCCGACGGCGGTAGCCGCCGTCGCCCCGACGGCGGGAGGTTGGACAAAACAACGTTGGCCCGACGGCGTTTTCCACCGTCGGGCCGCCGGAGCGGCCGCCGTCGGGCCGCCGTCGGGCCGACGACTGTGTGCTGTCTGGGGACATTGTGCACTCGGACATTTGTGAAACGTGTGGTTAACTTAAGTACCCGTGATATTGTCTTGTATTATTGCATTACACTGTATGTTAAACATGTACGCTTGAGGTGACGATGACGATTTTGAGACATTTCATGTCTCAGAAATATTTGAGGGGGGGATGTAATATATGCATAAAAGACATCCAGCCACGTGTGGAGAACAAAGAATATGTAAATGAGATGGTGGCATAGACAAAGAGTGCCGGCGGTTCAGGGCCCTGGATGGTGAATAAAGCATTGAGTATCCAGAAGTCAAAGTGTTCAGACATACTTTTACAGACCTCTCCATGCAGTCCAAGTTTAATAAATGCTCTACCAAATACCAATTTTCTGTCAACATATCTAACACCTCGACTTAGATCTAAGAATGTCCAGATCTATACCTAGCATAGTTACTTTTACCATCAGTTTATCATATCTTATTAACTGTCCCCCTCATTATTGGTTTGTTTGTTGTTGTTTTACGTCCTAGCAACATCTAAAGTCATATCAGGATGGGTACCGACTTGTGACAGTGCGCACTCATGGCAACTTTATAGTGCTGTCCCACTGGGAAACCAGGCCGCCGGCACCATGACCTGGTATCCCACTCAGTCACATTATCCTGACACTGAGCACACCAGTCCTTGCCCTATCCTAATAATGCCGAGCGCCTGGCTAGGAAGCGACAAGTATCAATTTTAAAGTCATTGGTTTGACTCGACTGGGACTCGAACCCAAGACCCCACGATCTACCAGCACGGGAGACGGACGCTCTAACTCATTCGGCCATCCCGTCTGGTCCTCTCATTATTGGTAAGCAAGAATAGCGAATTGGTAGGGACGAGAAGTCATTCTCTACATTTTGATCAAGAAATTTAGAAAAGTAAACCACTATTCTAGATATGTCTGGACTTAGTATCGTCGTTTCATGTTGCTACCTAAATTTATATTTCTGATCAAGATGTCACCGCAACATCAGGGTCCGAGTCCAGCTCCATATAAGAGGTTCCCACTTAGTAGCATATTACTAATAGTACTAATATTACTAAATATTAGACACGCACATTTCTCAGTTGCGTAGTTCTGTCTGTGTCACAATGCCCTGAGCCACCCATAGATAAGGTTTGAAGCCTAGGTTTAAAACCTGGCTGAATCAAATAAACAATTACAAAAAAATCATACTTTAACTTACAAATTTACAGATCCTCTTCTAGCTGATTTAGGAATAATGAGGGGAAAAGTTAATAAGATATGATAAGCTGATGGTCAATGTAACTACTCTAGGTATAGATCTGGACTTTCTTAGATATAAGTCGAGGTGTCAGATAAGTTGACAGGAGATTGGTATTTGGTAGAGCATTTATTGGGTACTAACGTTATTGGCCAACTCGTTATCGCAAAAAAGAACTACTCTTTTGCACACATATGGAGATCACCGGTGCCCTGAAGTCATATAATTGTGGGTGTCCTCTCCAATGTCTCTCCAACCTTCTCTCAAATGCTTCTACCATTGGTGCTTCAACCACTTGGTCTGGGTCTGTTCCATTGATCTGTCACCTGAAAGAAAAATGAGTGTTTCCCGACCTCAAGTCTGGGCTTCTCCTTGAAAATCTTATACCACTGGCCTCTGTTGTTACTGTTTGTTCTGACATCACTGTCATATAAATATAAATCTCTATCATACTTGCCGCTACCTAGCCTAGCACTCCGTATTACTAGGAGAGGGTAAGGCACACTGAAATGAGGAAGAGCAATTATTTAATGACTGAAATTGCTCCTGTTTAAGTAAGGAATGTTGGACAAAAATCTAACCGAGTTTGAACCGCAACTATCATTCGCAATTGATGTTGATAATTTGTTTTGCGATACCATCCGGAATGTTCAATGGCATACAAACCTTTGCGCACGATGCGGGTCATCTCAAGAAGTGCTGCACACTTTATATGGCCTTCACCCATTCCGCCAACAATCCCCAGTCCATCGTATGAATCTACAACGTAACAGCTTTGTAAGTGAGTGTGTGCAAGTCACGCACTAGTAACAAGTAAATCTGACTATGTACATACATGTATGTTTATGTGTATATGGGAATATATGTATATATACATATATGTATATAACATGTATATGTGTATATTTGTGTATGTACGGACATATGTGTATATGTGAAGATGTATGTCGTGGGGGTGATGCAAATAGGAAATATTGCGCCTAGAGCGGGAATCAAACTCACATCTCTTGCATTCCAGGCCAGTGTTCTAACAATTACACCACCTAGACCCAAGACAAGATGAAATAGTGACAGTATAGGCTTTCAGACCTGTGTTCAGACCTTCAGCTATGGGCACCATATCAAGATAGGGGAAACTTAGGATGCATTGACCGGGCAAGAAACTATCAATTTTAACATCAGTTGCATCTGTTGTTCAATTACAATACACCTGAAAGGCATTTACTGGAATATCTATTCTATTCTGCACATTCTAATGGATTAAAGGATATTTCTAAAATGTGTGAACTTAGCAGTAAATTTAGTGTTATCAGATTTTTCATAATTAGATCTGTTCTTGTAAATACACTTTTTGAAACATGTAAATAAATTCTTCTTTAGTGGAGTTGTTGTGAATATATAACATCACCAGATTGTGTGGCCATATTGGATCCATCGTACCAAGGTTAAAAAAAAAATTAAGATCATGTTGCATTCCTTGGTCCCTAATATTTTTTCATAAAAAGCAAAATAATTCCCTTATGTCAAATGATAGCGCACTGTGCACTTATTTGCATTGACACCCTTCACTCTTGATTATTGACTCCCATCTTGGATTTTTGGTGTTCACTGGCTGGGTCAAAATTGTATTGTCAATAATGAGTTGCTCAACACTTAAAACCATGGACTATATACAATAAATATGATTCAAACCCAAAACTTTAAGCAATTTACAGCAGTTTTACTGATTGTACTCTTTTTTCTGTCATTCACTACATCCATCAGGGCAGAAACAATTTGACAGACCTTTTATTAGAATTTGTTGGGAGTCAGATGGTATATTGACCCATCTATGTTAATTCGTTTGTGTGTGAATAGTGTGTGTTTGATTAGTTTAGCGGGTATATCAGAGTGTAGTGAATAATGAGGTGAATAATGAGTTGTCTGGTACATTCGGTGTATCACCTGGTAGTGTATTAACTAACCAACTACAATTGTTCAACGGCTGGAAGACCAGTGTCCCGGCACTGACAAGTTATACAGTCAGCTGAATAAACACGTCATTTGGTTCAGTGGTTAATCATCAGATGGGGTATACTACCAGTGCACGTCAGATCAGCCGCTCACATCGTAGAGAGTCTGTATAATATATGCATGCGCATACTTATACGCATACATTATATGTGTGTATGTAAGTCGGTGTATATATATATAGATTAGTTAGACGAATCTTACCTGGGTATAGATGATGGATAACTATTGTTTTACCGAGGTAGGAGCCTCGGTTAGACGTGGGCGAGGGAGAAGGAAGCACATCCGGGTCCAGCAATCTTTACCTACTAATTCAGGATAAAAATGAGTCTAAAAAACAAACCTAAGGTCATTTGACCCAATCCTAATATGAGTGATTGAATAGACGTGGCAGGGCGTGGTGGGTGGGCCCTCGCCCACGTCTAACCGAGGCTCCTACCTCGGAAAAACAATAGTTATCCATCATCTATACCCAGGTAAGATTCGTCTAACTAATCTATTTTACCTCGGTATGCCGCCTCTGGCTAGCCTCTGGCTAGCCGCAGGCTAGGGAGATCTTTACGTAATAGCATTTTTATCCTGATATTCCTGTTTGTTATTATTATTTTGTGATCAAGTCTTATTTATGTAAATGGAAAAACGATTTGTATGACCAATAAAGAGAAAAAAGTTTTGATCTTTTTCTTACCTCTTTCTTTTTAGTTGGCGAGTAGCCTCTGTGCTATCGGCTGAGGCTTCTCTAGTCGCTTGTGATAATGTCTAGCAAACGATCTAGCGGTCTTCCATCCGGCGTGAGCTAGGATCCGTTTAATGGAGATGCCTAGTAATCTTGCCTTGGAAACCATTGCACCCCGTGTAGAGTGCGATGAATATCTGTCTGTATTGACCCCAGATAGTTTTAACACATTCATGGTCCATCTGGCGAGGGTATCCCTGGAAATGGCCTTGTGTGGCTTAATAAAGCTCACCAAAAGCTGTCTTGAGTTTCTTATTAACCTTGTCTTGGATATATAATTCCGTATCGCGGAAACTACACATAATTTGCGATCCTGTGTGAAACTCGTGACACCGATTGTGGAAAGGGGGTCACCTAAACGATTTGATTTTAATAAAGTCGTTAAATCAAATGTTGCTTCCTTGTTATCAATTTCTAGACCATTGAGCGACAGGGCGACTATAGTTTGGCCCCTGTGTCCTGTAACGAGAAGCAACACTGCTACTTTGAAACCTAATAGCTTAACGTCCAGAAATTTATTTTCTGGCCATTTCTTGAAGAGGTTGAACACAAGAGAAACATCCCAAAACCTATTATATTTGGGTTTAGGTGGATTCCTCTGATAAATTGATCGTACGATCCAACAAATAACATGGTGTTTACCCATTGTCCATTAACCCGAAGTAGGATTATTGACAGAGCACATCTGGCAGCATTGATAGCGCCATATCCTAGACCTTCGTCCTCTAAGAAACGTAGGAAGCGTCCTACCTGGGATACTGTGGGATTCATTGGCTTCACCTTCTTAAGCAAGCAATAAATACCCCATTTCATACATTTTCACAGTTCCTTTCCTCCACGCATCATCAACCAAACGCTGTTGTGTGATCTTGTCCAAGCCGAATTGTTCCAAGTACTTATTTAAAAAAGGAATGCCACCAACGGAGTTGTCGACACGTTTCCGTGGCGTTCTAGTGGTCCCTGATGCTTCAGGTTTCCTCGGTATCTTGGGAAGCGTAGGCTGCTTTTGGCTGTGGCTAGTAATCTCGGTAGCCACGGTTGAGTGTGCCATTCGGGGACGATGAGGATAGCGTGTGTTCCCTCCATTTGTATCTTTCTGGCGACTTTGCTAATGATAGTAAAGGGGGGGAAAATGTAAAAGAAATGATTTTGCCACTTTAGCGAGAAGGCATCGATGTGCCAAGCATTTGGTTCGGGGTGCCACGAAACATATTTCTCGAGTTTAAAGTTATTACGCGAAGCAAATAAATCGATATGAGGCGAGCCCCAAGTGTGACAGATGTGTTTGAAAATGGATGGATTTAGTGACCACTCTAAGTGATCATGGAACTGGCGACTCATTCTGTCAGCAAGACAATTCTGCGTGCCTGGAATGTGTGTAACAGTTAACCAAACGTCAAAGGTTTGAGCCCAGTTCCAAATGAGTAGTGCCATTTCATTACACTTGATTGATTTTGTACCTCCCATATTCCTGACATAAGCCATTGCTGTGGTGTTATCCGTGAGGATACGTACATTATTTTTGGGGACTTTAACAAGGCTGGTTAAACCTAAATAAATGGCCCTTAATTCTAAAACATTAATATGATCGGGTAGTTCCGATTCTAGCCATCTGCCGCCCGTTGCTACATCATTTCGATGTGCCCCCCACCCTTGGAGAGAAGCGTCCGTGGTAACAGTAGTATCGGGCTCCCCCATTCTAATGGGGTTGGGAGATTGATCAAAGTGCTTTAGCCACCAATAAATGTCGGCAAGGCCGTTTTCAGAAATAAACATGGTCTTTTCAAAGTTTCCCTTTGCTCGGGCCAGAGCTAGATTCTTATCAATTTCAAGTGATTTAATGTGTGCCGCTCCGTATAGAATAGCCGGGCTATATGAAACCATGATACCGATAAGGACTGCCACCTGTCTAATCTTTGGCCTAGAAATGTCTAACAGCTGAATCGCTGTGCGGTAAAGCTTATCTTTCTTTTGGCGTGTAAGCGAAACGGTCATAGCCGTGGTGTTTAAAATGAAACCTAGACACTTAAGCTCCTTTGTAGGAGAAAAGACGGATTTCTTGTCATGTATGAAGAAACCTAAATTTGCAAAAATTTTACACAAATCTTGAACGGCGAGATCACATTGTGTGAAAGAATGGCCCATAATGAAAGAATCATCAATGTATGGAAACATACAATGACCCAGTTTTGCCATGTGTGAAAAAATTGGTTTCAACAGCTTAGTAAAAAGGCGTGGTGCACAGGCCAAACCATTTGGTAGGCAGGTAAATTAAAAAAGCTGGCCATTCCAGAGGAACCTTGAAAACTTTCGATCTATGTGGTGAATAGGAACCGTATAGTACGCATCTCTCAAATCCACACTCGCTAGCCAACAATCTGGGGTAATTAAATCACGAGCTGTTTCTAAGGAAAACATTTTGAAATGTTTGTATTCAATGATTTCATTTAATTGAGTTAAATCTAAAATCATTTGAATGGTGCCATCTGGTTTAGGAGTGGAGAAGATATTTGAAATAAATTCACCTTCCGTATGTTCAACTCTGTTGACAATGCCTTTAGCTTCAAAAAGTAAAACCTGTTGATCGAGCTGAAACTTTTCTAGCGAATTAAATTGATAAGGAAAAGGAGCTCTTTGCTGGACAGGCAATTGTGTGAAAGGAATGTGAATGCCTTTAACAATACTAAGAACCTCTGGGTTAGTGGTTAACTGTTGCCATTGATGTAAATAATTAACAATATTGCCCGCTTGAGACAAGCTTACTTCAGTTTGTGTTTCCTCCATGACCATTTCAGGGTCAGGAGGGTGAACAGTTTGTGTGGCGTTCTCTACTTGTTCCCGGGTTTGGGGAACTGTGGTTTGGGAACGAAGTCCCTCTTGTAGCCGCGGTTGTCGTTCCAGTTTGAGGCTTGTCTGTCGCCTCGACCTCTTCCCCGCTGGCTGAACGCGAAGGACATAATAAACTTAGTCCCGAGCTTAGCTGCGGTTACATTAGTTGGGCCGACTCAGCCCCGGCCTTCCTCCTCTGCGGAAGCGAAAATCCGTCCTAGCACGTCTGAACCCGGCTGGGTTTTGGAATTTACGGCCCTTTGCTTCGGTGTTCTTAGCACTCTTGTAGTCCACCTCCACCTGCTTGTAAAGGTAAGCCAGCTGACCCCCAAACATCTTGGATTTATCCAGAGGTTTGCTTTTGATGGGGGTAGGTCCTGAATACACAGTGTATTCTTTGCCGCCATGATCTGTCACTTTCTTTGAGCGTGCGACTTCTTTGCCCGCATCGGTGGTGACCGATTTGAAAACATTTTCAAATCTGCGATGAGTCATGTAGTTACTCGCCGCTGCGAGTAGGGCAATGCCCCGGTCCATAACCCGAGCCAAAGACGAGAACTTTTTCTTGGTTTGCATTCTGTTAGCGACAGGGATAATGGACGTCAAGGCCCCCAAAACTGCCTTATGGATAACGCAGAGGGCAGTTTCGTACCGGCGACGCTCGTCAGACAAATGGATGCCCGCATCCATCTCCTTAGACACTGTAGCGGGGATACCCTTGACTCCAGAGATCTGCTCAGTCAATTTGTTAATGACTTCCACTGGCTTAAAGGTGGTGAAATGGCCATTCACCGTTTTGCGCATCATAGTCGTGGTACGCACCTTGTTAGCTTTCTTCTTGACAATTTTCTTGCCTACTTTGGCGCCTATTTTGGCGTAAACGCCTGCGCGTTCCGTATCCGAATCCGACTCCGTGGAAGAAGAGTCGTCTGACGAGTCCGAGGACGAGTCTTTCTTTTTCTTCCTTTTCTTGGACTTTTTGGAGCGCTTAGTGTTAGCCTTCTTGGTGAACTCGTCTCCCGAGCTGCTAACCGGGCGACGTTTCTTGTCGCGCGCTTTCGGTTTCGGAACCTCAGGTGCCGAAACCGTGTCTTCCTCGTCTTCCGAGAAGTCTTCCCAATCCTCATCAGGGATTTGGGAAGGGTCTGCAAAGGCATGAGCCTGGAATTGGCGCATTTTCTCCTCCACCATAGCCGCCATCTTAGCCTCCTAACCCACAGGTTGAGGGGGCTGATCACTGTCCTGATCAGACGCATGTGCCCCGGGCTGTGGGGACGGCGGAGCCGTAGCCGGTGGTGACGAATCGTAATCCGTAGGAGGGACGCCGACCGCTGCAGCGGGCGTCTTATTCCGGCGAGTGGCCATCGGTTCCTGTAACGAAGCAAAGCGTTACTAAACCGGAATCATCTCAACTACACAAGTGTAAGCCAGTAAACTGGGTTGAGGAACAAGGTACAGAGAACGTGTATTCCAACGTGTCAGTACAGGCGTGAAGCTAAATTTTTGCCGTAGGTGTGTGGTAACGAAACCAACCAAACGGGGGGTATCGATCGTGAGATCGCCCACTCTCTCTGTTCCGTACACTTCTCCCACCTGTGGCTACAGCGCCAACAAGTTGGAGAAAATATTACGAAACTCGGAGGTTCGCCTTAAACCGGTCTGGGGTGTTTATAAAAAACACCCAGAAGCATCCCCAACATCATCCTCTGTTAGGATCCGGGAGACTTTTCTTAGGAAATGAGCAACTCGGGTTGCCATTTCTCCCTGTCTGAAAAACAGGTGTCGATAGAACTGCAGTATCGGTTTCGTTAGTGCCAGCGGCACCCAATGTTCTATCCGTAAGTTAAAAACACGTACAAAGTCCAAAAGGGACGTGAGAAAGTTCAGAACTTTCATACGGTGATGCTATAAAGCATCATAAACAAAGTAGGCTAAGAAAAAGTACTTACTTTTGAACAAAGCAGTAGTAGTAGATAAATCCTGTTGGAGCAACTTACAAACGTCCTCCCGTTGTGAGTCACTTATGCTAATTGCTGGACCCGGATGTGCTTCCTTCTCCCTAGCCTGCGGCTAGCCAGAGGCGGCATACCGAGGTAAAATATATATATATATATATAAATATATATATATAATTAAATAATACATATCCATGTATACATGCACTGTATAAGAACATAGGCGAATATAAATTAATTGAAGTTCCGAAATATATATTATATAATTATTGCCGCTGGTGACGCCCCCATTCGGAGTCTAGCCGCACAACAACCTTTCTATGCAATGTTATTCGCAGCAAAAAGAATCATATCCGGAAATACACATTCATCTTTACCCGTTGCAACGTCCGGAGTTTGCGGGTTAAGTGGAATCTGGATGCATTTCCGGTAGACCCCAGCCTTCCTGGCCAACTCCAGCATCCCCTCAGCCGGCTCTAGGGCGTCCAGGACCTGGTACCCCAGCTTCTTTAACTGTCAAAACAGTTCATATGGTATATAATGCTTATTGTTCTATATGTGTTTCTGATTGAATGATGCAATGTACATACATAAATAAATAAATACGTAAATAAATAAATGCATACATGCATGCATACATACATAGACTGTATATATGATGTTGTATATACATGCATACATACATACATGCATGCATACATACATACATACATACATATCCTGTATATATGATGTCATATATACAAATAGCCTGAACTGACACAGCCAATTATATGTGGCCTCTATGGCCTAGTGGTTAGGGTGTTGAACTTGTAATGTGAAGTTGTTTGGTGGTGTGGGTTCAAACTCCATACAAACCTTTTTACATTCAACAACAAAAAAACGTTTTTCATCTATATGTGTTTCTCATTGAATAATGGAATGGAATTGTATTAACATATTTTACATTAAAGCAAATATATTGAACTACTCTAAAGAAAATTGAAAATACCCCAGTTTTACTCTCCCTTCTCTCCACTCACCCAGATATTTTTAAAACAACAGCTGCCAGCTAGTCCCAGCCTCAGACCCCCCCCCCCCTCACCCCCACCCTGACCTCAGCACTGACCCACTTCTGGTGGTGAAGTGGGTCCACTACTCTCCCCACGCATATTTGGTTCTATAAACCTTAAATCTAAACAAGGTTGTGCTTGGAGAGCATTTTTCGGAGTACGGTTCTTGTCTCAGCAGCCTATACCTGGCCCGTTTAAAGTGAGTGTAGGTGGGAGGGGGGGGGCGGGGGGGGGGCGGGGGGGTGGTGCATGCATGGACGGGTAGCATCCCCCCCCCCCCTCCAATCACCTCACCGGATCTGAGGATGAGTAGGATGGAAGTGTACTGAATAGATAGGCTTCTCCAGTTGATGACTGAGGGAGGAGTTAGGGCCGAGGAACAGATGGAAGCTTCTGGCTTTATTATACTTGTATAATGACTTATACAACATATATATATGGATATTTGTATAATATATATAATATATTATACTAATATTCACTGCAATGGATGTATATATATATATATATATATATATATATATATTAGGATATAATATATATATATATTATACTAATATTCACTGCAATGGATGGCGACAATGGTCCAATAAAGGTGATGTTGGTCCGGCCTGCGGTATATACATATTGATAGTTCACATTATATCCATGAAACTTGCTATTGATATTAGTAAGTGTCAGGGGGAGAATATGAATGCAAACATATTTTAATCAAACATTTCTTCAAAAACTGAAATCAAATGATCACTATGACCATGGAATTCATATAAACCTTTCTTAAAGAGATCCAGTATAGGCCGCTAAGATCGGAGCTGTACTCCGAAAAATGTTCCCTATGAAGAGGCAGAATTTCTATAGATCAGTAGCATACATTTGTAACTAGTGCCACATTCGCATGATAGTGCGCATAGAAACGGTTAAAAGTAGACTGGATTCTACGGTTAATGGGAGAAAATATCACTTCATGGCGAAATGTCAAGAGTTTGCTCCATTTGTTAAAGTTGCATAGTCTAATGGTTTTCAGTTTCTGTCATTTTCTGAGATAAATACATTAGGTCGATCGCTATAATATATTTTACTTTAGTTTGAAGTACCCTTCATTTTAAATGGCTAACTTTGGAGATCTTTGGAGATATGTGCTTGCCAGGTAGATTCTTTGGCAAGCACATAAGAAATTTTGAGACCATAGGCTTCAGATTTTTATTAAATTGACTCAGTATTCCATTCTATGCCGAAACAAATGTTTCATAAGTGCACCAGTATCTAAGTTGGATATGTAGAATCAAATCTAGGTCTTTGTTTTAGTTTGAAAATATTTGATATTTTCATCGGACTATGCAGCCTTAAACGGAGGGTCGTTATTATTTTTGGTATTTAGCCAGAGGAGTTTCTTGAACAAAACCGCCTGGTTGTCTTTGTTTTAGTTATCATGGAATAATTTAATTGCATACACACACACATCGATATATAATTGTTCGTAATGCTTTGCCATTATGGGTAATTAGGATCGTGAATACAGCTTAGCGACGTGCCAGTACTAAGGATGTCTGATTGTATCGCCGACTAGCGGAATTTTGTAGTACTACTTAGATTAACTGTAACGCCGACTAGCGGGTCTTTTGGAACCTCGCCGGCAGTCGGGTAAACAAAACCTCATGATGTATCACGCAGTACACTCGAACTGCCGATGCGCCCCTCTCGGGAAGAAGACATTCACTATATAAGGTGATGTCGCCGCAGGGTTTGGTCCACAACGTAGTCCTCGCCTCCATTGTTGAGCTGGGAGTCACCGGGAAGCCCCTGGCGTTCGTTAAAAATTACTTAAGCAGTGTCCGCTTCCAGGGCAGCACCTCTCCCCTCAACCACCTAAAAAACGGCGTCCCACAGGGGGCTGTCCTCAGCCCCTTCCTCTTTAATGCTGTAGTCGCTGCCCTCATAAGCCGACTGAAAACAGGCATTACTGAACGGCGCCTCAAACATGTCAAGATACTGTGCTATGCAGACGACATCGCTGTCGTCTGCTCA
This sequence comes from Branchipolynoe longqiensis, assembly GCA_030323885.1. Taxonomy (NCBI): domain Eukaryota; kingdom Metazoa; phylum Annelida; class Polychaeta; order Phyllodocida; family Polynoidae; genus Branchipolynoe; species Branchipolynoe longqiensis. Next base: position 67,741,444 of record CM059188.1, read on the forward strand.
CGCACAAGGGACGTGCCCCTCCTCGCGGCGGATGTCCTGCTCCTACTTAGCAGCTCCTGCTGTGAGCTGGGGCTCAAAATATCCACCCACTTGGACGTCGAGTGGGTGGAAGCCTTCGACTACCTCGGAGTCAGGCTCGACCACAAACTCTCCATGAGCCCACTGGTAAAGCATCTGACCTCCAGAATGAACAAGAGACTTCTTCTAATGACTAGAATCTCTGGGTTCAACTGGGGAGCACCAGCTGAAGTGCTCAGCCTTTTCTACAAACAGGCCGTGCGGGCCCTCTACGACTATGCAGCCAACACCATTTCCTGGATTGGTTACTGCAGAAAGAACCGTAAGTCCCGCCTGCCTCGCAGTAGCACCCTGACCAAAGACCTCCTCACCCTGGAAAGAGTCCAATACCAGGCAGCGCGACTCATCACCCGAGCTCGCAGGACAACCAGGGTTGAGATCCTCCTCCTTGAGGCCAACCTCCCACCACTCCACCTACGCGGACAACAGCTGCTGGCAAACCACCTCTGCCAAGCCCTGTCCACAGGCCACTCCACCTTCTACCGCAGCGCAGCCTCCTGCCTACAAAACGGCCCAGGACGGCGCCTCGGCCTCTCCTGGGGTGCGAAAACGGCCATCCGCACCCTGAAAGAAACCCACGGGCTGGCACTCGCTGATGTCCCTGACCTCCGGGCGAGACCCCCCTGGTACTCCGTGCCCGTTGAGGTCAGACTCACCAGCCTCTGCTCAGCACGAACCAACTACCCGACTATAGTCCTCAAAACCCTGGCACAGGAAACCATTGCCCGGGCCAAAGAGGACTTCCCTCTAGCCACCACGGTTTACACCGACGGCTCGCTCAACCCTGACACAGGCCGAGCCGGGGCTGGCTACTTCCTACCAGATGGGCAGGCTAGACGCCTTATCAGGGTCACGGACTACTCCTCCACCCTCGATACAGAGCTCGCCGCCATCCACCATGCACTGACCCATCTGCGGCACTGCAGCTGCATAGTGGTCACTGACTCACTCAACGCAGTCCGCAAGATCAAGGACCACAGAGCTAACCACTCTCTGGCCACCTTGATCCAGAACACCATCGTCACCAGGCATGAAGCTCAACTCGACACAGTGCTGGCCTGGGTCCCCTCCCACATAGGACTTCCCGGTAATGACCAGGCTGACTCAGCTGCTCTGGATGGCTCCCGCCGTCCTGAGATCGACCTCGTCATAGACCACTCCTTGTCCAAGCTCAAAGCCACCCACGCTAGAGCCACCAAAGCCCTGTGGGAGGCTTCCCTCCACGACACCACCGTCAGGAACCCATACTCCATCAGTTGGGCCTGGCACAAAAATGTCAGAGCGCGCCTACCAGTCCCAAAAAACCTCTCTGCATCCGTGCAAGAGGCGGTCACGCGCTTCAGGACTGGATACAGGCGGTTCATCGATACCCCTGCATTGCAACGATGTCCATGCGGTGACAAAGTCTTCAACGTCGCCCACGTCTTGGCGTCATGTGTGGCCTTTGATAGGACCGCCATCCGAGACTTCCTCGGCCCACCACACAGCTTGTCTGACACCCGAGCTGCGCTCGCCATCCTCGAGAGACTCTCCGAGTCCTCATGGGAGCCACTCAGTAGATTCTATAGACAAAATTACCACACCTTCGAGATCATCGGCGGCCCCGAACCCATCGCCGACGACTCTGAACCCAACAGCAGCGACAGTGACTAGCAACCACTGTCAGGGAGCCCTGTGAGGTCCCGATCGGGGAGCCCTGTGAGGTCCCCCGGCAGGTAGCCCCGTGAGGTCCCACCCGGGAGCCCCGTGAGGTCCCACCGGACGCAGCCCCTACACCGGGAGCCCCGTGAGGTCCCACCCGGGAGCCCGTGAGGTCCCACCGGATGCAGCCCCTACACTGGGAGCCCCGTGAGGTCCCACCCGGGAGTCCCGTGAGGTCCCACCGGATGCAGCCCCTACACCAGGAGCCCCGTGCGGTCCTGGACACACCGATGTGACAGGCCTCGACCCCTGCACCCACAATGCCGGTTCCCGCTTCGATCACCGACGGAGTGGGTGCCGGGACCGCGGATACAGCCACACCACCCACATCACCCCGGTCCAAGAGCCACTGGCTCTGGACCACCCACCCTGCGACGGGGGCCCGGAAGACCAATGCGCCGCCCATGGCCCTGCTGCCAATGACACCGGATCCCGCTTTGATCTCCGGTCGAGGTACAGGACCGTGGGCCCAAGAACGTATTGCCACTGCCAGGCCACCGCCGCACCACAGCACAAGTCACCGCACAAAGCACCACGCCCCCCCCCCCCCCACCACACCTCAAGCTGGACGAAGCAAAAAGGAAAGACACCCCCCCCAAAAAAAACGGGCCGTTTTAACGGCGCCGTTTATTAATGCTGCAGTCCTGCAAACCCCCCAATAATAATAATAAGGGTTTGGTCACTACAACCGGAGGAGCCAGGAGACACTAACTAACTTAAATTGGTTCATGACAGCGGAGCCGGGATTTGGCGGGCCGGGTACAGCTCGCCGGGACAACACTAAAATTCTCTGACGATTGACGAAGCAAGGAGCCTACGACACGCGCGCCAGTCCGCCGGGACAACACTAAATTCTCCGACAATTGACGAAGCCAGGGGCCGGCAACACGCACCCCGGTTCGCTGCCATGACGTTAAAATTTTCCGGCGATCGACGAAGCAATGAGCCGGTGACACGCGCACCCGTTCGCCGGCACGACGCAAAATCCTCCGGCGATTGACAAACTGAGGAGCCGGCGGCATGCACGCCAGTTCGTCGGGACAATATTAAATTCTCCGGCGATCGACGAAGGAAGAAGCCGGCAACACGCGTGCCAGTCCGCTGGGACAACATTAAATTCCCTGACGATCGACGAAGCAAGGAGCCGCTGACACGTGCAGCCGGTGACACGCGCACCCGTTCGCCGTCGCGACGCTAAATCCTCCGGCGATTGACGAAGTGAGGAGCCGGCGACTCGCGCGCCAGTTCGTCGGGACAACATTAAATTCTCTGGTGATCGACGAAGGAAGGAGCAGGCAGCATGTGCGCCGGTTCGCCGGCATGACTTAAATCCTCCAAAGGTCAACGGAGTTTGGGGCCGGCAATGCACGCCCTGCCCACCCGCCGGGATGACTTAAAATTCTCTGACGATCGACGAAGCCGGTAGGTGGCAACATGCACCCCGGCTCGCCGTTATTACATTTAAGTGACAGGAACGCTGTAACCTAGATAGCCCTGCCAATACTACTCAGGCTACTGCTACATCTGAACTAGCATTACACTGATAACATCTGCCAATACAGCAATATATCTCAAATACTGACATTAGCGGAAGTGAAAGTTGCCATGAACAAATATATAATGCTTGCCTACACATAGCTTTGGCATCCTACAACGTCATACAACTGCCTCATGCCGATTACCAACACTCGCTGAAGCAACTAAGGCCATCATGACTCAGCCCAGTCCGACCCACTATCCCGGTTGCCTAACAGAATAATAATCGCTGGACATGTGACACTGATAGCATAGTACACATACTAAACTTAAGTAGATGACCAACAACTCTCAAATAATTCCACTCCACAATCTTCCAAAATACAGGCATTCTCTTAATCCCATATGGCCATTCTTGACACCAATCTCTGGAAGAATACATGGACTGAATATTAGGGCATGGAAGAAGAACTCTGTAACCGAGGTGGCCCTGCCAATACTATTCAGGCTGCTGCTACATCTGAAAGACCCACCAGCACGTCAGTTCGCCGGGACAATCTTAAATGTTCCGACGATTGATGAAGCAAAGAGCCGGCGACACACACACCAGTTCGCCGGCACGACTTTAAATCCTCCAACGGTCGATGGAGCTGGGGGCCGGCAACGAGCACCCTGCCTACCCGCCGGGATGACATTAACTTCTCTACAATTGATGAAGCCGGTAGGCGGCAATACCCACCCCAGCTCGTGGTTATGACATTTGAGTGTCGGGAACGCTGTAACCTGGATAGCCCTGCCAATACTACTCAGGCTACTGCTACATCTGATTTTGCCTTACACTCATAACATCTGGCAATACAGCAATATATCTCAAATACTGACATTAGCGGAAGTAAAAGTTGCCATGAACAAATATATAATGCTTGCCTACACATAGCTTTGGCATCCTACAACGTCATACAACTGCCTCATTCTGATTACCAACACTCGCTGAAGCAACTAAGGCTGTCTGTCATGACTCAGCCCAGTCCGACACGCTGTCCCGGTCGCCTGACAGAATAATAATCGCTGGACATGTGACACTGATAGCATAGTACACATACTAAACTTAAGTAGATGACCAACAACTCTCAAATAATACCACTCCACAATCTTCCAAAATACAGGCATTCTCTTAATCCCATATGGCCATTCTTGACACCAATCTCTGGAAGAATACATGGACTGAATATTAGGGCATCGAAGAAGAACGCTGTAACCAAGATAGCCCTGCCAATACTATTCAGGCTGCTGCTACATCTGAACTAGCATTACACTGACTACACGGTCTTTTGGTGCAAGCATTCTCTTAATTCCATATGGCCATTCCTAACACCAATCTATGAGGGGCTATATGGAATACCTTGATGCCTGCAATGAGGAATGCATCTCAGCAATATAAACTACATCAGACAAAGAATATCAGTTCCATGAATCCAACTTTAAACGTAATTGCTGTGTTGTTGTCAAATTAACAATGAGTCCCCCTACAGGACATCGAGTCACTGGACCTCTCATGCTTGCACATTTACCTTCCCAAGAATTCAAACACTTACCTTCCCAAGAATTCAAACTCTTCGGCTACAGCCACGCTATCAAACTTTTTTTGTGGTTATAAGCGTGTCTAAGCCTCATCGACATCACATAACTACACAAGAAACTACTGTGAAAAGAACTAAATTGTTGAAGAGCCTGATGGTTTCGGATACAATGTTGTCAACGGGCCACACTCTTCGGGCCAAGGACATAATAGTTACAAACTCTGCATTAGCAATACATTGTCATAAGTCGGTACCTATCCTGATAACATCTTAGATCTTATTAGGACCTAAAACAACAACAAACAAACATCATCATCACTATCATTATTATTTCCACCCCCTTTCATACCAAAATATTACTCTTGACATTTGCATAATATAACATGCCAACAAATAGAGATTGTGAGATTCCGACACAAGGTCCACATGCCTACCTCTATGCCAAGACGACCAGTACCGGCGGCGACATCCAGGATTTCAGCATTTTTGTTAGGAATATACTTGCTCATGGAATCGGCACATATGGATGGCCCCGTGTAGTTCTCTGGTCCTAGGTGCTGTCGATTAAAGATGACATGTGTAAGATACATTAAAATTAGGCAATGTGCATGTGTACAAATAATTGTAATTTGAAACATTGGTATATTAGTTGTACACATACAAACTGTGTGGGAATGCTCTTCCCATGTTAATAAATGAGAAATGAGGCGATGATTTTATTGGAAACAATTCCAGCTCAAATAATGATGGGGGTAATTTGATTTCGCATAATAAGTATTTTTACCCAACCCGTTAACTCGTTCAAAGCAAAAGCGATTTTACATCTCCCCTCTGTCAAACTCACACTTTAATCAGTGGGAGCCGTGCATGGAGGTGAAGGTAGGGTGGGGCTGGGGTGACCGGCAGTTACTATGGTAAGGCCAGAGTGAGAGCTCTGTTGTTTGGGAGTTGGTGAGAGAGGGAGTTGTGTGTAACACTAACAGAGTGAGTTGAAAAGCATAGGTACAGTGGCGTGGTGTAGGGTATAGATACATAAATATATAAATTTATAATTATATAAGTAATAAAGAACAAATCACCCAGGATGAGTGGACTGTTAGTGAATGGACTTTCAGTGAGTGGACTGTCAGTGAGTGGACTGTTGGTGAGTGGACTATTAGTGAGTAGACTGTCAGTGAGTGGAATGTTTGTGAGTGGACTGTTTGTGAGTGTACTGTTGGCACATGGACTGTGAGTGAGAGGACTGTTAGTGAGTGGACTGTCAGTCTGTGGAATGTTGGTGAGTGAACTGTTGGTGAGTGGACTGTTAATGAGTGGACTGTCAGTGAGTGGACTGTCAGTGAGTGGACTGTTGATGAGTGAACTGTCAGTGAGTGGGCTGTCAGTGAGAGGACTGTCGGTGAGTGGACTGTCAGTGAGTGGACTGTCAGTGTGGATTGTCAGTGTGGACTGCCAGTGAGTGGACTGTCAGTGAGTGAACTATAAGTGAGTGGATTGTTGGTGAGTGGACTGTTAGTGAGTGGACTGTTGGTGAGTGGACTGTTGGTGAGTGGACTGTCAGTGAGTGGACTGTCACTGACAGGACTGTCGGTGAGTGGACTGTTGGTGAGTGGACTGTTGGTGAGTGGACTGTTGGTGAGTGGACTGTTGGTGAGTGGACTGTCGGTGAGTGGACTGTCAGTGAGTGGACTATCAGTGAGTGGACTGTTGATGAGTGGACTGTTGGTAATTGGACTGTCAGTGAGTGGACTGTCACTGAGTGGACTCTTGGTGAGTGGACTGTCAGTGAGAGGACTGTGGTGAGTGGACTCTTGGTGAGTGGACTGTCAGTGAGAGGACTGTGGTGAGTGGACTGTTGGTGACTGAACTGTCAGTGAGTGGATTGTCAGTGAGGGACTGACAGTGAGTGGACTGTCAGTGAGTGGACTGTTGATGAGTGGACTGTCAGTGAGTGGACTGTTCATGAGTGGACTGTTGATGAATGGACTGTTGATGAATGGACTGGTGGTGAGTGGACTATTGGTGGATGGACTGTTGGTGAGTGTACTGTCAGTGAAAGGACTGTTGGTGGGTGGACTGTTGGTGAGTGTATTGTTGGTGAGTGGACTCTCGGTGAAAGCACTGTTGGTGGGTGGACTGATGGTGAGTGGACTGTTGGTGAGTGGACTGTTGGTGAGTGGACTGTTGGTAAGTGGACTATTGGTGAGTGGACTGTTACTGTTGGATCCTTTAAGGAGACGTTTAAATATTATCTTTTAAATATTATTATTAACTTGGTTTACATTAGTCAACATCATGGCTCCTCTCTGCAGGGACCAGACGGGATGGCCGAATGAGTTAGAGCGTCCGTCTCCCATGTTGGTAGATCGTGGGTTCGAACCCTGGTCGAGTCAAACCAATGATGTAAAGTGGCGAGCTATACCTCGTCAGGAAAACAAACAAACTCGGAACTTTTCCACTTGGTGGTGTAGAGTGACCTAGATTGGTCATGTGACAGCTGTTGTTGTGAAAATGGCTGGGTCAGTGGAGAAAAGGGAGGGTAAAACTGCGGTATTTTCAATTTTCTTTAGAGTAGTTCAAACAGGAAATATATTTGCTTTAATGTAAAATATATGTTAGTACAATTACATTGCATAATTCAATGAGAAACACATATAGATGAAAAACGTTTTTTTGTTGTTGAATGTAAAAAGGCAAGTGCGTTCCAGGATGACTTGGAAATCGTGGAGAGGATAGTCAGAGCGGCCCTATTGTCGCTGAGTTGGCGGTCAGTGTCCTCCATGAACTCACGGATGGCAGATCTGTCGACGGCACCACATGAGGCAAGTATGTGGGCTACATTGAAGATCTTAGTGCTGCAAGGACATCGCTGGAGGTTGGGGACATCAATCCAATGGCGTTAGCCAGTCCTGAAGCGGTTGACGGTGACTTGGATAGAAGCAGGAAGGCCGACTGGATGGGGGATGTTCGTTGTGACCAGGGTGTACCAGAGCCAGCTAATTGAATAAGGGTTCTGTACTTGTTCCTTCTGTGTGGCTCGTTCCGAGAGTTTGGTGGTGCCTCGAGAAGCGGCGACGGTCAGTTTGGTGATGGATGGAAGGATAGCTGTCTCCACGTCTGCTCGGTTGGCACCGGCTAGAGCGGCACAGTCGGCCTGGTCATTACCATAGTCTTATATGCGAGGGATCCCATAGCAGGACTGTGCCTGATGTCTGGTCAAGATTATAATCTGGATCGCGTCGGCAAGGGAGTGTCGAGCATTTGGGCCGGCGATCTCTTTGATGGAATTCAGTGAGTCGGTAATGATGATGGCACTTGGGTTGTGGAGGTCTTCGAGGGCCAAGTGAATGGCGGCGAGATCGGTATCGAGATTGGAAGCAAAGTCTGACACCCTGGTCGTGTTCTTTGTGTTGGAGAAGGGGATGAAGATTCCGGCTCTGACTCTACCTGATGTTGGGTTATGGGAGCCATTGGTGTAGATGGTATTTGCGAGGGGAAATTCCACCTTCGCCTGAGTTATGGACTCGAGAGCCAGGGAGTGGAGTTCTGGGGTGGTGTAAGCCGTCTTGGCAGCAACTAGGTTGGTGGTTCGGGTTTCCACTGGGATGGAAACCCATGGCGGAGTTTGCAATGTGGAGTCCATAGGAGTCCTTGAGGGTGGCGATGCCATCCTTGAGGCGGTAGGAGATGTGAGGGTGACTGCGGGTCCCATCTCGGAGGTAGGCCGCGGCTATGCGGATTGTTGGTGAAAGGCCTGAGGAGAGGGTTCTTGTGAGGTGGGTGGTGAGAAGTTATTTGACTTGGAGGTGGAGGGGAGGGAGGCCGGATTCAAGGAGGAAGATCTCGATCCTGGTAGTGATGGGAACACGGAGGACAAGCCTGGCACCCCGGTGTTGGATGTTCTGAAGTTTCCGGAACTCGTTCGGGAAGATCTTGTTCTTGGGTATTCGAGTTCGGGTTAGGGCCACTACTCTTTATAATCTATATAAACGATCTAGAAAAATGGTTGCAAACTGAGTGCCTCCAACTATATGCAGATGACACAGTCATATATGCAAATGGCACCACAGAAGAGGAGGTAATAACTAAACTAAATAAACTCATACTAAAACTAGACGAGTGGTGTGAGTCCAACAAAATAACCATCAACACAAGCAAATCAAAAATAGTACTCTTCTCGCATAAACAAATGCCAGAAAGAAAACTACACTGTAAGTTAGGAAACCAAACATTAGAAAATGTAGACCATTACAAATACCTAGGCCTTGAGTTGGACAGCCAACTAAACTACAACCTATGTATAAATAAAATTATCCAGAAAGTAAACCACAAACTGTGGCTATTTGCAAAGCTAAGAGACTACATGACTCAAGAAATGTCAATAAAAATCTTCAAGGGCATGGTGCTCCCCTATTTTGACTATGGAGATGTAAACTACATGGGTGCGAGAAAAGAACTACTATAGAACAGAGCCCTAAAAATCTGTCTAAGAGTAGACAAGCTGCACCCTACCTATGACATACACAAAAGAACCAAACTGAAATTACTAGAAAATAGGAGAATAATTCATTTAAAAACACTAGCATATAGCTACAGTCAAAACAATAAACTCCGAACAAAACCGCAAAGGGCTACTAGAGCAAATAATGCACCACTACTGAAGCAGACCAGAAGCCAAATAAAAGCTCATGAGAGAAGCACGCTGGAAATCGCTGCGAAGGTGTGGAATGCCCAAACGGTAAAGGAACGACAAATTCCTGACCTAAAAACTTACAAAAAATATCTGTGCAAATTAGGCTAGGAAACCCCCACTAAGCTGCACTGCAAAGGGGCATGTGATATGTCATGGCCCACCAGCGGGATGCCCAATGGGAGGTAACCATGCCAAGAATAGCCAGATAACACACCACACAGCTACATCCAAGCCTATGATATGTAAATAGGAGTAGGCTAGTCTAGTAATAAGAGTAGAACAAAATAAAATACATATATGCCAAGAAAATCCAAAAAAAATAACATAGGCTACTAACCATACCAACCAATTATCTATCTGCTACTGAAATGCAGGCAATCAAATAAGTTATCAGCAGCTGCTGTGTGGTAAGATAACACCAACACTACAACTGGTCAGCATTGAAAACAAGCCTGGGTACCCGGGCTTATATGCTATGCACAGTATAAATACCGTCTCAATAAACATTAGTTTTTTTTAAAGCCACGGGTGGCCAATATGGCAGCGGCTAAGGACCACTTGGTCCCGCCGACCTCCCGCATGAGTCTGTGGTGGCTTTCCCACAGATCGGTCAATTTCTTTAAGTTTATTAATGTTTTCATTCCACTCATGTTGCCATTTGGATTTTATGTGGGTGGCTATTAGTGGTTTTAGATCAGAGTGAGGGTTCAGACACGGTTCAAGATCACAGTTCAGGGCCTTCTTCACAGCCCGATCAGCTCGTTCGTTTCCTTGTATGCTGGCATGGCCAGGCACCCAGCACAGGTGGATGTCATACCCATCCGTTGTCAGTTGGTTCATTTTATAAATGACCATTGCTAGAATAGGGTGATTCGTTTTCAGTACAGCAACAGCCAGGAAGCAAGAGAACAAATCACTGTCTATAACATAGTTAGTGTGGTTGGATACCTCGATACACTCCAACGCGAGAAGGAGTGCTCGGGCTTCTGCAGTGAAAATCGAGCTCTGATCGGGCAAACGTACACCAAATTTTTTCCGTCGGCAGACTGCCGCAGCAGCTACCCGGCTTTGGTTTTTCGAACCATCAGTCTATATGGAGAGGTGGTCTGCAAACTGGCCTTGAATCTCTGCATGCAGTCCTTGGTACTCGAGTGCATGTGTCCCAGACTTCCTCAGTTCCGTGAGTCGGAGGATAACCGATGGATTTCTCAAAGACCACGGGGGATGTTCTGGGACTTTGGCATCCTCCAATACGTCCAAATCCACGCCCAAGACCTCCAAATGAGGTTTCATTCGGAGCCTCAGTGGACGGATGTAATTTGGCCTCGCTTCATACCTGGATTCGTCATGTTGCTCGAATAGACAATTGTGTGCAGGATTCAATGCATTAGTTTTTATCTTGACTACATATTGCATGGCCAGATTGATTCTCCTGTTGTTAAGTGATGGTTCATTGGCTTCGACCTAAAGGCTCTGAACCGGTGAGGTGCAGAAGGCCCCAAGGGCCAGGCGCAGTCCCTGGTGGTGGATCGTGTCTAGCAGCCCAATATATGATTTCCTTGCGGAACCATTTACTATGCTGCCATAATCCACTCGTGACCGAACCAAGGTTCTGTACACGGAAAGCAGAACATCTCTGTCCGCTCCCCACTCTGAGCTGGACAGAACCCTCAGAATATCTAGCGCTTTCAGGCATCTTGTATTCAGGTACTTTATATGTGGCACAAAAGACAGTTTTGCGTCGAGAAAGAGGCCCAGAAATTTGGTTTTCTCAACGACTTTAATGGGATCCCCATCCAGGGTCAGCTCCGGTTCCGCATGCATTCTACGCAGCAGGCAGAAGTGCATGCAGACTGTTTTGGTCTTGGAAAATTTGAAACCGTTCAGAACTGACCATCGATGGATCCCAATTATGCTTGGTTGTAGCTGTCTCTCTATCACATTCATGTTAGTACCGCTGTAATATAAAACAAAGTCCTCCACGAAAAGACTGCAGGAGACCCCCCCCCCACTTTACACCAGCAGCAATACCATTGACCTTGGCCCCGAAAAGGGTCACGGCCAGTATGCTGCCTTGAGGTACTCCTAGTTCCTGTGAGTGTAGGCTGGAATAGGTAGTCTTGACACGGACGCGGAAATGCCTGAAGGCTAGAAAGTTCCTGATGAAAATTGGCAAGTGGCCACGAAGGCCAATCGCATGAAGATCCTCCATGATGCCATGCTGCCACGTTGTGTCATAGGCTTTTTCGAGGTCGTGCTCCTTCTGAAGGTCTCCATGCGCATCAAATGGTCGAGGGTGCTGCGGCCCCGTCTGAAGCCACATTGAAGGTTGGACAGGTGGTGTCCTGACTCCAATAGCCAGACGAGGCGGTTGTTTACCATGCGCTCCATGGTTTTACAGATGCAGCTTGTGAGGGCTATGGGACGATAGTTGTTGGCTTCACTCTGGTCTTTACCAGGTTTGGGAATCAGTATTACTGTCGTCTCCCGCCAAGAGGTGGGAATGACACCCGACTCCCAGATGTTGTTGAAGAGTTGAAGCAACAGTCTCAGTGCATGTTCAGGGAGATGTTAAAAAAATTGATAATGAATTCCATCAGGTCCAACAACGTCATCATATGTTGGTGTTACGTTGCCAATGCGCAGACTGAATGCTCTCTCCGTCAGAGGAACGAAAGACAATGTAAGAACAACGTTCCTCCAATGCACATCTAACGTATCTCGATGTACATCTAACGTATGCGTAATGTAAGCACCAATGCGTTGTTGTACGTCGAAAGTTTTGTGCATGCACAAAACTTCACCGACCCCCTGACACCTGCTGCCGTATGTCGACAAAGGTAGCGGCAACAAATCACATACACCGGCATACGTTTGCGCGATGTGTGACAGCTGCATTACATCAAATCTAAACATGAATATGAAAAGTATAAGGAAAAAAATAAGTAGGAAGTTTTTTTATTAATATTTTAAAATCCTGTCCAAATGATAACGCATAGGCACAATCAGAACAGCTGCAGCCATCATAGCATTAAAACCGGAAACCTGTGTATTTGCGGTAGATCCCATCAAACTATTAATACTCAGCCCTGGCTGATGTGGCCAGCATGGAACGGCTGCTGCATTAGCTAATACAAAAGATCTGAAAGTCAAAAACTTTCAAATGCACATATCTCACTCCATATGGTTTGCTCTTTTTTACATTCAATAACAAAAAAACGTTTTCCTTTTATATACAGTGTAACTGACAAATTTCCCCTATTATCTTGAAGTGCTATATGAGAATTGTTTATAATTTTTGTGTATTTGTTCACTGGTAGTGCAGGTCAGCGAGTTAAATCAGGAGGTGTGTGGTTGTTGGTCACTGAGTTGCAAGTGTCGATATCGGGTGCGAAAGATCAGGAGTTCGCGAGTTCGGTTCCTGGTCGAGTTAAACCAATGACTTAAAAATTGATACTTGTCGCTTCCTAGCCTGATGCTCGGCATTATTAGGATAGGGAAAGGGCTGGTTAGCTCGGTGTCAGGATAATGTGACTGAGTGGGATATTAGGTCATGGTGCCGGCGGCCTGATTTCCCAGTGGGGCAGCACTATAAAATCGCCATGAGCGCGTACTGTCACAAGTCGGTACCGTCCTGATATGACCTTAGATGTTGCTAGGACGTAAAACAACAAACAAACAAACAAAGCAAGTATCGATAGCAGGTGTGTGTGCAGGGTGTGAGAGTGTGTGTGTGTGCAGGTGCAGCATAATGTCAATGACTTGATAAATTGGTTAATAAATTCTCACCCTCCCCCCAACTCCGACGGGGATTGAAAGTCACGGGAGGAGGGAGGAAGTACCGAGGCCCGCTTCAGGCTGCTTCTGAAAAACTTCAGCGCCCCCCCCCCCCCCCCCCCCCCCACCGACACACACACTGCTCACCACTGAATGTGTGTTATGGGGCTGTCACATTACGACGTTTCTCACCAACGCGCGCCGACGTGTTGCCTTTTTGGGTGAAACGTCGGCACGCGTCGGGAAGCGTTACGCGCGCGTTACCGGCGCGTCGGTACACGTTGAGTGATAGCAACGCGTGAATGGACACGTCGGCGCGCGTCGCCCCGCGTCGGGTCGCGCCGATTGTTTTGTGCTTGCACAAAACTTTCGGCGCGCGGCGACGCACAGCGACGCGCGGCGATGCGTTGGAGGGGGCGTTACGGACGCGCCACCAACACGCTACTAGCACGCTGCAAACCGTCGAATTTTGTCCCAAAACGCCGAAAAGTTGGACGTGTCTCGAGCCCTAGCAAATATCTTGCGCGTTGGCGGCGCATCGGGGGAAACGTCGTAGTGTGACAGGGCCTTTAGGGGTGGCCATCACACATGTTCCAGGTGCTGTGCCACACGTAGGGTACTTTTGGGCGTGCAGGCTAAGATGTGTGTATTTGTGTGCATGCATTGATGTATGTATGTATGCATGTGTATGTATGTATATTCACCCCATCGCCATCATTCACCACCAAATATTGCAATTAAATTAAATATCACTTCCTACATGTGTGTTTTTCAACCCCCTCATCTGTGCTAACTTCGGTCACCCACACCCTGTCTAATGGTGCAGTCACACTACGACGTAATGGACAACGAGTGTCCGACGAGTGGGATTTTCGAAAAACCCGATGAGTTATGCAAATACGGGGCCAAGTTGGACGACACCGCGGCGTGGTCGACGTGGGTGTAACCACGGTATAACGTCATCAGAACGAAAGAGGACGTAGAAGATATTTATTTGTGTGTGTTTGTGTGTGTATGTGTCTGTGTGTGTGTGTCTGTGTGTGTGTGTCTGTGTGTGTCTGTGTGTGTGTGTGTGTGTCTGACACAGGCACAGACACCGACACACACAGACAGAGAGACGGAGAGAGAGACAGAGGGATGGAGAGACAGAGAGACATAGACACACACACATACACACACAGACACATACACAAACATACACACACATACACACAGACACCCCCACATACACACACAGAGACACACACACAGACAGAGAGACACATACACACACAGACACCCACAGACAGACACCCACACACAGACACACACACATATACACACACAGACACACAACCAACAACCAACCAACCAACAACCAATCCACAACCAACCAACTACCAACCAGCAACCAAACAACCAACCAACAACCAATCCACAACCAACCAACAACCAACCAACCAACCAACAACCAGTAGTAACACTAGTAATACTAATCCACAACGTTGGCCATTACGTCGTAGTGTGACTGCACCATGGCTCCACCATAACGTGACCGAGAGCCTAACATGACCGTGACGTGACGCGAACGTCTTATCAACTCCTTGAGCTACGTCCAAGTTTTTCAACATGTCCAAAACCTCGACGTCCTCCGACGAGAGGCGACGAGAGTGGACATGATGTGACGAGTCCTTAACGTGACCCAACGTCTTCGACGTAATGGCGAAAAGTCCAACTCGTCGGACACTCGTTGGCCATTACGTCGTAGTGTGACTGCACCATTAATTAGAAACCATGGTAGCCCCCTCACGCCTTGCTCGCCAGCACTGACCACTGTGCGTGTGTTGGAGGGTTGAGGTGAGGAGGGGGGGGGGGGGCGGGGGGCATGCGCTCTGGTCCTTCCGAAGCCCTGCAGGGCCCGTATACATGGAGCGGTGTTAGCGGCGTGTGGTGTTAACCTGTAACACCGGGTAGCTATCACCGGTTATCGCCGGTGTAGTAAGTTCAAAACACTACCCCACAAAAACACTACGGTAGTGTTTTCAACCTAGGTTCAAAACACTACCGTAGTGTTTTCAACCTGGTTGACGGTAAGTTCAAAACACTACTGTGGCCACGCTCAAAACACTATCCTTAAGTTCAAAACACTTCCTTTAAGTTCAAAACACTACTCTATTTTCTTAGGGTGGAGCAGTATGTAGTAATGTTGGTCAGTAGGGTTGCTGGATGTTTCATGTCCTAGCATCATCTAAGGTCATATCAGGACGGGTATCGACTTGTGACAGTGCACACTCATGCAACGTAGCTCGAGGTCAGTCTAACGTCATTCTGACGTCATCATAACAGAACCCAACGTACGTCAACGTAATGACGAAAAGTGCCCACGTCAGGCTTACGTTGGCTCGTTACGTCATAGTGTGACAGAGGTATAAACATGACGTAACCCGCCGTACCTCAACGTAATGACGAAACGTCACCTACGTCGGCTTACGTTACCTACTTACGTCGCAGTGTGACAGGCCTATTACGTTGTCCAACGTTGTCGAAGGTTTTGAACATGTCCAAAACTTGGATGTGCGCTGACGTAACTCGACGTAACCTGACGTAACTCCACGTAAATCGACGTCAGTCTAACGTAAGCATGATGTAACCCGACATACCTCAACGTAATGACGAAACGTCACCTACGTCGGCTTACGTTACCTCCTTACGTCATAGTGTGACAGGCCTATTATGTTGTCCAACATTGTCGTACGTCGAAGGTTTTGGACATGTCACCTACGTCGGCTTACGTTGGCTCGTTACGTCGTAGTGTGATAGGCCTATAAGATGTACGGCGTCAGCGTGTGCTCAACGTTAGAAAATGTGCCAGCGCGTCGGCATTCGTCAAACTTTTCAGCGGCGGGGGATAAAAATGGGCGTACACACAACGTACACACAACTTACGTAACGTATGCAGAACGTATGTCTGACTAATTTCTAGCATATGAACATACACACAAATTGTTGAGCGCCTTAACGCACGCTGACTTAAGACGACCTATGACGCCGTATCCCGAGCGTACCCAACGTATGCCCAATGTATACCTAACGTATGACGCCATACGCCGACGTGTTGGTCGAAAATCACATATGTTGTAAAAAAAAGCCGTTACGTTGGGTTATGTTGGGCTTACGCTCAGGCTTATTTTGACGTTCGTGGTGCACACGCCACAGCACTATCAGCGTATACTACTCATACCTGCTTCAAACGCCGCAGCAGGGTCAGCTTGTCATGATAGTGTTTTGAACTTGGGTAGTGTTTTGAACGTACATAGGGGTAGTGTTTTGAACTTAACAGTAGTGTTTTGAACCTACGTTCAAAACACTACCGTAGTGTTTTGAACGTAGGTTCAAAACACTACCGTAGTGTTTTGAACGCCGTAGTGTTTTGAACGTCCTACACCGGCGTCAAGAACTATGTCAACCGCTATTTCACAATATCGCCGCCGTTTTGTTTACTTTACATTCGTCGATTCGACAACATTAATATTACCGCCGATGCGGCGGCAGCGTTAATATCGCTTCGTTTTTAGTGTTAATTTGATAAAATTTCACTTATTGCGTATGTAATTCTGTTAAATATGACAGCATTGGATAGATTTGGGCCTAATATATAGCCGCCGATTCGGCGGCGGCGGCGGCGGCGATGTGGGTTTTGTTGATAGGCGACAGTATGGATAATTCCTCTTCATATTCATTTGATACGCCGTCTCCCCTTTCCCAATAAGCGAGTTCAGCATCTCGGGCGCGCGGTGGTTGATGGCAAGTGATCGGTATAAACAAACCCACGTGCATCATTACTGCATGACTACGTGCAGTGCAAAACGTTAGTTTCATTCAAAATTAATAAAAATCCAGAACCCTAACCTTATCAATGTAATATAATCTTTTTGGTAAACATGTTTTCTATATGTGTACCAAGCGATGTGTTTCTAAGTGGTGTGGTTTTAGAGATATTTCACTTTTTCTGTAAGAAGATTGCTCACGGCCATTGAGTTTGCTGGAACGCGCAGTGCGAAATGTTAGTTTTATTCAAAATTAATAGAAATCCAGAACCCTAACCTTATCAATGTAATATAATCTTTTTGGTAAACATGTTTTCTATATGTGTACCAAGCGATGTGTTTCTAAGTGGTGTGGTTTTAGAGATATTTCACTTTTTCTGTAAGAAGATTGCTCACTGCCATACGTGCAGTGCAAAACGTGGCTTTGTTTATACCTACAGCGCCGACCGGAAGTCGTACCCACACATGCGCACAGACAATGCTGAACTCGCTTATCAAATCAGCATCTGAAACTTTTGGCTTAATGAAGTTCTGTTTTCGCGAAGACTCACTTGTCTGGGTTCAAGGTCATTCAACTGTCTGCTACAGTGCTAGGCAGTCTAGCACTTTTTTCAGATGTCTGTGATGTTCTTCTTTTGTCTTCCCGATCACAAGTATATCATCCATGTGGCAGAGGATTCCATCTAGTCTCTAGACCAGCGAGTTCTTGATCCATCTTCCTCTGAAAGTGTTCAGGTGCTGATGAGATTCCGTAAGGAAGCCTACAATATAAGTGTCAGCCACAGACTCCCTGGTTGACAGGGGAGTGAAAAGCCCATAATTCTCAAGTTTGTGAGGCACGATTTGAAGACGAAGATGATGAAAAATAAGCGAAAACTGAAAGATGTGGACAGATGTAATGTGTACATAAATGATGACCTGACACCATTGCGAGCAAAGATCATCCGGTTTGGCGGTTTCAGCTCGTTCCTGGCTCAGCCGTGTCCCTCGCTTCTGCGCATGCGTCAGAATCTAATAAACATGGCCGTAATCGATTAACACGACCCGGGCGACTCGGGTCATCCGAATTTCAAATAGAACACGGCGAGTGGAGTCGACAAATACACGTGCCGTGTGCAAAAAAAGAATAACTTAGATTAATGAAATGGAAATATAGCTAAACTAGGCCATCATAAAATACTTTAAATCCTATTTTGCTGTACTTTTATCGGTTATTAAAAAAAAAAAGAAAAAATTGTCCACCCGAGCGTATTCGATTATTCGACCTGAGTTTGGAGGATGTGCGCATGCGCCAATAAGTGGCTCGGGTGACCCGAGTTGATGCGAAATCCGCTATATTAGCCATTGAGTATTATGTTTGACATTATGTCACAACAAAATAATTTCTGTGGAATTTGCAATATTGAAGTTCAGAATGACTCAATAGAATGTGCATGATGCCAACATCGGATACAGACTATGTACTAAGCTTACTAAATGTCAAATAAGCTGCATAGCTAAATATAATCAAAATTGGTACTGTACAAATTGCAAAAATATATTCCCTTTTCAAAATGTTGAGGACAATGAATTCAAACTTATCAACAAAGGCATAAATTATAAATTACTAAATATATATAGTAAGTGTTCAGCATTAAACTTTGAACCATATAGTATAAATAATTATAATGAGTGTGACTTTGAAAAATATATCTATTTAAAAAAAAAAGAAATAAGTATTAATTTTGACATTATTGCAATATCAGAAACACGGCTGGAAGTGAAGGACAGTCAAGAGACTACTAAAACTAGAGGGCCTATACATTGAATCATATTGCAAGAGTACATCGAAAAAGGAGGTGGAGTTGCTATATATGTACATAATTCAATAGATTCTGCTTTCTCCTTTTTATGTGAACAAATTACTGATATAAATATCAACTTGTGTGTACATTGATCATGTGGAAATAAATATTTTATTATTATTATTATTATTATTACGGCCATGGAGTGTTTTGGTGCATCATACTTGCAACCTCCTTTCGACCAAAGTGGTCGCCGGTGTGGCGTTTTCAGCGCCCGGTCATGCTCAGCGGCCTGTCGTGGCTTCTGCGCATGCGCGGATTTTAAGACATATGCAAAACACCCGTGGCCTCGCCGGCTACAAGCTCAGCTGGTGCCCGGCAGTGTTAGGGTCCGATCAGGCCGAAATCTATTGAATGCGATCATATTTAACAGAATTACATACTCAAATAATGAAATTTCATTAAATTAACCTTAAATTCCAAGCGATATTAACGTAGCAGCTAACAACGTAGCAGTAAACAAAACAAATAGCAGTGCTCGCCGCAACGTGCGAAAACCGCGCAGGCGCAGAAGCCACGACAGGCCGCTGAGCATGACCGGGCGCTGAAAATGCCACACCGGGAGGTTGGCGACCACTCATGACCAAATAGAGACTGCGTTGCACCCACTTGTCACCACACTGCTAATGCGTGGTACGTGCTAACCTCGTAATCTGTATGGGAAGCCATTAGGAGGAGCACTCATATATAAATAAGGCGCGTGTGTATAAATAGCTGTATCGACCCCAACGATCGACCCACGACCCAGCTAACAAGTAGTAACAGGTAACCTGCGCGTAATGTCAAATTCGCACCCCCCACACATACACATATCCAGTGGCTATATATCGGTGCAGAATAAAACCTAAAGATGCGGGATAATTCATGAACTGTCTGATACATGATAACAATAGTGTCGCCCAAAGAATTATATTTCAGTCTCAACTGAATTAAAGTGAAGCTTTGCAGATATGTTCATTATAATTTCTTGAGTTCAATTTTTTTTGATGGGGCTGTCACACTACGGCGTATGGCGGCGGCGTATACGTAACTTACGGCAACAATTTGAAAAACGTTATAGGTCGGCGTATGCCGACCTTTTTGCACTGCGGGAGCTTTTGAAGTGTATGCGCAACCTATAAACCTATTTCAATGTTTGTGAACATTGTGTATGCACGTGCAGTTTGGCTGCAGAACGAATGCACACTGCCACTGAGTTTGTCAGTACGCGCAGTGCAAAACGTCAGTTTTATTAAAGATTAATAGAAATCCAGAAGCCTAACCGTATCAATTTAATATAATCCTTTTGGTAAACATGTTTTCTATGTGTATTCCAATCAGTTTGCTTCTAGGTGGTGTGGTTTTAGAGATATTTAACTTTTTCTGTATGAAGATTGTTCACCGGCGGCGGCAGCGATTTGTTAAATTGTTTTGTTTATATTCGACAGTATGGATATCGCCGCCGATGTAGCTGCGGTGTCAATATCGCTTCGATTTTAGGGTTAATGTGATGAAATTTCACTTATTCAGTATGTAATTCTGTTAAATATGATAGCATTGAATAGATTTGGCTCTAATATATCTCCGCCGATTCGGTGATGGCGGCGATTTGTTTTGTTTATATTCGACAGTATGGATATCGCCGCCGAAGATTGCTCACTGCCATTGACAATGCATTGAGTTTGCCGGTACGCGCAGTGCAAAATGTCAGTTTTATTCAAAATTAATAGAAATCCAGAACCCTAACTTCATTAATTTAATATAATCTCTTTTGTTAAACATGTTTTCTATGTGTATTCCGATCAGTTTGTTTCTAGGTGGTGTGGTTTTAGAGATATTTAACTTTTTTTGTATGAAGATTCATTAGATTGCTCACGGCCATTGACAATGCATTGAGTTTGCCGGTATGCACAGTGCAACATGTCAATTTTATTCAAAATTAATAGAAATCCAGAACCCTAACCGTATCAATTTAATATAATCTTTTTGGTAAACATCTTTTATATGTGTATTCCAATCAGTTTGTTTCTAGGTGTGGTGGTTTTAGATATATTTAACTTTTTCTGTATGGAGATTGCTCACTGCCATTGACAATGCATTGAGTTTGCCGGTACGTGCAGTGCAAAACATTAGTTTTATTCCAAATTTGTAGAAATCCCAAACCCTAAACGTATCAATTTAATATAATATTTTTGGTAAACATCTTTTCTATGTGTATTCCAATCAGTTTGTTTCTAGGTGTTGTGGATTTAGAGGTATTTAACTTTTTCTGTATGAAGATTGCTCACTGCCATTGAGTTTGCAGTGTGACCGGATGTTGTCCTGCAGCCAAGCAGCGCGCACACTGACCTAAATACATGTGCTGACGTCATATGAAATTGGTCAATACGTAACCTATATGTAACCTACCCTTAGCCTGTGGTAGCATATTCAAAGCGTAACCCGACCTATGTGCAGCGTACTGTGATGTAGGTTGACGGTTGTGATTGACAAGTCCAGCCTATACGTAACCTATGACCAACCTATGCCTAGGGTATGAACTTATGAGGAGCGTATGCATAACCTACGTATGCTATGGGGGAAGTTCCACTTCTCTAAGAATAGGTCCGCGATGTCATGCCATCCTTCTGGAGTCGTCGGACACGTCATGACCTCGTCCATGTACTCATCGACGATGGCCTGACAGACTTCACCCACTATGAGCGACTGTGTTGTGGGGGACCCTCCATTCGAACTTCATGGACGAGTATTTGGTGCCAGATGTCAGGTGCCGCAGAGTAATGGCGATCTTCAGCGCAGGCTCGAGCGGCACCCGGAATGTGTTTTTCTTTTTATCCTCGGCCCCACTCGTGCCACAATCTCGTCGAACAACTGGGGAGGCATCTGCATGAAGTTCACAAACGACGCAGTGTCCTCGCCTCGGAGCTAGACCATTAGCTTGTCGTACAAGCCAAACTGTGGCCGCCTCCCAATCCAGGGTCTGACCCACACTGTGCGCCGCTGCCTCCTCCTTCTCCTCTGGAGACGGGCCACCAGAAGAACCATGAGGTAGAGACTTAGCTCATGCTGATAAAGGGCAATTCTGTACTGATGCTGGAACTGTAGTTGGAGTACCTGGGCATCCATCCTGTCTGAGCCATCTAGCAGGACTGACAGAAGAAGCCTTGTAGCGCCTTTATATAGCGAGACCATAGGTTGGGCATATGCTTTGCATACGCTTTGTATATTGAACAAGTTACAGGTAAGCTAGGTGAATCCTATATACGCTAGAGATACGCAGAAGGCGCAGTTTCAGCGTATGCCTAACCTATGCCGATGTACCCCTAACCTATTCATAACCTATGCCAGCATATGCCTAGAGTACGTCTAGCGCATGAGCAGCGTATGAGGCATACGCTGGCATACACTGACAATTTTGAGCATGCACACAAATCTTTCGGTCGCTCGGCTTAAGACGGCATATGATGAGCATGTACGGCGTATGCCCAACCTATGCATAACGTAAGACGGCATATGGGTATAAAACCGCATGCACCGGCATACGCCAACGCCATATTGTGACAGCCCCATAAATTTCAGTTGAATAACATCTTTGTTCAGCAATGACGTGGGGGTCTTCCGGGCTTAGCAATTATGGTGCATATAGACTGTTTATGGATGAGATGATGAGATGGTATGAACAATATAGACAATATCAGCCATTACCAATATTAAGGTGATCTTATTTTGTAAATGTAGACTGGAGGATAACCATTTACCTTTAGATTCTATCATTGGTTTACTGATTAAACCTTTAAGGAGACATTAATATAATGGGGATGACTCTTTAAAAAAATTCTAGCTGAATAATATATTTGTTTCAGCATCGCGGCGCTGGTCTCTTCCGGCCTTAAGGCCCTGCCACACTACGACGTATGGTGGCGGCGTGTGCGTAACATTTCGAAATAATTTGAAAATCAAAATAGGTCAAGATACGGCAAACTTTTTGCACCCTGGGTGGTCCCAGCGATGTATGAAGCGTACATGTAGTGTATCCCTGGCGTTTGGCTACCGTATCCCTGGCGCATAGCGACGTATGCAAAGTGTATGCCGATGTGTGCTCGGCATACTGGGAAGTTTGTTGACGGTTCGAGCTGACAGGTCTAGCGTGTGCGTAACCTATGCGGACATGCCTAGCGTACCAGCGTATGAGTAGCATGTGCAAAATGTATTCAAAACTTATGCGGGCATGTGCAAAGCATATGCCGACGTATGTTATTGTAGTAGACTGCACTGACCTCTCAGGCAAGTAACCACATAGACAGGTAGGCATGGGTAGTGTGTTGATATTAGGGAGCCTAGGTGGTGTAATGGTTAGCACACTTGCCTGAAATGCAAAGAGATGTGGGTTCGAGTCCCGCTCTAGGCACAATATTTCCCATTTTCATCACCCCCATGACATTATTGCCGTTAGGTCATGTGATTGGTCGCCACCTGGGTATAAATACCGTGGAGTCTTTGGTTTCTCCACACACTGCCACCATGCCTGCTAAGAGGAGCACCTTTGCTACTACACCACCCTGCAAGGCTGCTCAGACTACAGGAGGAGGACTAGGCCGTGGAAGAGGAAGGAAGAAGCGCATTCTGCCAACTTCACCATCTTCACTATCACCAGTGTCATCACCTGCCTCCTCACCAAGCCACTTTCCAGAATGCCACACTGTAGCACACCACTCTCCAGAACACCACTATGCAGAACACCACTCTGCAGAACACCACTCTGCAGTGGAAGAGATGGAGATGGAGGTGGAGATGCAGAGCCAGACCTGGCCCCGCTCCAGCTCTCCATCTCTTGCTTCTTGTGGGAGCTTGCGTGCGTCATTCGTCGCCTCCACCACCTCGGCCTAGGCCTCTGCCTCAGCCTCAAACAGCACCTCCGGCTTCGCTGTGCCAAGAAAAAGGCCAAGAAAAGCGACTGTTATCTGTTGCTTGTTGAGGAGGACCAGATGCTGGACTTCCTCCAGGAAAATCCAGTCATCTGGAATGTCAAGATGACGGACTACCGCCGCTCCGACAGGAAGGGGGAAGATGTGGGAGGACCAGGCAAACGGGATGGGGAGGACACCCGTCCATCTGCAGGGGTGGTTCAAGTCGCTCTGGGACACCAACATGCGGCTCCACAAAAAGAAGAGCGGGGACGGACCACCCAAACTGACTGAGAGGGAGCGGTGGATCATGCAGAAGTTTGGTTTCCTGCAGTCCGTTGTACGTCACCGGCCGGAGCCCTGCAGAACTTTAAGTACAAAATCTTTTATCCTTCTGACTAGATTGGGCTAGTGTGGGTGTTAGGATTCTCGTGAAACCCCTATTATTCTGGAGAAGTCGACAATCGATATATGTTATTTACGTAATTAATCTTGATAAATCAAGTTAATCGTTTAATGTTATATATTTGTTGTTGTTCTTTATTGTTGACTTGTGTTGTTGACTTCATTTACATAATTAATCTTCAGAAATCAATTTAATCATTTATCGTTATATATTTGTTGTTCTTTATTTTTGAGTTGTGTTGTTGTTTACGTCTTTTGTGGAAACATTGATTTGCATTCATGTTACTTATGTTATTTTATGATTTTGTCTTGCAGGTGGGCGCTGCCTTAGACGCTGCGCAGGGGGATCTGGACATGGCTGAGAATGTTGGCGCAGATCTGGAGCTGAGGATGGAGGAGGACGTTACCGCCGCCACTCCTCCTCCTGCTCCAGTCTGAGAGCGGGGAAAGGGGAAGCGGGCAGCATCAGACGACGTCAACCTTCTGGCTGCCATACAGAAGAGGTTTGACGAGTCTGGGGAACTGCTGATGGTGATCCAGCTGCCCCCTACAACGGCCATGACGAAGCGTGCAGCTTTTGCGAACTACGTGCGGGACTCCCTGACGACGATGCCGCAGGAGCGGTTTCTGCCCACACAGGCAGGGATCAACCGGATCTTGTCGGAGGGGGTGGAGGAGGACTGTCGACGCATGCTTCCTCAGGCTCCTGTGACTGTGGTGGCTGCACCGGCTCCTGTGGCTGCACCGGCTACTGTGGCTGCACCGACTCCTGTGGTTTGCGCGCCTAGGGCTGGAACTTCTGCAAGTGAGTTGTATCAGCCACAGCCCCACCAGTGGACCCACCAGCCACCAATGGTATCACCCTGGTCGTCACAAACCGAGGACTATGTGCAGCAATATATGCTGCAGCCGCACCAGCCGCATCTTCAGCCTCAGCCTCCTCTGCCTCAACCTCTGCCCGAACAGCCACTCCACATGCGCCATCAGCCGGTCCCGCCTGTGCCTCAGCTGGTGCAACTTCTGTCCGTGGGGATGGTGCAGCCGCCTGGACTCCGGCCACTTGGTGTGACGGGGCACACCATGGCCCCTCCAGGACTAGGTGCCCGCCCAGCTGGTATGGCCACAGTGGGAGTGGCCTGGCCGTCGACTACGGGAGCAATTGCCAGTTCCACTCCCACACGAGTCGCCCCCGCAACAACTGGAACTTTGTCTGAGTCCGAACTCTGACGGACTATTGAACTTGTCGGGGATATCGGGAGTGTTGGGTGTGTCCAACTTGGACCTCTTCCCCTCATCAGCCCCGATGTCACCAGCTGATCCAACGACAAGTGATTGTAAATATTTGTAAATATGTGTAAATATGTAGATTGTAAATATTTGTAAATATGTAGATTGTAAATATTTGTAAATATGTAAATGGTAAATATTTGTAAATATGTATAGATAAGTAGATATGTAGTAATATGTTTAAGTAAATTGTATTGTTTATGTTTGTATGTATATATGTAAATATGTATATATGAGTCAATATGCGCAACCTAAATACAAATTTTGTAAACTAGAATTTTTGTGTCCGCATTCAATAATGGTATGTCATTATTTAATTGTTATAAATTAAAGTAAAATTAGGGTAAAATTAATACATAAATAACCACTGAAAATAAATATTAATTATTATTAATATTAAGGACACAAGTCCCTACCCTCTCTTCCCATCTCTCCCTACCTTCTCTCTCCCCCTCTCTCTCCCCCTCTCTTCCACTTTCTCCTCCCTCTCTCTCCTCCCCGTCTCTTTTCCCCTTTCTCTCCTCTCTCTCCCCCTTTCTTTCCCCCCTCTCTTCCCCTTTCTCCCCGCTATCTCTCCCCCCTTTATGTCACTGTCTCTCCCCCTCTCTTTCCCTGTGTTCTTAGTATGTACCTAAAAACAGTATATTAAACTAGGTTATGCTTTCAAAAGTTTAATTCTTATAAAAAGAGAGCAAATTAATTAAAAGTATTATTATCTAGATTACTTTAATTAGGGATAGAAAGAATATAACAGACATCTAATTGTGTTTTGATATCTAAAACTGATATAGTTTATTTGTACAAATAGACATATAAACATATTACCATCTCATAACAGTAGACATGTCACAACATAACGGATGTAAGTTTTTATAAATATATCATAACAGTACACGTACACAGTGCATACAGACAGACACAATGTTTTGGTACATCAGATCATGTCTTGCCATGATAGTGCTTCAGGGGGCGGGATGACCCAGTCTTTAATTAGATTGTGCTGCTCCTTTCTTATCTTGGAGGTGGTGTTGGGGCTAGGTACAATGTCAACGTCTGACAGGTTTTGCCCCTCTCTCCATGCTCCAGGGACAAAGTTGTTGTTCCCAGTCTCGGGACGATCCACCTGCTGGTTCTGCAGTGCTGGGTAGTGCCAAAGACCCTATAATACTAAGACGGCTCACTCAGCCTGTACTGTGTAATCAAAATGATCAAACCCACCACTTGGTGCGCTGGCTGTTCTCTTGGTTAAATATTATATGTATAAATGTATATATGAATGTGACAGATGTGTGATGATGGCGATGATGATGCTGATGTGTATTTGTTCATAGCAATTTCATATTGATGTGTATTCATACTTACCTATCTCATGTATAATATAATTGTATGTGTTTACATGTGAAACACCAACCAGCAGCTGGGCTGATCAAACCACAAGGTGGCACTGCAAAATTTACATTACCATGGGAGAGATAGGGAGTGAGCCGTCTTAGTATTATAGGGTCTTTGGTAGCACATCCTCATCAGGTTGCGCACAACCATGCATGTGGTGAAGATGACCTTCACGGTGGAGGGGGATGGTGCTGCATAGTGGTCAGCAGCACTTGGAAGCGGTTGGCTAGAATGCCAAAGGCATTCTCCACCACTCTCCTAGCTCGCGAGAGGCAGTAGTTGAACAGTCGCTCATTATTTGTCAACCCCCTCCTGCTGTACGGCTTCATCATGGTCGGTTGCGGGCGAAGGCGTCGTCACCGATGAGAAAATATGGCACATCCTTCTCGCCGTCCACGATCGGTTCAGGGTGCGGAAAACCGATTGTGCCACCTTTAGTGCCCGCCTTCAGCTCGGGGTCGCTGTAGATCTGGGCATCAGATGCGAAGCCCATACCCCCAAAATCTGCCCAGATAAACTTGTAGTCCACGTCTACAAGCGGCAACAGGACCACGGAGTAAAAGCCCTTGTAGTTGTAGTAGAGTGACCCACTCTTTGGAGGGCACCGGCAGGCGATGTGCTTCCCATCCAGAGCGCCACAGGTATGGGGGAAGTTCCACTTCTCTAGGAATTGGTCGGCAATGGCACGCCATCCTTGTGGAGTCGTCGGAGATGTCATGACCTCCTCCAGGTACTCATCGACGAGGGCCTGACAGACTTCATGCACTATGAGCAACTGTGTGTTGTGGGTGACCCTCCACCCGAACTTCATGGACGAGTATTTGTTCCCAGACACCAGGTGCCACAGAGTAAGGGTGATCTTCAGCCCAGGCTCGAGCGGCACCTGGTATGTTGTGCATTTCTTGGCGATCCTCGGTCCCACTCGCGCCACAATCTCGTCGAACAACTGGGGAGGCATCCACATGAAGTTCACAAACGACGCATTGTCCTCGCTGTGGAGCTCAACCATAAGCTTGTTGTACAAGCCAAACTGTGGCCGCCTCCCAATCCAGGGTCTGACACACATTGTCCGCTGCTGCCTCCTCCTTCTCCTCTGGACACGCGCCGCCACAAGAGCCATGAGGTAGAGACCTAGCTCATGCTGATACAGGGCAACTCGGTACTGATACTGGAACTGTAGATGGAGTGCCTGGACATCCATCCTGTCTGAGCAGCCGAGCAAGACTGGCAGAAGAAACCTGGTGGTGCCTTTATATACTGAGAGCATACGCTGGGCATACGCGTAACATACGCTCGTTATACGCTATGGGTATAACTGACTTGGTGATGGTGCGCAAACCACAGGAGCCGTTGCAGCCACAGGAGCCGGTGCGGCCACAGGAGCCGCCGCAGCCACAGGAGCCTGAATACCTTGCTGACGTCGGCAATCCGCCTCCAACCCCTGCGACAAGATCCGGTTGATCCCTGCCCGTGTCTCCACAAACTGCTCCTCCGGCATCATCATGAGCGAATCCCGCACATAATTCGCAAATGCCGCACGCTCCTTCATCGCTGGTGTAGGGGGTGGCTGCATCACCTTCAGCATGTCCCCAGACTTGTCAAACCTCTTCTGTATGGTAGCGAGGAGGTTCACGTCGTCTGGGGCTGATCGCTTCCCCTTCCCCTTTCACGCTCTCCGACAGGAGCGGGAGGATTGGAGGTAACGTGCTCCTCCATCCCCACCTCGAGATCCATGCACACGTTTTCTGAGAGGTCCAGATCACACTGCGCAGCGTCTAAGGCAGCGGCCACCTGCAAGACAAAATCATAAAATAAGATAAGTAACATGAATGCAAATCAATGTTTCCACAAAAGACATAAACAACAACACAAGTCAACAATAAAGCACAAATATATAATGATAAATGATTAAATCGATTTGTCAAGATTCATTACGTAAATAACATATATCAATTGTCAACTTCTCCAGAATATTCGGGGTTTTACGAGAATCCTAACGCCCAAACTAGCCCAATCTAGTCAGAAGAATAAAAGATTTTGTACTTACAGTTCTGCAGGGCTCCGGCCGGTGATGGATGACGGACCGCAGGAAACCAAACTTCTGCATGATCCACTGCTCCCTCTCAGTGAGTTCGTCCCCGCTCTTTTTTTTGTGGAGGCGCGGGTTGGTGTCCCGGAGTGACTTGAACCACTTCTGGAGATGGACAGATGTCCTCCCCAACCGCATCGCCTGGTCCTCCCACATCTTCCCCTTCCTGTCGGAGCAGGGTAGTCTGTCATCTTGACGTTCCAGATGACTGGATTCTCCTGCAGGAAGTCGAGCATCTGATCCTCCTCGATCAATGACAGAGAACATTCGCTTTTCTTCACCCTCCTTTTCTTGGCAGAGGAGAAACTGGAGGTGCTGGTGGAAGCTGAGGCGGAGGCGGTGGAGGCGAGCTGCCACAAGAAGCACGAGATTGAGAGCTGGAGCGGGGCCGCCACTGGCTCGGCGTCTGCATCTCCACTTCCATCTCCATCTCTTCCAATGCAGAGTGGTGTTGTGGATAGTGGTGTTGTGGGGAGTGGCATTCTGGAGAGTGGTGTTCTGGAGAGTGGTGAGGTGAGGAGGCAGGTGAGGAGACTGGTGATGGTGAAGATGGTGCAGTTGGCATAGTCTGCCTCTTCCTGCCTCTCCCATGGCCTAGTCCTCCTCCAGTGAGAGCAGCCTTGGAGGCTGGTGTAGCAGCAGCAGCAGTAGTGGTGTTCCTCTTAGGTGGCATGGTGGTAGATTGTGGAGAAACCAAATTCTCCAGGGTATTTATACCCAGGTGGCGGCTGACCATGTGACCCAACGGCGATACCATACGTCATCGCACACTTTGCACATGTTACGCATAGGTTTTTAATAGGTTGTACACATGCTACTCATAAGCCGTTATGCTAGGCATAGGCTGGCCATAGGTCGGTGTAGGTTACGTATATGCATCTGTAACCATCAACACATTATAGAAACACGGATGCTCGGCCGCGGTGAGCACCCCATAAGACTACAAAACTCGCCCCTTCATATCACCTGTGATGCCATTAGCCTAATCAAACCAACTCATGAATCAGTACTGAAAAGAGGAAGGAAAACTAGTCACACAAATGAACAGTGAATAAGTTGTGCTTTATATGGCAGCAACTACTGTCCATTCCGCTACATGTGACCTAGCACCCTCACTCCTCACCTTCTGTCCACACTAGTTCTCATTACCACTTAGCCTGTATACTGAAAGCAGTGCCCACAGCCCATGGGACAGGAGTCCTATGGCTGTGGATGCACTCAATTTGAATAGGTGAATTTAGGTAGCATCAGACAGAGTGTCTGGGGTTCCTGCTCAAAAGTATGTGTGCTTCACTCAAGAGTCAGGACTAGAGTGCCGGTGTCCAGTGTGACTGGAGCATCGATCCTTCATATTACATAATTCTCTGCATCTTGCGTATTTTTAGTGTGGTCAGATGGTCAAGGCAGCGCAGGCGACTGAGCAGTCCCGCAGTCAGCCAATCAGGTGACCCCACAGCTGGGGTGGGAGCCAACCCCCCAGTGGAGGTGGCTGCCCCCTACTCAGCTGCAGGCGCCACCCTGAGTGCATATGCAAATGAGGCTGAAGTTGGGCCTCTCTTGTGGGCACAGGGGTGAACCAGCAGTTGTATACAGTTACATTCATATATATATATATCCATATATATAGACCAAGAACGTCCCTCCTTGGTGATGGTACATGCTTAGAACTTACACATAGGAAATTTCCACCCCTTGGGCAGTTTCCCCTAGAACACATTGAACTGTTTTTTATATAACACAGCTCCTCCCTAATCCTAGGCAGCATGCAGGACATATCTTTCCCTATTCTATATCATGTCATACTGTGAGTATGGCATCCTTGCTTTTTAGTTTACATAACATTGTCCCCACACTGTCATTCAAGAATAAAGATGCTCCCTGCTAATATATAATTCTAAACCGAAAATCCGTATATTTTTACATGTCCCAGTATGCCGCGCATAGGTCGTCTTATGCTTTGCTTCGCTGTCATAGGCTAAGGGTAGGTTAGGCGTAGGTTAGGCATAGGTTAGGCATACGCTTCATAAGTCGCTGGGACCTCCCGCAGTTCAAAAAGGTCGCCATATCTCGAACTATTATGATTTTCAAATTATTGCGCCACGTTACGCATACGCCACTGCCATATGTCATAGTCTGACAGGGCCTTAAGCCAAGAGGTGGGTTACTGGAGTCAGGTCATTTTGCTCACGGCACGTGTATTTGTCGTTTCCACTCGCGGTGTTCGATTTGAAATTCTGAGGCCCAATTTATGGTATTCAGGGTCAGCGATTGGTTAATAATACCGACCCCGCCCAGGGGGATTCTAATGACTAACACGTGTACATATATACATAAAGAATACTCCCACCCATATAGGTGGAAAATGAAATCACAAAAATCCAGCAAACGGAAACGGAAATAGCCCTATATGGGTGTCACCATTTGTATACTCGTGTTGAATCACATTAGCTGCTTTCATGGGTTTGAGGCGGTGAATTCCGCAGAGTAGTAATGTCAAAATGTAGTGAAACAGAATTAATCACGTTTTCTGTCAATTTCTTGCCTTTAATATGAGTTGCTTCAGTATAAATCGAAATAAAATACAATTCCTAATATTTTATGCTATGGTTTACTATGTTTTTGAGTCATAAATCATAGTACGGAACAATTTTACTTAGTTGTGTCTATAACAACTCTATTATCGCCAACAAGTCTTGACTTTACCTGCCCCGATTTCAACCGACCTGACTTTGGCTGACTTGACTTTAACTGACCGGACTTTACCCGACTTGACTTTACCTGATCTGACTTTACCCGACCTGACTTAACCCGACCTGACTTTACCCGACCCAACTTTACCCGACCCAACTTTACCTGACTTGACTTTACTCGACCCGACTTTATCGGACCTGACTTTGCCCGACTTCACTTTACCAGACTTCACTTTACCCGACCTGACTTTACCCGACCTGACTTTACCCGGCCTGATTTAGAAGCAATATGTTTTTAGAATATTTATTATATTCCAAAATCTGAGTGAGATACGTGCATTTGAAAGATTTTGACTTTCAGATCTTTTGTATTAGCCAATGCAGCAGCCGTTCCATGCTTGCCATATCAGACAGGCCTGAGCATTAATGGTTTGATGGGTATGACCACAAATACAAATTTTTGGTTGTAATGCTATGATGGCAGCAGCTGTTCTGGGCATGCAGAAACATTATAGTTTGGACAGGATCCATCGCAAATGCGCTGGGTCCTGGGCGTAATGCTATGACGGCAGCAGCCGTTCCACAGCGTATGCGCCGGAGGATGACCCGGAGTCATAGAACTATATCAGTTTGTACACTCAACTATGACAAACTGCATATTCTATGATCCAGCCGGGCCTGAGCATTAATGGTTTGACTGGATCCGCTGCAAATGCGAAGGTTTCCGGTTTTAATGTTATGATGGCAGCAGCCATTCCAGTCGTGCCTGTGCGTTATCGTTTGGACAGGATCCATCGCAAATGCACCGGGTTCTGGGCTTAATGTTATGATGGTAGCAGCCGTTTCGCAGTGTATGCACCACTGGACAGCTCAGGATCGCCCAGAGCCCAGCACATTTGCGATGGATCCCGTCCAAACTATAATGCCTAGGCATGACCAGAACGGCTGCTGCCTTCATAGCATTAATACCGGAAACCTGTGTATTTGCGATTGATCCCATCAAACCATTAATGCTCAGGCCCGTCTGATGTGGAAAGGATGGAACGGCTGCTGCATTAGCTAATACAGAAGATCTGAAAGTCAAAATCTTTAAATGCACATATCTCACTCAGATTTTGGAATATAATAAAAATTCAAAAAGCATATTGCTTCTGATTCATTGCCATTGCATTGAAGCTTCCAGTGAAGTTATAATTTGAATGTTTGAACCCCTTTGAAAATTTGAGGAGGTAACCTATCTATGCACACCAGACCAGGTAAATCCCATGAGGTGACTTGAAGTCACTATACGGCCACAGTGGAAGGATGGTACTTTTATCTAACGCGGTCGTGCAGTACAATGGCCTTGCCGTTTGTTTAAGGTGCTGTCACACTACGACGTTTCCCCCCGGCGCGCCGCCAACGCGCAAGATATTTGCTAGGGCTTGAGACACGTCCAACTTTTCGGCGTTTTGGGAGAAAATTCGACGGGTTGCAGCGTGTTAGTAGCGCGTTGGTGGCGCGTCCGTAACGCCCCCTCCAACGCGTCGCTGTGCGTCGCCGCGCGCCGAAAGTTTTGTGCAAGCACAAAACAATTGGCGCGACCCGACGCGCGGCGACGCGCGGCGAAATGTCCATTCATGCGTTGCTATCACTCAACGTGTACCGACGCGCCGTTAACGCGCCGTTAACGTGCGCGTAACGCTTCCCGACGCGTGCCGACGTTTCACCCAAAAAGGCAACACGTCGGCGCGCGTTGGTGAGAAACGTCGTAATGTGACAGCCCCATTACATGAGCGATATTAAGTGACTCCACTTCAATAACTCTCCCATACTTGTAATTATGAAGCTATTCAAGTAAAACGTTTATTATTAGAACACATGACTTACTTCATATTTCATAGCAATTTGTGTATTTATTATAATAGGCTAAGTTAGTTTTTTTAAACAAATCATGTTGGTATACTTTTCCCTTACATTTTGTGTGGCTATCGCTGAAAGCTGGGGAGAATGCAAATGTCACATGACTATGAAAGCAGCTAATAATAACCAAAATCCAGCAAACGGAAACGGAAATCACTCGTTGAACGTCACTACGCAGCAAGCAGGGTGGACGCCAGCGATTGGTTAATAGTATCCTATGGGCTTAATACCTTGATGGTGCTCTGCCGCAGAGTAGCGCATGCCGAATCGAGGAACAACTACACTGGTCCCTCACTACAGATCTTCCATATATGGTGCGACAACGTCACCAGGACCACTGTACATGTTCCTCCATGGTACTCTGCAGCGAGGCTGTCATAGGCCCAATTTACGGTTTTCGGGGTCAGCGATTGGTTAATAATATATCAAAACCAATAGAGAATTCAATTCTTTTATTTTAACTCTCTGCAAGGTATGTTTACAATAAACTGAGGTGATACAATAAATGCATACAAATTCCTTACAGACACAAAGGATCCCAGAAAAGCGATGCTTATCTAGCTGGTCTCCATGATGTGAATGAACAAGTGATGACAATAACAGATGATTAAACTTAAGCTACATTTTTAACTAATGATTATGATGAGATACTGATGCATCTCTTCACAGTTAGTAAAAAACTAAGTAATAATAGGAATATTATATGTATATTGTGTCATGGATTGATGTATCTACATGCAGTATCAGTAGTTATTTTGCATTGCATTTATCACCACCCATTAGTTTTGTTTGGTTGTTTCCAGAATGTAATGTATCAGTTAATGAAGAGCATTCACAGGGTCCGTACAGGGCCTGGAAGTTCCGAAAAGTCTTTTATTTCATTTTCCCCATTTCAAGGCTTTGGAATGCCTTGAATTTAACTGGTAATTAGTCTTGAAAAGCCTTGACCTCCATTAAATACAAATGGCGGCGGCCATAGGGCTATTTCCGTTTCCTGAATTTTGATGATTTCATTTTTCACCTATGAGTACGGGTATTGTTTATGTGTGTATACACATATTTGTCCTTAGCCTCCCCTCTGGGTGTTTCGGTGTAATTTGCTGTTACAGATAGTAGTGGATTTGGGATTATGAGCTCAGATGTACAACTGGTGTATTTCCCATTGCCACATACCGGGGGTCATGTGGTGGTAAGTTGACCAACCAGCTAGCACCCCGCACACTTTATATCTTTGTCATTCTTCACACACCTTAAGCCCCAGTCACACCTACCCGGACGAGCCCCAGATTTTGAGCCGGACCATCCCCGGACCAATCGCCTGGACTGCCCAGGACCGCCCCCAGATAAAATCACTGTTTTCGTCGTTTTTTGCCTCGTAGTCACACCTTCCCAGATGAGCCCCGGACCAGAGGCCAGATCGCCCCGGACTGCGGCGGACGACCCCCGGTGTAGCCACGGAGAGTGATCCGGGAGTGGTCCAGGCCGATCCGTGGCTGATCCGTGGTGATCCGGGCAGTCTGGGAGTGCTCCGTGGCTACGCCGGGGGTGGTCCGGGTTAAACCGTGGCTCATCCAGGGCAAAACGGCCCTGGACCACCCCCGAACAGCCCGGACTGGACCCTGTCCACCCCCGGACTACCCGGACCACCCCCGGATCATGCCGGATTGAGCCCGGATCGCAAAATCCCATCTGGGCTCTGCCACGGATGTTTTAAAATGTTTAAAACATCAGGCCGGATCAGGGCACGTCACCACGAACAAGCCACGGATCACCCTGTATTGCCATGGACCACCCTGGATGACGGTCTGGGGCTCGTCCGGCCCCTGATCCGGGTAGGTGTGACTGGGGCTTAATGATACATAGTTAATGTGACAGTTATAATACACAACTGACATGAACAGCTGTGATGCACAATTGAAATGGACAGCTACAATATACACAGGGTACTGGAGAAGTGTGATTTCCCATTGCCACATACCGGGGGTCATGTGGTGGTAAGTTGACCAACCAGCTAGCACCCCGCACACTTTATATCTTTGTCATTCTTCACACACCTTAAGCCACAGTCACACCTACCCGGACGAGCCCCAGACGGGAGATGCCAAGTAATTATACTAATTTGCCAAAAGCAAGTATGGCATCACTGACTCCGAATATCACCCATAATTGTCTTTGTGATCATTGCTGTCGTGATCCTCCCTTTCAATATTGGAGTCCTTATCATTCTCACATGAAGTGCTGCACATGCAAAGATCACTGCATGGTAGGCTTCCGCGAGCGGTCTGCCTTGCTGCATGGCGTGTAGCTCGAGCCCCTGCCATCTTCCCTCTATTGCTTCGATAGCTGCCTGCATTTTTATCATTACATCTGCCTGTTTTGCTTTTGCGGAAGGTTTCTTCTGCCTGGTGGATTGTCTCGGTCTGTGAGGCGACAGCATTGGTGGGGTGGGGGCCATCGCCATCTTGTGAAGGTGCTGAGTCGCTCATCTTGGCTGCTGCCTGTGTTCGCTTTGTCACCCGTTTTGCTGGGCGGCCATGCAGGTGGGTGGATCTAGGAATGCACTGCATCCTTGGTTAGATGACGTGAGATCGCTATAGGTTCTCGTGCGGTTTGACGTGGGTGATCGTGGGGGAGATGGTGCAGAGCAGGAGATAAAGTGAGATCCTGATCTGTTAAGAGCTCCGAATGCGGGTAATGTTGATATATGCTTTTTACTTTTATTTTTCTATTTATTATTTCTATGGTATAAGTAATGTGTTATTTTTAAATGGGGAAAGCAGCTCATACGTTGTACTCCTGCTTTCTCCTTTTTCATGTGAAAAACTTGTGTGTACATTAATACACATTTTATTATTATTATAGAGGGGGTTGGGGGCGGGCTGGCGCAGGGCCTACACTATGAGACGCACTATGTGAGCGTGTAGTCTGACCCGCCTTCGCTAGCTTTGCATGGGTTTTTGGCTTCACGTCTGTGGCAGTCATTTTTTTTTGCTTTGTTTTTATTCTTGTGTCAAGCGTTTCTGAGTCATTCTCACTCAAACAGTCAGTGTTAGAGTGGGATTGTCGGTACACATCATTTTTATCATAATAATTTCCACTTGTGAATGAATGCGCGTTATGCGACCATATTGCCTACTTGCCACGGTTTGATCGAGCATTCATGTTCGGCCAAGTCAGTGTCCGGAGCCGCGTCAAGGGTCTTTAGCCATGTGTGCTCGCCGTCTGTACAACCTGGAATGACAGTGTTAGATTCGTATAACTTCTAAGTTCTATGTAGACCTCTCACATTACACCAAACTCACGCACAATATCACATAATATATAATACAACACACATAATATTCACAACGCGGTGTTTCCTACCAACAAACTTACCCCATTGTGCTCCTCCCTCAACTCGCTGTTGCTCCTCCACTGCTGAGTTGCGTCCTGAGGTTGTAACCAGTCCTGCGCGAACTGTCCTTTCCACGGATACTTTCGGTATTCGGAAGATGAAGTAAGAATTTACTAAATTGATCAAGATTGTCAGGAGGACAACCAAGCTGAAAAGCTTATATTAATTGGACCCATAAGATTGCAAATCCACCAAAAAATCCTTATACTATGAAACACTCATAGGTTCACTATTAAACGCGTACGAGTGGCAAATTGACTACTGCACCCACCACGTCGTATGTGCCCTTCCTTGCCCACTCTGAGTAGTAGTTGTAGACTTCTTCCTCTCTCAGCCCCGGCTGGTGGGCTGCATTGTTTGTCTGGTCAGACTTCATGACAAACTTGCTGTGGTCGTTCTCTGCCATGTTGTGTAGCCGGGTGAGACCAGGTTGGGGAAATGCCTGAAATGAGAGTATGTTGGTACAATCGGTTACGTTGATGTGATTCGGACTGAGGGAGCCAGACAGAGTGATATTTTGGGAAAATGGTTAATTTTAAAAATTACTTATTGGTATGGATATGTCATGAGTATTTTTAATCTATTGTTTCAATCCAGGGAAGCTGACTCGAGGGACCAAGGAGTACGCCAAAGAGGACTCCCGAGCCGAGCCACTCCTTCTACAAGAGGATGGGTGGGCATGGTAATTTTGTGCTTGTCTCTGATCCGAGCTGCTCAGCCGAGTGAGCGTCTATAGGCACACAGTGGGCTGTGTGTGATGTGACCTAATTCAGGATGTGTCCACCGGGAAGCGTGCTAGCTCCCCCTGCCGAATCAACCACAATTCGAAATTATGCGCCGATGCGGTCTGAGGGAGCCAGACACAGTGATGTTTTGGGAAAGTGGTTAATTTAACAAATTTAATTATTGGTATGAATATGTCATGAGTGTTTTTAATCTATCGTTTCAATGTCCAGGGAAGCTGACTCTCGAGGGACCAAGGAGTCCGCCGAAGAGGACCCCCGAGCCGAGCCAAATCACAGTGCCAGAGCTCGGGGGGCCTCAACGGGGGCGCGACGGAGTAAATAGTTGAGTACTGCGTCAGGAGCAGGTCCCCTGCGCCATGATGGCCGAGAGGTCGACTCCCATGGCCGCGCAGGCTTGTACTGTGCCACGTCGAAGTCCGTGAACGGTGAACCTCATGGCATCCGGGACCCCGGGGCAAGGTGGTTGAGACCCCTGTCGACCATGTGCGCGTGCCACTCATGATTCCACCAGGTCCCGTGGTATCACTATCAGGGCAGTCCGGTGTAGGCTCACAGGTGGTTGTGAGCACCCTCGTTGTAGCCTGGATGGAGAGGAGGGCGTGCTACAGGTTATCGGTAAAGATGTCACGGGAGTGATAAACACAGATTCTGATTAACCCCCCTTCGGGCGCTTTCGGGTTGAGCATATGATAGGGCAGCAGGGGAGGAGTGAGCATGGCTGAGAGCATCGGCAAACTCCAGGTCCATGCCAGCTTTGTGCTGGACCGCGATGGTGTAAGAGCCCAGTGCCGCTATCAGCCAGAGTTCTCTGGCAGATGCATCCAGTGTCGTGTCCTTGGCCCGCCCGGACTCGAGGGCCGCTGCCAATGTGGCGTTGTCTGTATTGACTACCACCACTATCCCGGCGGCATTGTCGGGAACCAGGGCCCTCACGGTGACCACCAGGTTTATCGCCTCCAGCTCGTGGATGTTGCGGAAGGTCTCGATGATGGCATTGTCATATTCCTCTGCATAACAGAAAAATTAAAAATAAGAAAAGCTTGTTTGCCACTATACAGACAAAGAAACTTATTTATTTTGGCCACATCATTCATCAGAGTTCAATATACCGTACATTGTTGGAAGGGAAGGTGAATGGCAGCAGAGGGAGAGGGAGACCAAGAACATCATGGTTTACAAATATTTCACAGTGGACAGGCTTGAATTATTCACAGTCTATCAGAACAGCACAACATCGGGACAAGTGGAGAACCATTGCATCCAACCCTCGACTAGAGGATGGAACTATTGATTGATTGAACAGTGCATGGGTGAGAATGAGCCCCTGCCCGTTAATCAGTTGACATCCCTCCGGAGGTCATTGTTGACCGGGGCCGATGCCAGGGCCGGCAGCCCACGAAGGCTCTTCAAGATCCTCACCATGAACTTCCGGGCTGGTGGAATGCACGGGCTGACATGCGTCAGCCTCCCAACCAGCCTTTGGATTGCCTTGCGAGACATGGTCGGGCAGGCCATCCAGCGGTTGCATTCAGCAAGGACCTCCTCCATCTTGGGGGCTGGGATGCATATAGTCATCGCAAGGCTCGAGATCTCGAATCCCAGTCATATTAGCTTTACAGCCGGGGAAAGCACTTCTCCAGGGCGAGGGCCAGGCCCAGGTCCCCACAGATGAGGTCATTGAACGCCTTCATGGCCACAAGGTAGCCAGCCTCACAGCCGATGAAGTCATCCACATAAACCAGGGTGGGTGTCCCTTCTTGGACATGAGCCATGTCACCGCAGACATTACTCTGACCCTGGCGACGCCCAAGGTGTGGCAGCCGAAGGGGAGGGCAATGTCAACGTAGGTTCTTCCCCCAACGGTGATGCAGAATAGGGGGGGGGGGAAGAGAGGGGGTCAGCTCGGAGCTGCCGGTAGCCCCGAGAGACGTCAGCCGACCTGCAGTAGGCCCCCTTTCTCTCATCGGTGAGTCGTCTGCCAAGGTCCGCAACCGATGGGAGAGCATAGGCATGCCTGCACCCCAGGTATTCATGCCGGGGGATGCCTGAGTTCACTCTCTTCCCGGCTGGATATGACAAGTCCACAATTATACGCCGCTTCCCTGGGTCGTCCTTGGGGTCGGGTCATGATGGGGCTGCACTGCGCCCATGGGGTGAAGGGCGGGACCTCGAAGGGGCCCAGCAGTGCGCCCAGGGCGAGCTCCTCCTCCACATACTCTGTGACAAAGTGTTCATGCTCGGGGTCTCCCCGGTGGTTGGTGTAGTTGGGGTTGGCAGGTGCGGAGCCGAGTAGTTAGCTGGAAACCCAAACTCCAAGAGTTTGGGCAGGTCCAAATCTTCATAGTCGGCCAGGAGGCGGCGCCAACCTGCTATGTTTAGGTCTGACTTGATTGGGACGCGGGAACCAAATAATTGGGTATGGCCGCATGCCGAGTAACTGGACAATTTTTCATTCGAGACATGTGGCCAGATCAGTTCTAGGTTGCTTTTATAAAAGTATTGTTTCGGCATCGGTCTGCAGATGATTGCAGTCGGGAGTGTGTCCTGCAAGGCCGGGTCTATGACATGCACCATTGGCTCAGAGAGTTCAGTGTGGTCAAGACATGTGTGCAGTTCCACGGGCCTTGCATCGGCCGCACTATTGCGCCCACCCCTCCCTCCAAAATTACGCCGTTTCCACCCACGTCAAACAGCAACCACCCACGTAACACAGCCACCAAACAAACAGCAAATTCTCGCTAACATCACCGAGATGCACCGAGTCAGAAGGATGATTCGCACACGGGGGTCACGGCCAGGAAGCAGCCCGAGAAACCTCTACTGGCACCGGACCATGACATATCCGATGCCGGCAGTGACCAAGATGGCGACGATGTCATGGGAAGCGCAACAAAAACCAATTGGAAGGCTCCCACAAAATCACAGCAGGCGGAAATGATAATCCAGATCCAGGCAACACTGATTTTGCTGGTAAAAAGGTAGACACGTATGGAGGAGAATGCTGCCACCCAAGGAAAAGCACTTGTGGAGGCCACAGCGGCACTAACAGCCGCAGCCAGCATGCAGCGCAGGCCCTCACCACCCACACCACGCATGCCACCCACGCCTACACAAAAACACCCTGGCCGCCATGACACTGACCGCCATCGGCCGGCCCGCCCGCACCAGAAGCCTGTCTCCACACTCACCTATCCCGTTGTACGGCCGGCAGACATCCGTGAGCCGGAGGGAATATGATAAGCTTCCCGGTGGACACATCCGGAATTAGGTCAGATCACACACAGCCCACTGTGCACCTATAGACAGACAGGTCTCCATCTTTCTTGAGTCTTAGAAACAAGTGTGATACAAACATACGTTTAGATTGTGTCACCTTTTCTATTACCATTTGCTTTAGCATTTCTTCTATCTTATTTTTTAATGTGTCATCTTTCCCTTTAGTATCCGACACCGGTTCTATGTTCTGTTTTGGTAGATTAAGTATTTCGATCTTTACCCCCCTAACCACTTGTTTTACCCATGAGTTGTCGGTGACGCTCTCCCACTCATGCGCTTGCCCCGTGACTCCCCCTGCTTTATACGTGTGTTCATTCGTGCTCACTTTTTCTACTGTATTGCAGGCCTGCCTCGGTAGTTGCTCGCACCTCGGCCCCGTCCCCCCTCTCTGTGGGCGAGTATGTCTGACCCCGCTTGGCCAGTGTTGGTAGTGTCTCAGCTCCTCTTGACGGTGCCGTGAGGAGTACTGTGTCAGTACTCTGTAGTTTCCCTGCCTCCTGTCCTGGTTCCTCAGCTGCTGCCTTCCACACTGCTGTCTGCAGATTGCGTTGGCCGTGTTCTGGTTCGATTCGAGAGTTGTCACCTGGTTTGCCAGGTCATCTCCCAGTAGGTATTTAAAGCTTCTGTTCATGTCTTTTTTGGCCAGCGCTTTTAGTTGGTTATTTAGCATTGGTCTTACGTTGTCCCGTCTCAGCCCAATGAAGGTGTTGCTCATTCTTGACAGTATCTTGAGTGTGTTTACTAACGCCTTCACCAGCTCTGTCTTGCTCAGCGGGTTGCCAGTCTCTATCCCATCCAGCAGCGCCTTTGCGATCGGCCTGGCCACAAACTGTGTGCCCCACTGGGCCGTTGCCAGTGCCAGGTCATTGTCTTTCATTCTCTGATGTAACGTGGCTTCGATCTCAGTGTACATGCAGGTTTTATGTAGGGCTTCTGCATTTGATGGCCTCAGCAGTGTCGCATAAAGCTCAGCAGTCTGTTTTCGTCATGGGGTTGGTC
The DNA here is from genome assembly GCA_030323885.1 of Branchipolynoe longqiensis. Taxonomy (NCBI): domain Eukaryota; kingdom Metazoa; phylum Annelida; class Polychaeta; order Phyllodocida; family Polynoidae; genus Branchipolynoe; species Branchipolynoe longqiensis. Next base: position 67,783,462 of record CM059188.1, read on the forward strand.
CACAATGCTTTGAAGAGTTTGGCTGTATTTCCAGCCAGTTCCCCAGATTCCGCGTCTAGTGTTTTTTTTTCCCGTCTGGTAGGAACTGCTCTAGAAAAGAGTCGTCCATCACTGTTGTTGTTACCGTCATTGCAGTTGCTGTGGGGGTTGGTGTAGGCATTGCCATCGGTGGCCGCCTTGTCGTCTGTTGCACCACCATTTCCACCGGCATGGAGGGCCGTGAGCAGTACGCCGGGGGCACGCCTTGCCCGACGCTGGTGTTGTTGTTATCGGCGTGCCCTGAATGCGGAGGGGCGTGGTCTCTGTACCGGTTCAGACATAGTGGGTAGTGCCCCTCCTCCTGCTAGCAGTGGCGGGGAGAGCCCCTGGGACCAGTTGGTTGTAATGCGAAGCATTACGCTTGATGCGAGGAGAGGAAGAGACCCTCCCCCGCCCCGCCAGTCGCGCTGCGCTCACACCTCACCCGACGCCGCCGCATGCCGCTCCCTCCCCCGCCCCTGTGTCGCGCAGCCTTCGCGCCTCACCAGACGCCCGCTGCTCACCCTCACTCCCCCTCCCCCGGGCCGGCAGCATTCACACCTCACCTGCTGTCACCCGCCCTCCTTTCCCTTATAAGGCCGCCCGCCGGCCTCCCTCAGGCACTCGCCTTCCTGCTGCCCTCCACCCTCTGCCCTGTTTCCTGCTTTGGGCCTCTACTACTCCACCTCGGACCGATCCATCATGCCCGGGCGCGGAAGGGGGAAAGGCCGGAAGAACACCAGGGCTACCAACACCAGGACTACCGTCATGAGCACGCCAGGGCCCTCCTCGGGCTCACCGGGAGGCTCCGCAGCCTACTCCGCCTCGGCGTCACCCTCGGCGCCCTCGGGCCGCCCCTCCAGCGACACCATCGCCATCCTGGAGGCGCTCAGCCGCCTCACCACCCGCATGGAAGCCGTCGAGGCCGGGGTCGCCCGAGGAGCCCCGGACACCCCCCAGCCCGTGTCAACGCGGGAGGCCGCCTTCATCTTGCCGCCCGTCCAAGCACCTCGGGCCCTCGCCCCGATCGGGAGCCGACCGCCTCCCCCGCCTCAAGCGACTCTGCCCGGCGCGGTGCACCCGCAGTACGAGGGGTACAGCCGCCTCACCGCGCCCTCCGCCCACCTACCGCCACGAGACGGCGGAGCACAGCCCAGCATCCGCGGCCGACGCCGTCCGCGAGATACTGGCCTCCGCCGAGGCGCACCACACCGGTCAGGCCACAAACTCCGCCCTGTCCGGCGCCGAGGTGTCCCCTCGGACTATGTCTTCCCCTGCGACCTGGTGGAGAGGGGGCCGGGACGGAAGCCGGTGAACAAACTGGCGTGAGTCACAGAACGAATATCTACTCGCCTCCTCACCGTTTGCACCACCCCTCCTTCCCCGCCCATCCCTCCAGGGCCTCACCCATCACCTCACCATCATGAAGGACAACCTCCTCCACCCCTGGCCGGTCGTCCGCCGGTACTCAGAGACCATCTTCTCATGGATCGCGGACGGGAGGCTCCCCCAGGGGTGGCACGACCCCGTGGCCCTCAACAACATCCGAGTCGACAGCATGCTGACCGTCGACCCCCTCGACACGCCCCCCAGCCCGGCACAAGATGGAGCCCGAGGCGCGCACCTGCCCCGGCACCAAGTCGACGCCCGCACCGCCTACGATAGGCACGCTCACGGGGCCCCCTGCCCCGCTTGGAACCGCGATCCCGCCTCCTGCGATCGGGCCTCCGTCGGGGAGGCCCACAGCGAAGTGGGAGACAGGCATCGGCACGTCTGTGCCTATTGCGCCAACGTCCGGCGCATATTAATGATGCACAGCGAGGCCGGTTGCCGCACCAAGCAGGCCCGTGAGCGCCAGACCCCGCCCGCCTCGGCGGATTTTGACGAACCGCGCGCCCCCGCCCCCCCCCCCCCAGACCCCCTCCCCCCCCCCCCCCCCCTACCCCACCCCCCCCGGCCGGCCCGGGGGGCCCTCCCCGGCGCCTCACCCCAACCAATGCCGACAGCCCCGCGACTTCCACCGACAGCCCCTCAGCAAACAGCGATCGAAACGCCGCCCAGACGAAGCCGGGGATCATCACCTCGCACCTCACACCTCAGACGACTCAGCCCAGCCTCACGAGAGACCCTTCCCAGACAGCCCAGCCACCGACCCTCATGACACCGCCTTCATGAAACCGCCCGACCCGACCCCGACTCCCACCCCGTCCAGCCCTGAGGAGTTCGCTGCCCCCCTCCTCGACCCTCGCCGGACCTCCTCCCCCAGGCCTCAGGAGCGGACCTCCCTCTTTTGGCCGCCCGCTCCCCCCTCCACGTAGGCCCCAGACCTTCCTCTCAACCACGCCCGCATCACCGGGCCCCCGCCTCGGGTGCCCCGTCGCGGGCGCGCCTCGAGCCCTCTCCTACTCTTTGGCGGAGGGCTCCTCGGACCCCCCCTCGCCAGAACTCTGACATTGCTCCTGATGAGCCCCTGTTTTATCCTTGTCTCTGCTCCTCATGAGCCCCTCACTGCATTGCTCCTTATGAGCCTGTTATTCTTGCTCCTCATGAGCCCTTCCTTGTTCCTTGCCTGTATATCTGTTCCTCTGTATGCCCTGTTGAGGCGTTAATAAAACGCCTTTTTTCCCACCCCCGCCTTCCTTTCTTCCTTTTCGCGCATCGGTCGTAATGCGAAGCATTACGTTTGATGCGAGGAGAGGAAGAGACCCTCCCCCGCCCCGGGCTGTCGCGCTGCGCTCACACCTCACCCGACGCCGCATAGAGCGCCGCTCCCTCCCCGCTCCCGTGTCGGCGCAGCCTTCGCGCTCACCAGACGCCCGCTGCTCACCCTCACTCCCCCTCCCCCGGGCCGGCAGCATTCACACCTCACCTGCTGTCACCCGCCCTCCTTTCCCTTATAAGGCCTCCCGCCGGCCTCCCTCAGGCACTCGCCTTCCTGCCGCCCTCCAGCCTCTGCCCTGTTTCCTCCACTCACCCACCCAACTTTTCCCTCCTACACCTCCTCTTTCAGCAGCGGAGGGCTCCTCGGCCCCCCCCCTCGCCAGAACTCTGACATTGCTCCTGATGAGCCCCTGTTTTATCCTTGTCTCTGCTCCTCATGAGCCCCTCACTGCATTGCTCCTTATGAGCCTGTTATTCTTGCTCCTCATGAGCCCTCTCATTGCTTGTCTCCTCCTCACCTTGCTTGTTACCTGTTCCTCAGTATGCTCTGTGTTGAGGCGTTAAATAAACGCCTTTTTTCCCACCCCCGCCTTGCTTTCTTCCTTTTCGCGCATCAATAGAGTATCCGATGCGCCTGTCCCTGATTTCCGCCTCCAGTTCCAGCTTTCTGGCCTTTAGCCATTCCAACTCGGCTATTGGTATTTGCACATAGTTCGGCACCCTCAATTGATCCCCATACGCATGATCCGTGGTGGGCTGAAAGTGTTAGATAAGTCCGCCACTACCATCCTTAAGCCCCTATGCAATCCTCCTATGGGTGGTGGGGTGTAGGTTGGTGAGGTTGCGGCCAATACCAGTCTCCTGGGATTGGTGTCGTGTGTTGCCACCATGTCTGGTGACGGTTGTGCTTTTCCCGTCAATCCATTGTCCTCGTACTCGTCCTGTGTAGGCATCTCGGTGCCTGGTGTCCCCGTGGTCTCCATGTCCGCTTCCGATGCCGTATCGGACTCGTGGGGTAGCGGAATGTATAGTGCTTACGACGTTGAAGCCACTCTCTATTTCTCCACCACCTCTATGAAGCTTGATAGCATGCTTACGGCTTGGCTGCCCCTGACTGCATGGCCTAGCAAAGGTGGGTGTATTTGCTGGGGACGGGGTGCATGACATATAGTATGCCATACTGTGCCGTGGAACTTGTGCTGCCATGTGACTAGTGTGTTGTAGCTCTCTGGTCTCCTCTTGCCGCCATGTGATCCTTAATTCAATTACGACCCCGGCCTGATTATGGCGCAGTGGTGCCCTCCTTGATGGTGGCCACCTGTTTGGTGGACCGTTTGACTGTTTCCTGCACCAGTCAACATTGTAATCAAATTACCCATATCATATCCATTAACCAATAATGAATAATAACATAAGCTAACGTGTGTTAATGGATAAGAATTTCTGACTTCGAATACAAATAATAATAAAGAAATAATTTTAATTTTATTTTTATAATCTCAATTTCAAATCAGTTATGAAGAATCCATCGCATTTCTGATATCTAATATGATGTTAGAAGAAGCATATGCAAAATTTGCAATCACTTTTAGGTTAATCCGACCATTTTCAAACTCTGTGACAGTTTAGAGGTCTTATGTGATGATACTCTCTAGGTACATTTCAGTCTCAAAGCATTAACCTTACATCAGTGCAAATCGGATTTGGAGTCTGCTACCATTTAGTCTTACATCGATACGCTTGGCCAGTTATTTTGTGTTTCCGGCTGTCAAACTCGAAGAAACCTGAAGACGTCGATGGTAGATGCGTGGTTGTTCGACAGGTCTTCATAGAGTTAAGATTACGGATCTCAACTCTATGAGAAAACAAGGCTTAAGCAGTTTTAGAGATATTTAACTTTTTCTGTAAGAAGATTGCTCACGGCCATTGACAATGCATTGAGTTTGCCGATACGCGCAGTGCAAAACGTCAATTTTATTCAAAATTAATAGAAATGCAGAACCCTAACCTTATCAATTTAATCAAATCTGGTTGTTAAACATGTTATCTGTTTGTGTGCCAAGCAGTTTTTGTCTAGGTGGTGTGGTTTTAGAAATATTTCACTTTTTTTTGTAGGATGATTGATTACGGCCATTGACAATGCATTGAGTTTGCCGATACGTGTAGTGCAAAATGTTAATTTTATTCAAAATTAATAGAAATGCTGAATCCTAACCTTATGAATTTAATATAATCTGTTCATTGAATATGTTTTATATGTGTGTTCCAAGCGGTTTGTGTCTAGGTAATGTGGTTTTAGAGATATTTCACTTTTTATGTATGTAGTCTGGTATAAAAGACATCAGTACTGCCCTGATAAAGATGGCGATAACAACATTAATTAGGGAATTCACACATATGTACAACTTAATAATTAAAACAGGCATCTTCCCCGATGCATGGAAGGTAGCTACAGTCACCCCAATCCCCAAGACCAATAACCCAAGATACTGCAGTGAACTGCGACCAATTTCAATCCTGCCACTTCCAGGAAAAATTATTGAACAGATTATACATGACCAAGTTAAAGCATTCCTTGAATCATCCAACTACCTGACCTACCAGCAAAATGGATTTAGAAAGAACAAATCCACAACAGGGGCTCTGGCATCTCTACTGGATGAACTTTTGGGCAACATGGATAAAGGTGAACTAACGATCAGTGTCTTCCTTGATTTCAAGAAGGCATTTGATACAATTGACCACGAGATCCTGATGCAGAAAGTAGCAAGAGCTGGATTAGGCAACAAAGCATATAATTTCTTCACAAATTATCTCAAGAACAGGATGCAGTGCACAAAACTAAACAACAATGAGTCCACCACCCGTAGGGTCAAGACCGGGGTGCCACAGGGCTCCACCCTAGGACCCCTGCTATTCCTAATCTTTATTAATGACCTACCACTAGTATCTGAAAGAGCAACATTTACATTATTTGCTGATGATGCAGCACTCACAGTACACAATAGAGATATTGTGGCAGCTGCAGCCCAGACAGACATGGTGCTAGATAAGGTGAATACATGGTGCCATGAAAATAAACTAACAGTAAATAGTGCCAAGACAGAGTATGTGATCTATGGGGCGAAAATGAGAAAAACGAGAGCCCCCCAAATCCAACTACAAATGGGTGGTACCTTACTTCGTGAAGTGGACTCCTACAAATACCTGGGCACAACTCTAGACTCCACTCTAAATGGGAATCGACAATTGGCAAGACTGAATCAAACACTGGCACTAAAACTGACAACTTTTAGGAAATTAAGGAAATTCATAAGTGAAAACACTGCACTACTCCTGTACAAGACTACACTATTGCCTGTTATAGATTACAATGACATCATATATGAACTCTTAACAAAACAACAAAAGATCAAACTGCAAAGAATTCAGAACCGAGCACTGAGAACAGTTTACCAAGGCAAGATACTCAGTGTGGCTGAACTGCACAAGAAATCAAAATTGGATACTCTCTCAGAGCGAAGGGACCTACACCTGATGGCACTAATGCACAAACGCGCAAAAGATGAAAAATTCATTGACCGCACAAATAGAATAACAAGAAGAGGAGCCTCCACCCTGCTCAATGTACCACACCCCTCAACAAATAAATATAAGGGAGCACCAATTTACAAAGGTAGTTGCATGTGGAATGACCTCCCTATCAGAGTTAGAGAAACAGAAACAATACTAGCCTTCAAAAATGCATATAAAGCCCACCTGGTTATTCAGGCCCTTGAATGACTACTGTAGTAATTACTAGCAAAGCCCTGAGCTCCTGCCCCCCCCCCCGCATCCTCGCTTGCTCTCCTGTGGGTTTTTCCCCCCTGCCACCCACCCCAATGGGCCCCCCTCCCCTGCCACCACCCTTAACCATCATGAACAAACCAACAACACACCGAACATCCTACACAACTATCAATCTGTTTAAACACATTGAACATTACATAAGACAGACAAAATGCCTTGACAACTATAAACTTAGCTTGTTTTATAAGAGAAAAATGTAACCCACAACGATTGTTTGAGTTGCCCCGAGTATACACCCTCTACTCGGTGCCGCTCCCCATTTTTGTATGAACCGCAGTGACTGGTGCTGTACATTATACAGCAGGAGCCACTCCCTTAATTCTACACGATCGGTGCTGTGACTAATACAGCACTGATCAAACTTAGATTATTTAAAATGTCAATTCCGATAGTAAGATGGCCGGAAGACCAGTGCTCCGGCGCTGACAAATGTCATATTCAGATGAATAAATACTTTACCAAAAAAAAAAAAAAAATGTATGAATATTGCTCATAGTCATAGCCATTGCAGTGTGACCTTGTGCCGTCCTGCAGCCAAGCATCGCGCGCACTGACCTAAATACCCATTCTGACGTGGGGCTGGGGACTGGGGTGAAGGTTGGATTAGAGTAGGAGTAGGCCTACAAAACAACTACACACTCAACCACAAACATTGATACCATCAAAGCTGAGGGCAAGGGTAGAAACAACACTGAATCGGAAGCAGCTGATGACATTACCGCCGACCCCGCCCCCCCCCCCCCCACAACTACACACACTGATACTGACATCAGCTTCTAGCCTCCCTACCATAAACACACCTCTCCACCAGATCCATCAGATATGCTTTGGTGAGCTTTTGGGGAGTTTTCAGTCGCGTTGGTGCGATGAAGGCTGGAAATCTGCACCACTGTATCATGTATGGGCACCACTGAAAGCGGTATCATGTGGTCGGGAGTTAGCTTCCTATGGTTAGTGGTCAGAAAGGTTGGGGGGGGGGGGGGGGGCTTTAAGGGGAGATCCAGGGGGTTGCACCCCTACAGCCCCCCCCCCCCCCTCTCCCCGCACAAAAACATACACACACGTAGACACGTGCCCACTCACCGTCACTGGGTTCGGGCTGGCGGCTGCAGGAGTGGCGTGTGCAATGCTGGAGCGCTGGCAGACAAGTGTGAGCCGCCTCGTCTGCTGTTCTGCACCTGCGAGTATAGACCTATTTCATATGACGTCAGCACACGTATCTAGGTCAGTGCACTCGCATTTTGGCTGCAGGACGACACAGTGTCACACTGCAAATCCAAGGGCTATGAGCAATCTTCATACAGAAAAAGTTAAATATCTCTAAAACCACATCACCTAGACACAAACCACTTGGAACACATATAGAAAACATGTTTAACAAAAAGATTATATTAAATTGATGAGGTTAGGGTTCTGGGATTTTGATTAATTTTGAATAAAACTTACATTTTGCACTGCCCATACCAGCAAACTCAATGCATTGTCAATGGCCGTGAGCAATCTTCATACATAAAAAGTTAAATATCTCTAAAACCACACCACTTGGACACAAACCGCTTGGAATACATATAGAAAACATGTTTAACGAAAAGATTACATTAAATTGGTGAGGTTATGGTTCTGGATTTCTATTAATTTGGAATAAAACTGATGTTTTGCACTGCCCATACCGTCAAACTCAATGCATTGTCAATGGCCGTGAGCAATCTTCATACAGAAAAGGTTAAATATATCTAAAACCACACAACCTAGACGTAAACCGCTTGGAACACATATAGAAAACATGTTTAACAAAAAGATTATATTAAATTGATAAGGTTAGGGTTCTGGATTTCTATTAATTTTGAATAAAACTGACGTTTTTCACTGCGCGTACCGGCAAACTCAATGGCAGTGTGCCTTCGTTCTGCAGCCAAGCTGCGCGTGCATACACGATGTTAGTAAACATTGAAATAGGTCTGTAGACTACATCACTGTTCCAGCAGCGCAGTGCATTGTGGGATGTGTCAGAGCAAAGTGAACCCATGAGAAGCACATGGCACATGCTAATACACTGGGTTCAGCTATAAAATGTGCTAGTTTCAGCTCATCTCAGCTCTTGTTTGAAACATAGAATTCCAACTAAAAAAAAATATATATATATATTAAGATATTAATCTTTTATCCAGCCAGAGAGCGTGTATACAGATGAGAGGGACAACTCCCATACTACACCATGTAACAGATGCCGACTGTGGCGCTCCAAGTGGTGGTTGTTGAACAGTATATGACACAGCTGTCAAACTCAAGGCATTGTCAATGGTCGTGTGCAATCTTCCTACAGAAAACGTTAAATATCTCTAAAACTACAACACCTAGAAACAAACTGATTGGAATACACATAGGAAACATGTTTACCAACAAGATTATATTAAAGAGATATGGTTAGGGTTCTGGATTTCTATTAATTTGGAATAAAACTGACGTTTTTCACTACGCGTACGGCAAACTCAAGGCATTGTCAATGGCGGTGAGCAATCTTCCTACAGAAAACGTTAAATATCTCTAAAACTACAACACCTAGAAACAAACTGATTGGAATACACATAGAAAACATGTTTACCAACAAGATTATATTAAATTGATATGGTTAGGGTTCTGGATTTCTATTAATTTGGAATAAAACTGACGTTTTTCACTACGCGTACGGCAAACTCAAGGCATTGTCAATGGTCGTGTGCAATCTTCCTACAGAAAAAGTGAAATATCTCTAAAACTACACCAAATAGAAACAAGCCGCTTAGTACACATATAGAAAACATGTTTACCAAAAGGATTATATTAAATCGATAAGGTTAGGCTTCTGCATTTCTATTAATTTTGAATAAAAACAAATGTTTTGCACTACACGTATGGCAAACTCAAAGGTTGTTCAACACTAACCGCCAGGAACGCCACTGTAGCCTGTGTTACCGATATTCGCGGGAGTTGTCTCTCTCATCTGTATACACGCTCTCTGATCCAGCATTGCATTTACATCAATATAATAAGCACATCTTATGCCATGTGCATTTAGGTTTGGACAAATCTGGGCACTCAGATTAGTGTTAGAGCCATAGCCAGTCAGTTTTACTTATTTTTATTAATGTTTTTATTTATATCCTATGGTTAATGACATATGTAGAACTAGAAAATGAGTAGGGTTAATCAGATATTAGTTATATATTTCTCTGAAACAAGTGTATGTTGACACATTTGGCATTTTAATATTTAGAACAAGAATTAATAATGATAATGTGGATATCACTGATTGTTTTATGTGGAATTGTATGTTTCTTAGCCCGATCGGTGCGAATGTGAATGCGAATACTGCTGCGTTTACCATAGAAAACAATAGTAACTTTGACCTTCCTTCACAAATTGAGTGCAAAAAAACCCAAAAAGGTCATGGGTATCTTTTTTGGTTTGTTGATTTGTTTAACGACCCCCAAGCACAAAAAGTAAACATCAGCTATTGGGGGTTGGCATATATCTATGCCGCATATATCGCATTCGCATTTGTGTCTACGCTTGGGGTTCTGCGCATGCGCATATTCGATTAACACGACTCGGGCGACTCGGGTTGGTACAAATTCAAATAAAACACCGCGAGTGGAGTTGACAAACGGGATGGCCGAATGAGTTAGAGCGTCCGTCTTCCGTGCTGGTAGATCGTGGGGTCGTGGGTTCGAACCCCGGTCGAGTCAAACCAATGACTTCAAAATTGATACTTGTTGCTTCCTAGCCAGGCGCTCGACATTATTAGGAGAGGGCAAGGACTGGTGTGCTCAGTGTCAGGATAATGTGACTGAGTGGGATACCAGGTCATGGTGCCGGTGGCCTGGTTTCCCAGTGGGACAGCACTATAAAGTCGCCATGAGTGCGCACTGTCACAAGTCGGTACCTGTCCTGATATGACCTTAGATGTTGCTAGGACGTAAAACAACAAACAAACAGACAAAAACATGTGCCGTGTGCAAACAGTTCCGACCCCAGCGATTGGCTAGGAGCGATGACGTCACATTTGTGCGCCAAAAGTCGCTCCGGTCACCCGAGTTGATCAATCGAATACGCTGAAATGCCGTTCGATTTTGACGCATGTGCAGAACCCCGAGCGTAGACTAAAACCCACTGATAATTTAAACCGTGACACCTGTCACGTCAAGAGCGGTCCTCGCAGTCTGCCTACTTGACCCACATTTTCTTAAACATAGTTAGCTACATATATTGTATTACATTGATTATACTCGATTTCACTTTTAGGTTGAAGTTACTCTTATTTTAAATGACTATAACTTTTGACAAATATTTTAAGTGAAATCAATGCCAAATTAATGTATTGAATGCACACGTTCGGTTTAAAAAAATGTCGGTTCTATTCATGTGCAATATTCTGAAACAAAGTTTTAATTCGATTGTCACAAATCACACACATTTGTGTTAATCAGGTTAGGCCAAGAATCAGATAACTGTGTGAGCCCTGAATAGCGTTTTAAATATAGGCCTCTTGACGCTATTCGCGCCGCGGCATTGTTGAAACCAGACCATTGAAACTCTAATAGAGCAAGCCCGGACGCGTTGCGGTGTAAGTCGCTACTGGCTTTATTCCGAGTCCACTACCACAGTGCTCGTCCCACTACACTGGTCCCTACCATGGGCTATACACACACATCACATACCCCCTTCATACAGGCAATATGGCTGGATGCTACATGGCCCAAGTATTGTTCTTGGACTCCATACATCTAGATTTCACAATGAACATTTAACCATGTTTTACTAATGATTCTTATATTAAACATAGTTGTTACAATTCTTTGCTCATATCACCATCATTGATATACTTCTCTGTCCGAGCTCAACATTGGTACATTTAATAATCCTATCACTATTCTTACACATCTAACTTTTGTTCCTCCACATCTTACCCTTTCCTCCCCTTTCCCAAAGGCAGGTTTAACAAAGTGAGAAATATTATTCAATTACAGTTGTGGCTTGAACTGCAAATGTTCACGTAGTTCGTCATCTATCTTTATAACAAAGTCAATCAAACAGCAAATTTGTCCTCAGATGACAAATGACAATTTAACATTTACCATTAATCAAATCTTCACAATCTTACTTACTAACATTTTGATTCAAATGTTGTGTAATGGCACACAGTTATTCATATAACAACAACATTTTGACAATTTCATAAGTAACCCTTCTACTTGCCTTTATATCCTTAAACCCATTTACTAATCCATTGATATTTCTAAGTATAATGATTTTCATTACCTCTGAATTCTCATGTTCAATCAGAACCTCACTATCTTTATCTATTACAATTACATTACTAACATGTGTGTTTTCCCCACCACTGTGAAAATCTGTTGCTGCAAATGGGCTAGTCACCTGCCCTACTTCATAGGTCTAATTTAACCACTGGTCTAATTGTTTGACCAAACCTCGATGTCTTAATTGGGTGTGGGTTTATGTCCATGGTGGGTGGGTCTGGAAAAAGGTTATCTGCTGGTGTGTTTACTGTTGTGGTGTTTGTACTGTCTGTCGTCTGGGGCGTTTTAATTAGATGTACTCAGTTCCTGTTTAATTGGTTGTTTGATTCGTTTTCTATTTGGTACTCGTGCCCTGTCGGGCCTCCGCAACTGCTGATAACCCCCTTTTTCAACAGCCCGCGGTGGTTTTTATATTTTATTTGGTCTTCTGTGTGTAGCGATTGGTGTGGCTTTCGCGATCTTTTGTCATGATAGTATTTTTGCCTTTCTTGAATACGCAATGTTTCTTGCAGTTTCACCTGTTGTACATGTGGTTTAAGGTTCTGAGCTATGGTGGGTATGCGAGATTGCAACTGCCTGCTCATCAGCAATTGAGTTGGAGAAGCATTCAGAACATGTATTGGAGCATTTTGGTAATTCAATAAGGCTAATTTTATGTCTTTGCCTGTCTCGGTCATTTCTTTATCATATGCTTCACCGTTTGGACAAACCGTTTGATCTGCCCATTGGTCCTTGGGTATTGCAAGCTTGAATACAATGGGGAAAAGGCATAGTGCTCTGCAAAATCATGGTATTTGCAGCTCGTGAATTGCGGCCCATTGTCTAATGCTACAATTTTGGATATCCTGTGTCTAGCAAAGTTATCTTTTAGTGAATTAATTATGTTGTTAGAGGACATATTATCTAATTTAGTTATTTCTGGATACTTTGCGTGGTAATCTAGTGTAATGATTATATTACGTGGTTCATCTAAAATAAATCTACTCCAACCTTCTCGTACAGCACACAGGGGACGCTAGGGTTTATTAGTGGTTCAGTGTGTGGTAGTTTTCTATTGTTCTGACATGTGTTGCATCTGCTAGTTCGCTCCTCAATTTGTTTATCAATATTTGGCCAAAAAATGCTCTCTCTAGCGAGCTGTTTTGTTTTGGTAACACCCAAATGTGTCTCATGGAGTATATCCAACATGGTGTTTCTTAATTTACCTGGGACGATGATTCGGTTCCCTTTCATTATTAGACCGTTATTGACTGTTAATTCATCTTTGAATGGTGCATACTGTCGTATACCTGTGGTTATGCACGCCATGCAGGAGTCCCATCCCTGCTATATTTGTTTGTGTAACCCTACCATCGACTCATCTGCCTCGAACTTGTGTTTAATGTCATTAAGGATACTCGATGCTGGAGAATCGATCGTGGCTACTCTTAAGCTATCGCCAAACAAACTCACACTACTGCTGGCTTTACTGTGGGCCCGCGATAGAGTGTCTGAAAAAAACATAAGCGTTCCTTTAATATGGGTTAGTTTCAGGTGGTAGTTCTGTAAGCGCATCCACACAGACAGTTTATGGATCGTTTTTTCCATGATTGAAACAAGTGGCTTATGATCTGTCTGAACGTGGACCTCTTTACCATACAAATAATCATGGAATCGCTGGCACCCAAAACAGATGGCCAGTATCTCTTTCTCGATAATCGTGTATTTCGTTTGGGCTGAATCCAATGCACAAGAAGTTAGAGCTTTCAGTTTGTTAGTCTGCATAATGACAGCCCCTAATCCTGACTGACACGCATCACTTGTAACACGATCGGCTTGTTTACATCATAGTAAGCTAGTACTGGTGTGTTTGCAATTTATGTTTTAGAATTTCAACTGCATCTGCCTATTTTTTCTGCCAGTGCCATGCAACGTCCTTGTTCAAGAAGATGTGCAGTGGTTTAGCGATTTCTGACAGGTTGGGTATGAATTCATGTACATACCCCACCATGCCCAGAAATCGCTGCATGCCTGCTTTGTCACATGGCGCTGGCATGTGTACGATTGCTTGAATCCTGTCTGGATCTGGCTCGACGCCATCCTCCGTTAGTCTGTTGCCCACATACGCAACAGCTGTTCTGCAAATTTTGGATTTCGCAGCATTCAATTTAAGGTTGACAGACCTTACTCGTGACAATACTGCTCTAAGTCCCTCATTATGCTCCTCGATCGTAGAACCATAGATGAGGGTATCATCAGTCACAATGCTTACTCCAGGTAGATCACCCATGACGCGGTACATCTCATGGATGAAAATACCACCCGCTGTTTTTACCCCAAAGGGGAGTCGACTAGTGAAAATGCCCCCACGGAGTATTAAATGTGCATAGGAACGAGCTGGAATAGTCTAATTTGATCTGCCAATACCCCGATTGTGCATCCAGAACCGAAAAATACCGTGCATTTGCAGTTTTTGCAATTATTTCTTCGATCGTGGTGGTTGGATTGGGGCCTCTGAGGATTGCACGGTTGAGTTTAGGATCCAGACAGACCCTGATACCTGTTGCTTTCTTAACTATGGTGATCAAATTCACCCATTCGGTCGGTTTGACTTGCTTTTAATTACCCCCAACTCGATCATGCGCTCTGCTTTTACTTTATTTTCAACTGCATAAGGGATATGCCTAGAGGGATCTACTACTGGTGTTATACTTGTATCAACATGAATTACAGTGTCTGACTTGATCAGCCCCAGCCCCCTGAAAACATCAGCATACTCGCTTACCACAGTTTCTGCATCTTGTCTGCTGCCTCGATGGCCCATATCAAGCTAGTCGATCCTAGCGATCAGTCCCGAAGTCACACAGGTTTCCTTTCTTAGGATTGCGTGAGCCCCTCGGACGATCTGGAAGACGACATCATGTCCATTGATGCTGACGATCGCCTCCCATCGGGGTTGACTCACTGTCCAGAGAAGGTGATGAGGCTGCACCTCGGCGCTGTCATATTGGCTCCCTCCATGCGATCAAACACTGGGTGGGGCAACACATTCACCTCGAAGCCTGTGTCGAGCTTGAATCTCGTTGCCTGTCCCGTGATTATAAAGTCCCGGAACCACAGCTTCCTCCTATCTCCAGTTTGCCCACGAACAAGTCTGCCATTAGCTCGTACAGCCATGTGCTGTCATGTGATGGCTCCTGGTTGTGAGGCTCCGACACACTCATCCACAGCTCACTGATCGGGATCGGGCTGCCACGGCAGACCTTGTCAAAATGTCCAACTTTCCCGCAGGACATGCATGTCTTTCCCAGTGCGGGTATCCACAATTACTGCACATGCCATGGTCCGTGTTGTTATTATGGGTGCCTCTCGGTCTCCAAGATGGCATCGCTGCTCGTGCTCGTTGGGCACCTCGTGATGCAGCATGCGTACCGGTGCTCCTGGCTAAGTATTAATCCAATTCCTTATCTCCTGAGTCTGTAGTTTTTTCCGTCCAGGTGCTCCACTCTGAACTCACTTAGTTTGCACATGTCCACGGAGCGCCATAGTGTCAAATCTGCCGTTTGTAGTAACTTATTGCGAAGGGTAACATTTTTTACACCAGCCACAATCCTGTCATGTAGCAGCGAGTCTTGAATCTGGCCATACTCGCAATCCTTTACCCTATCTCGAAGCGCTGTCAAATACTCTGACATGCTCTCACTTGCTTGGTTATGGGTATTGAACTTTTATCTGGTAATAATAATGTTCGCTTTACCCATGCAGTATGTCCTGAATGCTTGCACTAGCGGTTCAATCTTGTCTTCCTCACTCGGGTCGAACTCCATGTTCGAGAATACTCGCTGGGCGTCCGGTCCGGCCACGTGGAGAAAGATGCAGCATTGCACTCTCTCCGGCCGAGTTTCCGTGCGAGCTGCAGTTGCATATATAGAATATGACCTGAACCATTGTTTCCAATTAATTGAGATGTCACTGTCTAGAACTAAAGGCCCCGGAGCCTTCAGACCGGGAATTTGTATGGCTTGGGTATTGGACATGTTTTCCCTCTACCTGACACCATGTAATAAAGCAAGTCCTGACGCTCTGAGGTGTAAGTCGCTACTGGCTTTATTCCAAGTCCACCACCGTGGTGCTCGTCCCACTACACTGGTCCCTACCACGGGCTATACGCACACATCCCACCACATGCATCTGCGAGGCGCCGCTGTATGAAAAGTAATGTGAATACCTTTTTGTTGACGAATACCTCTCGAAATCACTCAAATTTGAGGGTATTCATTTTTGAAACTACCATATTCATCTTTGCATACCTGTTTTCTATCTATTCGCTAGTTTTCATGAAGATTGGTTGACCCTTGCATGATGATTTTCCCATTCTTTAACTACAATGTGACTGTCATCTTCAAGTCTGCATAGTTATGGTGGTATCATGTAATGCAGCACTACCAGCATAGTTATCTGTGTAATACAGTTAAACTAGTCTTAGTAATTACAAATTAATAAAAGCTTTAAAAGGGTTAAAATATATTAAAATATATATATATATATATTAAGAAAGTTATTACATTTTTAATTTAGGAAAAGATTGGCAACCTGGGGCCATATGCATGGAGCAGTGTTAGGGATCAAAACGTGTTTAGCGCGGGATTTCTGGTTTAGCGCGGAAAAGTTGGTATGCATGGAGCAGTGTTAGGCCTAACACCGAGCGTTTAAACTCGGAAATTCTAACTCTGCTCATATCTGGTTTACAGCGGTGCTAGTGTTAGGTTTGTGTCAGGATGGAACCCAAATCTACTCAATGCTATCATGTTTAACAGAATTACATACGCAATAAGTGAAATTTAAGCAAATTAACCCTAAAAACGAAGCGATATTAATGCAGCAGCCGCATTGGCGGCGATATTACTAGTTAAGCTAATGTAGTAACTTATTGCCATTATAAATATATGCCTAGTGATGTATTCCAATATGAAAACATTCCAAAACTCAGTGTGCAACAGGCAAAACTGTCAAACTCCACATTAATCTGATATAAAATTCGACCTTGGTAATTAACCCGGTGGTCAAATAACCACCATAGCTAAAACGAGGGAAGCTCTCCAACCTGCTGTTAGGGCGTCACCACCCAGGCTGTAGAGGGTGTCTGATTGGCTGGCTGTGTGAGCCCAGTCACCTGCATTCCTTATCCCTGACACACAGACCCCACTGTAGGCACTCTTCTCTTGTTCAGGACTCCAGACACTCTTGTCTGAGACTCCACTTCTACACCCAAACTAGCAACAACCATTGGACTCAGGTTCAATGGGTGGTAGGCACTGATTTTGATATACACAAGCCATAGTCATGTGGATCTGTGTTGGCAGTTGGTAAGGAGTGAGGGTGAACAGGAGTTGATGCCAATAAAGCACAACTTCTTCACTGTCAATCTTGCCCAACTTGTCTTCCTTTCTTCCTTATGAGACTGTTGGAAGGGACACAGGTGGAAACTGACAGACAGTTGTCAGAATTCACCTGGGGAGAGTAGTGATATTTGGGGCTCTGACGGCCGAGCACTCGTCAATATTACACCAGGATTCGAACCGGGTACCCTCTGATCTTAAAACTAACACTCTCCCAACTGAGCTACAGAGAAAGTGCTATTCCGAAGGGTCTAATTGGAGGCAAAATGTTGTGAGGTCCTGGCAGCAGGAGGCTGAGAATAACAGGCAGACAATATGAATATACATGATATAAACAAAACTAAATAGTAATGGTAATAAATAAAAAGTTGTTTAATGCAATACAATTTAAAGTAATAACAATTCATTGGTGACCAGCATGGTGTGGTTAGTTGCTGGAGGCTAGTGTCTTCCTTTGCGTATGTGTGTGTGTGTGGGGGGGGGGGGTCAGATGGGGCAGTCATGCATGACTACCTCTACCCTGGCTACACCAAGATAACTGAGCTTGGATGGGGTTGCACCTGTAAAGTGTATAGTACGTAAGTGGGTCGTGGTCACTGGTCCATACTTAATAACAATGCAACAGACCGGCCAGACCCCTACACAGTTACAGGTATTCTAAAGGCCACCCTTGCCCTGACCCCTATACATACATATATACAAATAGTCTCAAATGCGCTGCATGGCCCAGCATGCTAAGCCCCTTCCCACCCCTCTTTCAACTCCCATTACATACCTAGTACCTAACATTCTTCTTGAAATTGACCCAATGCCAGTCACATATAAATCCCCACTACAATTTCAGACCTCCATTCCATTCATCAAATCATACAATACAAAGAACTAACAATTACTAATTAAATGACTCAAACAGTATTGAAAATATTAACATCATACATATTGACATCCAGTGTTCCTGTCACCATCATACCATATCCTTCAGTATATGACTTACATTTATGGGCAAATCAGTGTAGGTATTTACTAGATACCAGCATATTAATTGTGATTAGATCCACTGATTTGCATATATACTGTGCATGTATTTGAAAATAGGTATATATATTCTGATATATTTTTTTACAAAAAAGGAAAGAAGGAAAAAAGTGTTTGAAGACAATTCTAAAGCCATGCAATACATATTCACTGAATGCATGATACTTTTAATAGACTGGAAGTGTACACAGTTACTACTACAGCTGATACTTCATTTATAAAGTGTATAAACCACTAGGCAAATAAGGTATAGACAAAGGCAGAGTTGGGCTGAGTTCTTTATTAGTTCTCTGGCTGGGATCGGAATGACGGAGGTTTGCATTGATTCCGCACCAAACATTTGGCGCCCCAATCACGCGCCCTGTAGTGTGGTGGGTGCGCGACTCCAAATATATATATATATAATTGATCAATAAACAATATATACAATAAGTAATAATGGTGAGTTTGCTCCGTTCCTTTATATTATTATAATACATTATAATACACATAATACTTTTAGTATCGAACAGGATCTGCATGCAGTTACTATTACAACTGATAGTAGTTTCATTTATATATTAAGGAATTGTACTCTATGGTCGGAAGACCAGTGCTCTGGCGCTGAGAAGAGATATTATTTGATGAATAAAATACACTTTAGTAAAAAAAAAAAAGATTGCTGCCAAACCTTGTCTAAAAGCTTCAGGAAAGGGGTACTACCAACAGATACTTGGATATCCCCAAGCCTTTGTGCTAAAGAGTGAAAGGCATGGAGTGTGTGGGTGTGTTGTGGGTTGATTGATTGATTGCTGGTTGCTTTACCCCGTGTCGGCAGCATAGGCCATATTTACAGGAAGAAATGTTTGTTTTTTGTTCAAACCATTGCTTTTACATGTAAAAGCAGACAATCAATTATATGCCAATAGACACTCATTAAATTAGAAAGCTCACAATCATATATTTGTGGTCAAGGGAAACAAATTCCCATAGAAAAAGAAAGGTTTTATTAATAATTGATAGAATCTATTTAGTAAACTATATGAGGTGGTACAGTCCAGCTGCCCTCAAAAAGGCTAATATGTTTTCCTGTTTTACCTTAGTAAAAAGTTCATGCATACTGTCTGCAGTGTAGAACTGTTGGCGCAGGGCAAAAAAATCAACTTAGTAAAATGTGTTTGAGTGTCAGTGGGGACTGACACCCAATACATTCAGGGGGAGGTTCCCCTTGAGCAGAAAAGCATATGTAAGCCACGAGTGGCCAATACGGCAGCTGCTAAGGACCACTTGGTCCCGTCGACCTCCCGCATGAGTCTGTGGTGGCTTTTCCACAGATGGTTCAATTTCTTTAAGTTTATTAATGGTTTCATCCCACTCATGCTGCCATTTGGATTTTTATGTGGGTGGCTATTAGTCGGCAGACTGCCGCAGCAGCTACCCGGCTTTGGTCTTTCGAACCATCAGTGTATATAGAGAGGTGGTCTGCAAACTGGCCTTGAATCTCTGCATGCAGTCCTTGGTACTCGAGCGGATGTGTCCCAGACTTCCTCAGTTCCATGAGTCGGAGGATAACCGATGGCTTTCTCAACGACCACGGGGGATGTTCTGGGACTTTGGCATCCTCCAACACGCCCAAATCCACTTCCCTACTCACTCCGACGTTGTGGGAGTGAGTGGGGAAGTGGTAGGGGGCATGGGGTGAGGGGGGGAGTGTGATAATTCTACAATGGCCAGAAATGATGTACACATCGTATATATACATAAATATGTATATATACATAAATATGTGGATATATCCATATATGTGTATATATATACGTGTAGATGCATGCTAATGTGTATACATGCACATATATGCATATATATTTATATATATGCATTAATATGCGTGTATATTTGCATACATATGCATATGTGTATATGGATATATGCATATATATCCATACATGTTTCTATATATGCATATATATGTGTATATACACATGCATACACATACACTGTATGGGGAATATACTCCACATACACAGACATAGAAATCCCACTCCACACCCACACCCACATCAAGTGGGCATTATTGTGTAGACTGCTAAAACAGCAACCCATATACCTGTGTGTGTATTACACAGGTTGGGGAGCTTACCTCGTTTTAGCTACGGTGGTCATTTGGCAAAATATTTCCAAGGTCGAATTTTATATAGGATTAGTTAGCAGGTTCAAAAATATGGTTGTGGCACACTGAGTTTTGGAATGTTTCCATATTGGAATACATCTCTAGAAAGCAAAGAATTATATCTAATTTCTTGAATATTTCCAGGCCATTTAGTTGGGACCGGATTGAGTAAATTAGCAGTGAATATTAGGAAATAATTCAGTAGTTACAACATATGGCTACAGGTCAGAACTGCCATGATAGTACTGTGTTGGTGTAGCAGTAACTCCCAAACAATAGAGCTCCTCCAGTCAACCATGGGGGTATATACTGGTCTTTGGCCTACTCATATACTTCCACTTGCGACTTGGGGAGGAGGTCCTGTGGGGACTGTTGTACATCTAGATATATTTTTTACATACCAAAATATTTCTCATCAATAGTAAAGAACTTATGGACTGTGTCAAGCCACCCTTTTTTGTTTCTATATGAAAACTGTCTTGGTTTTTCAACACGACTTGATAAACCAAGACATTTTGAATTCCTAGTCGTGGTCCCTACCTGATAATGACACTGTTATATTTTCTGACTGTGACTTTGTTCAAATAAAATTTAATACAATTGAAATTGAATGTAGTTGCAGGTCATTTCATATGGCTGAGATTACAAGTGCAGGGAACAAGTGTATGCGTGTATGTTTTATTAGAAATGAGATCTTGCCTTGAATTGATAGGTCCTGAAACACCTATGGAGAGATTCCTGCATGATCGAGTATATGTTATTGTTGTAGTTGGTAGAAGTAGTAATCAGAAAACAAATAAGTTTTCTGTGAAGGGAAAGAAAGGGGAACTAGAGTTTGTGCATTTGAGTCAGGAGGGGAAATACAATGCTTGCCAATCTGGCTGTTGTAAAAGAGGCATGGGTACCAGGAAAAGTGTGCAACATATCCGAAACTTGATGGATGTGGAAATTTGTGCCCACACCTTGAGAGCATGCATGATTATTCAGAACTGTGGCAAGGACAGTTGTCTGAGTCTGGCCACAGTGAGGCATCTGTGGAAAATTTGCGGAAAAACTAAAGAGCAAGTTTACTTCTGAATCAATAGAGGATAGTTTAACTGATGTAGTAATGCTTATTACTGGAAGAACAGGGTTACCAGTAATGCTACTGTCTGCCAGTCCAAGAAGGGGAAACAAGGGTAACAATATCAAACTATTGAACAGGGTGATCAATAGCATAGCTGTAGACTTGCAATACTCCAATGTTCATGTTTGTAACATTCATCGAAAGCTTTCACGGGAGGTAATAATAGATTAGACTAGAAATAGAGAGTCAACAGTAGATTGGGCATTAGAAGATGATGGAGTCCATATCAACTTATGTGGTGGGATGTGTGCATATAGCCCGTGGTAGGGACCAGTGTAGTGGGACGAGCACCACGGTGGTGGACTCGGAATAAAGCCAGTAGCGACTTACACCTCAGAGCGTCTGGACTTGCTTTATTACATGGTGTCAGGTAGAGGGAAAACATGTCCAATACCCAAGCCATACAAATTCCCGGTCTGAAGGCTCTGGGGCCTTTAGTTCTAGACAGTGACATCTCAATTAATTGGAAACAATGGTTCAGGTCATATTCTATATATGCAACTGCAGCTCGCACGGAAACTCGGCCGGAGAGAGTGCAATGCTGCATCTTTCTCCACGTGGCCGGACCGGACGCCCAGCGAGTGTTCTCGAACATGGAGTTCGACCCGAGTGAGGAAGACAGGATTGAACCGCTAGTGCAAGCATTCAGGACATACTGCATGGGTAAAGCGAACATTATTATTACCAGATAAAAATCCCAAAATTCCAGAATATTTCCAGGACATTTAGTTGGGACCAGATTGAGTAAATTAGCAGTGAATATTAGGAAATAATTAATTAGTTACAAGAAATGGCTACATGCCAGAACTGCCAATGCTAATAGTAATACTGTGTTGGTATAGCCATCAATCCCAAACAATAGGGACACCGCCAGTCAACCATGTGTAATATTTTTCGATATTTGAGATATGGGCTATGGAGAACTACTCTATAATAAATTGGAAACTAGTCTATATTATGGTAGATGGTATATAGAACCAAAGGCATATGAGGTATATGTGGAGTTGGTGATCCATCACTAATTAAAGATAGAAAGTGTATATCAATATAGATAGTGAGATAGGGTCACTTCTTGACCTGAGAGAGGGTCACTTCTTGACTTGTGAGAGAGTCTTTGGAACCCTCCCCCCCAAGTGTTATTTACGGATCACTGCACACCAGACACAACAGGGCACTGTAGCCAGACATAACCATGCCTTGGTTACAAGGATATTGAATGTTTATTGGTTGAATAAGAATGCCTGTTGGTGATTGGAGGGATTAATCAGGTGTGTACAGCCATCTTGGATTCTAAAACCTATATATATAATAAACTAAGCAAGCTCTTTCTGGTTCTTTCTGCACACTCTATATATTGCCTTCCTTCTCTATACTTGCCTGTAGTGATTTCCTATTTAACCTGCCTACACAACCACAGCTGCCGGCCGTCGACTTTACACATGGGTGTATTATGCTGGTATGTGACACACCCAGAAACTTCCATCTGCTATTCACCCTATTCACGCCGCGGCCATGTTGAAACCAAACCGAGGGCACTTACGCGTCTGCGAGGCGCCGCTGTATGTAAAGTAATGTGAATACTTTTTTGTCGACCAAAACCTCTCGAAATCACTCAAATTTGAGGTATTCATTTTTGAAAGTAACATATTCATCTTTGCATACCTGTTTTCTATCTATTGGCCAATTTCAACGAAGATTGGGTGACCCTTGCATGGTCATTTTTCAAATTCTTTAACTACAATGTGACTGTCAACTTCAAATCTGTATAGTTACGGTGGTATCATGTAATGCAGCACTGTCAGCATAGCTATCTGTGCAACACAGTTAAACAACTAGTCTTAATAATTACAAATTAATAAAAGCTTTAAAAGGGTTAACATATATTTTTTTTATATATCTATATTAAGAAAGTTATGCAATTTTGAATTTAAGAAAAGATTGGCAGCCAAGGTGAGTGACTTTGTTGACATTGCCTACTGAAATGCATCTGCTCATCACTCAATCTTCATGAAAATTGACCAATAAATAGAAAAAAGGTAAGCAAAAATGGTTATGATAGTTTCAAAAGTTAATATCTTCAAATTGTACTCCTTAAATTTATGTAGTACTTCATACACATCGGCACATGTCTTATGGCCATTTCCAATACCGACGCTTACTCAGCCTCGTTCTGATGCCTAATTAGGACATGCGTAAATAGGGTGAATGGGGGGGGGGGGGCGGGGAGGGGGGGGGAGGTCCTGTGGGGACTGTTGTCCATCATGTAGTTATAGTTGTGTTTGCTTATATATAGATATATATGTATATATGTATATTTGTATGATCCGGTGTCGTATTTTCAGCGCCCGGTCATTCTCAGCGGCCCGTCGTGGTCAAAAGACCCGTGGCATCGCCGGCTACAAGCTCAGCTGGTGCCCGGCAGTGTTAGGGACCGATTACGCCGAAATCTATTGAATGCGATCATATTTAACAGAATTACATACTCAAATAATGAAATTTAATTAAATTAACCTTAAATTCCAAGCGATATTAACGTAGCAGCTCGATCAGCGTCGAATCGCCGAGTGTAAACAAAACAAATAGCAGTGCTCGCGGCAACGTTCGAAAATCCGCGCATGCGCAGAAGCCACAACAGGCCGCTGAGAATGACCGGGCGCTGAGAATACGACACCGGTTTTGCAGTTTCCGCGGCACACCAGTTTGCCAGCGCATGCATCAAAATCAAACAGCATCGTCACTAACCTTATAAATTTAATATAATGATTTTGGTAAAGATGTTTTCTATATGTGTACCAAACGATTTGTTTCTAGGTGGTGTGGTTTTAGAGATATTTCACTTTTTCTGTATTTTCTGTATGAAGATTGCTCACGACCATTGACAATGCCCTGACTTTGATGGTATGCGCAGTGCAAAACGTTAGTTTTATTCAAAATTAATAGAAATCCAGAACCCTAACCTTCTCAATTTAATATAGTCTTTTTGGTAAACATGTTTGTTATATGTTTATCAAGCGATTTGTTTCTGGGTGGTGTAATTTGAGAGATATTTGACTTTTTCTGAATGAAGATTTGCTCACGGCCATTGACAATGCATTTGAATGGATGTGTCCCTGGCAAACTGGTGTGCCACGGAAACCGCAACACCGAGACTCCCGGTTTTCCACCGCCGGTGTGGCCGACGTTCAAAACACTACGCCGTTCAAAACACTACGGTAGTGTTTTGATCTTAGGTTGAAAACATTACTGATAAGTTCAAAACACTACCTCTACGTACTTTCAAAACACTACCCAAGTTCAAAACACGATCATGAAAAGCTGACTCTGCTGTGGCGATTGAAGCACGTATTAGTGTACGCTGATAGCGCTGCGGCGTGTGCACCACGTATTAGTATACGCTGATAGCACTGCGCCATGTGCACCACTTATTAGTATACGCTGATAGCACTGCGCCATGTGCACCACTTATTAGTATACGCTGATAGCACTGCGCCATGTGCGCCACGTATTAGTATACGCTGATGGTGCTGCATTTTGTGCACCGCAGCACCATGACACGGCATGACCACAAAGTCAAACGTATCTCAACATAACCCAATGTAACACTAACAGCCTTTATGTCGAGCTAGGTCAAAAGTTTTGGGTATATCCAAAACCTTGACGTGTGTCACCGTATCTCGACGTAACTCGACGTGCTGATATGATGATAGTACTGTGGCGTTAACAACATATTAGTATACACTGATAGTGCTGCAGCGTTTAACAACATATCAGAGACCAGACGGGATGGCCGAATGAGTTAGAGCGTCCGTCTCCCGTGCTGGTAGACCGTGGGGTCGTGGGTTCGAGTCCCGGTCGAGTCAAACCAATGACTTTAAAATTGATACTTGTCGCTTCCTAGCCAGGCGCTCGGCATTATTAGGATAGGGCAAGGACTGGTGTGCTCAGTGTCAGGATAATGTGACTGAGTGGGATACCAGGTCATGGTGCCGGCGGCCTGGTTTCCCAGTGGGACAGCACTATAAAGTTGCCATGAGTGCACACTGTCACAAGTCGGTACCCGTCCTGATATGACCCTAGATGTTGCTAGGACATAAAACAACAACAAACAAACAAACAACATATCAGTATACACTGATAGTGCTGTGTCGTTTAACAATGTATTAGCATACACTGATAGTGCTGCGGTGTTTAACAACATATTAGTATACACTGATACTAGTGATAGTGCTGCAGCGCTTAACAACATATCATCATCATCATCATGCTGTCGGTCGTGATGCGACAAAGACTGCTTTCATTACTTGACTGCCGCTCTCCATTTATGGTGTTTTATGCGGTTGTACATTTCATGAAAGCTGCCTGCAAAAGTGTTGAAGTGCTGCTGGTTTTTGCAAGTTACCAGCAGCACTCTCTCGGGGAGCAAATAGAGGTTTCACACCGGCAAGAACATGTCCAGACAGGCGCAAAACTATTTGTCCCTGCAGTGGCTGGTCTGGAGATGTTGGGAGTTCCATACATCAACCGCCCTTAATGCTGCCACAGTGACATGGTTTTCTGTTTAGGGTTTGCTCCCTCAGCCTTCGGTTCTGTCAAGAACCTGTACCACAAGGCAGTGGTTTACAACTCTGCAGGGCAGGGGCGTCAAACTCCCTGAGGTATTGCAATACCTGCATACCGCCTATGGACTATATATACTAAGTCATTTTTAACGAACCTGTTACTTCTGAAGCCGACAGTGCCAATACTTATGACTTGCTTACCAAAATTATTGCTGCATATTTTCATTTCAAATACCCCTAAACTTAGCCATTTCAAATAAAAGTTACTTCAAACTAAAGTAACTTGGATTATAACGAGCACCCTATTACGTTCATCTAAAAATATGGCAAAAGCTCAAAAGCCATCCGACTATACAACATTAATTTAAAAACACGGGCCTTAGCTTTTACTTTTTAGAACAACGGTTTGTGCTTTTTTTTCAGGATCCAAAACTACTTTCATGGGCCTCCTTAGCATATTACTGGTATGAAGCCAACATGAAACAGGTTTGACGATCCCCGTAAATCTTTCAACGAAAGTTTTCATTTCAAATACGATTTTGAGGGATATCATCTAAATGTCGCATATTGCTTTGGCTTTCTGTTCTCCAAAGAAGGGTAACAAAGAGGGTTCTTTGCTATTATAAGCCTCTGGCTTGGAATTGAGAATTTACTGTAGGTCCAACGTCTGAATGAAAACACGGACAGTACAGTAAATGTAATGTTGGAAACACTAAAGCCGTGTTTACACGGGGAATTGTGAAACGATCTAGACAAAGCGATTTATATGAGGCGTTTTTGAGGTGCGTTTACACGGACAGAGTTTAAAGAGTGTTTTGGTGCCGGGAACCAGCAGCCTGTGGTGCGCCTGTAGCCGGCGACCACCTAATCGGGCCTTAACACTGCCGGGAACCAGCTGAATCGCTTCAAATAAACCACCTCCCGAGGTGGTATAGATGAAGCGTTTCATATGAATCGATTCAGCCCTAAAACGCCACAGAGGTGCGTCTACACGGCAAATGTGAGTCGATCTAGGCAAGTGGGTTCATATGAAACGTTTTAAATCGCCCGTGTAAACGGGGCTTAATACTAATGCGATCACTGAAGTTCAAGTAACGTTAAACCATTTCAGTCCTTTGATGGGTGACCATGTGGGAATTAATCGAAGGTGCCATATACATCCCGATAGACCAGATGGGATGGCCGAATGAGTCCGTTTTGGGAGATCTGGGGGTTCGAACCATGGTCGACTTAAAATTAGATAATTGTCGCTTCCTAGCCAGGCTCTCAGCATTTTTAGCATAGGGCAAGGACTGGTTGGCTCAGTGTCAGGATAATGTGACTGAGTGAGATATCAGATCATCGTGCTGACGGCCTGATTTCCCAGTGGGGCAGCACTATAAAGGTGCCATGAGTGCACAGTCACAAGTCGGTACCCGTCCTGATATGACCTTAGGTGTTGCTAGGACGTAAAAGAACAAACAAACTACATCCTGATATGGACTAGGCTACCAAATCAGCATAGGATAAGTTGTTACACCCACAACATATCAGTATACCCTGATAGTGCTGCGGCATTTAACAACGTATTAGTATATGCTGATAGTATCAGAGAGTGTATATATAGATGAGAGGGACAACTCCCGCGAAAATCGGTAACACAGATTACATTGGCGCTTCTCGCAGTCATTGTTGAACAAGCCTTGAGTTTGCCGGTATGCCCAGTGCAAAACATTAGTTTTATTCAAAATTAATAGAAATCCAGAACCCTTACCGTATAAATTTAATATAATCTTTTTGGTAAACATGTTTTCTATATGTGTACAAAACGATTTGTTTCTAGGTTGTGTGGTTTTAGAGATATTTCACTTTTTCTGTATGAAGATTGCACACGACCATTGACAATGCCTTGAGTTTGCCGGGGTGTAGTAAGTTCAAAACACTACCCCACAAAAACACTACGGTAGTGTTTTCAACCTAGGTTCAAAACACTACGGTAGTGTTTTCAACCTGGTTGAAGGTAAGTTCAAAACACTACTGTGGCCATGCGCAAAACACTATCTTTAAGTTCAAAACACTACTCTATTTCTTAGGGTGGAGCAGTATGTGGTGTACACGCTGCAGCGCTATCAGCGTATACACCGCCGCAGGGTCAGCTTGTCATGATAGTGTTTTGAACTTGGGCAGTGTTTTGAACGTATGTAGGGGTATTAAGTTCAAAACACTACCGTAGTGTTTTGAACGGCGTAGTGTTTTGAACGTCCTACACCGGTACGCGTACAGCTGTGTCATAAACTGTTCAACAACCACCACTTGGAGCGCCACAGTCGGCAGCTGTTACACGGTGTTGCGTTATTTAACAGCGTATTAGTGTACACTGATAGTGCTGCGGCGTTAAGCAATGTATTAGTATACCCTGATAGTGCTGCAGCGTTTAACAACATATTATTAGTATACGCTGATAGTGCTGTGGCGTTTAACAATATATTAGTATACCCTGATAGTGCTGCGGTGTATAACAATGTATTAGTATATGCTGAGAGTGCTGCAGTGTTTAACAACATATTATTATTAGTAGTATACATTGATAGAGCCCTGGCATCTGTACCAAGTATTAGTATACATTGATAGTGCTGAATGAATGAATGAATAAATGCTTAATGGCATATCAGCACACTAAGGGCTATACAATGCCATCAAAATGTCTTAAAACCGGTTAAACAGTCCAATGTGCTTTAAAAACGATAAAACTAAGGCAGTACTAACAGTGTCAAATAAACATTTCATACTTGCTACATTAAAATACTGTGCTCGAACATTTGCAAAGTCAATGCATTCAATCAAAATATGTTTCACAGTCATAGGCACTCCACATGGTATGCATTCTGGCTGGTCTTCTGCTTTAAAAAGGTAACTATGAGTCAAATAGCTATGTCCAATTCGCATATGTGCAACAATGGTCTCTTCGCATCTATTTCTATGACAAGCACCTGAATATTTGCCAAGGGTGGGCTGAATTGCATGAAGCTTGTTCATGACATCTTCATCCCATTGTAATTGCCACTTTTTCCTTATGAGTGCACTGATGTGCCTTTTGAAGTCCGTGTGAGGAATGGGAAGAGGTGTAATGCATTTGTCGAGAGCTTCTTTGGCAGCCATGTCTGCAGCCTCATTTCCTCGAATGCCAACATGACTCGACACCCAATAAAGAAGCACAGTTTTGTGAAGTCCTGAACATAAATAATGTAGCCTTTCTAAAATCTTGCGGATCAGAGGGTTCTTCAAATCCTTGCTCTGAATATCTTGTAGGCATGATTTTGAATCCGAACATATCACCAATTTTCTATGGGAAGAGGTTTCTACATGGTCCATTGCTAAGAATATGGCATCAAGCTCTGCTGAATATATCGAAGCACCCTTTGGTAATCGCTCCGAGAAGGTGTGCTTGCCCATGATAGCTGCCACTGCAGCCTTGTCATCCTTGTAAGAACCATCTGTGTAGATGAACTTATGATCAGAATGTATGTCTTTAACCTCCCTGAACATACTGTTGTAGATCTGAGGGTCAGTTGAGTCTTTCCTTGCTTCAGAGAGAGCCAAGTTCACATTGACTGCGTATGTCCAAGGCGGTGTGTCTGGATATTGGAATTTTGCAATGTTATCTACATCAAACTTGAGTGTTTCTAATGATTCCTTAATATGTATACCGAAAGTTGGAATGGCCTTGGGTTTATTGGCAAAGAGTGTTTCATTGCCTGGGTTGAAAATGCAGTCATAGGCAGGGTTGCTGGGATTTGCTGCAATCTTGGCTGCATACTGTAGAGCGAGCTTTTCTCTCCTCAGCGCAAGTGGAGGTTCCTCTGCTTCTACACTAAGACTCTCCTCTGGCAAGACAGAGTCTGAGTCCTTGATTTTGAATGGGTTTCAACATTTGGATATTTGGATGTATGACGGTCTGGCTGATCCATAGACCATGGAGCCATAATCGAGCTTTGATCGGACCAGTGCACGATAGAGAGAAAGAAGAGTGGCGCGGTCGCCCCCCCCAATTGGTATGAGCAACACCTCTCAGGAGGTCTAGAGCTTTTTGAAATTTCTTTTTGACATATTTAATGTGCGAAATAAAATTCAATTTCTTGTCAAAAATGACACCCAAGAATTTGGTTTCTTCAACCACAGGAATCTGTGTTTGGTTGAGATAGATCTCTGGGTCTGGGTGTACACCCCGCTGTTGACAGAAATGCACACACACAGTTTTGCTGAGAGAGAATTTAAAACCATTTTCATCAGCCCATTCGGCTACTCTGTTCAGGTGATGTTGCAGTTTTCTTTCTATAGCTGCCATGTTTCTAGACCTGTAACAAAGGTGCAAATCATCTACAAAGAGAGATTTATCAATCTCAGGACTGACACAACCCACAATGCTATTAATTTTGATTATGAACAGTGTGAACGATAAGATGCTCCCTTGGGGTACACCCATTTCTTGGTCAAAGGCTTCTGAGAGAGTACTTCCGACACAGACTCGGAAACACCTATTTAAAAGAAATTGTTCTATAAAGAGAGGTAGTCTGCCTCTCAATCCACTATCCTGAATGTCTTTCCATGTGGTGTCATATGCCTTCTCCAAGTCAAAGAAAAGTGCAATGACGTGTTCACCCTTTATAAAGCCGTCTCTCACAAATGTCTCAAGGCGTACCAGATGGTCCATGGTGCTTCTGGTCTTTCTAAAACCACTTTGAGAAGAGGAGATAATAGCAGCCTCTTCAAGAAACCAAACAAGCCTTTCATTGATCATGCGTTCCATGGTCTTACATACACAGCTTGTGAGTGCTATTGGTCGATAGTTATTGGGATTGGTGGAGTCCTTTCCCGGTTTGGGTATCGGGATTACTGTGGCCTCGCTCCAGCAAGGGGGAAAGTTACTACTCATCCAGATGGTGTTGAATATTTCTAAGAGGCGCATCGTGGTTTCAGCTGGCATATGTTTAAGAATTTGGTAATGGATCTGATCTGGTCCAGGTGCTGTGTCGTGAGATTTAAACAGAGCAATTTGTAATTGTTCCATGGAAAAGAGCTTATTATAATTTTCTAAATTCTGAGAAATAGAATTAAGAGGCTTTCTTTCTTGCCTTGCTTTTGTTCGTTGGAATTTAGGAGTGTAATTATCAGAAGAGGAGTTCTGGGATATAGATTCACCTAAGGTGTTGGATATATCCTTTGGATTTTTATTAAGATGTTTTATTCTTGCGCCTCCCCCTTTACCACTGATCCTTCGAATCATATCCCAACATTTTTTAATGGGTGTTCGGGTGTTCAGTTTTGATGTATAATCTGACCAGCTTTTCTTTTTACTACAACGAATGATATATCTGGCTTTGGCTCTTTTTATTATGTATTGTTGTAGATTGCACTGTGTTGGCTGTCTCTTGAATTGTTTTAAAGCTTTCTTATGAGCTTTTACAGCCTTCTCACACTCCTCTGTGACCATGGTTTTTCTGGCTTTTTAGGGTTAGGATTTGACTTAGGAATACAATTGCTAGCAACGTCATACAGTGTGTCTGTAAAAGCTTTAATGGGATCTTCCACATCTTGCAGAAGATCGCCTGTGATCTTTTCAAGGCAAAGAGATTGAAATTTGGCACAATTGGCCTTTTGAAAGTGCCATTTAGGCACTCTCTCATCAGAAGGAGAAAAGTGGCTGGACAAAACAATGGGATAGTGGTGACTACCCCATTGGTCTTCTTCCACCTCCCAAGAAAAATCAAGGAAAACTTGGGGCGAGCACATGGTGAGGTCAATTGAAATTAGGGAACCTGTACCTGGATGGAGATATGTGTGACTATCATCGTTCCACAGACAGAGATTCTGCCTGCTCATGAAATCTTCTACAATGCGTCCCTTTGGATCGGTATTATCTGTGGCACTCCAGAGGTGATTGTGGGAATTAAAATCTCCCATTATGATACAGGGTTGGGGTAATTGAGCAAAAAGATTGTTTTAATCTGCAGGTATTACAGGACTAGAAGGAGGAAGATATAATGAACAAAATGTTATTGTGGTGTGAAGAGTTACTTTGGCAGCGACAGCTTGTAAATTTGTATTTAAATTAACTTCACTCTGTGGCAGAGAGCTTTTTGTAAAAATAGACACCCCACCATGTGCCCTACCCATAGCATCTGTTGTGCCCATTTTGTGATAAGATGCAAAACCTTTTAAAGTCATATTTGCATTATCTATTTTTGTTTCTTGCAGCAAATTACAGATGAATTATATTTTTGAATTACTAGTTCCAGTTCATTTCGATTTGCCTGTAAACTATGACAGTTCCACTGTATCATAGTTGCAGCAGCCATTTAAAACAATAAATATATAGTTATAAACAGCTAAAATGCTACGGAGGGTGAACTGGAGAGTGAGACCTAGCTCTCGTTCCACTCTCCACCTCCAAACTTGTTGAATAATTTGACAGGGTCGTTTGAGCCCTTCGATTGTCTTCCAGTTCTTTGTGATTTATTATTTATTTTCTTTGTCACTTGCGAGTTTGTGTTTAAGGGAGGTTGTGATTTTAAATCGCTTGACGCATTGCTATTGCTCTTATGTGTTACTTTCTTGCTATTTGATGTTACTTGTTCTTTAGATGTATTAGTTTGTACAGAAATTGAAGTGCTAGGCTTAGGTGTTGTGATATGGTAGTCCTCCAATGTTACAAATTCATTAGCACCCTGAATTGGCCAGGACAATTCATTCTGCGTTTCAACTGAAACACAGACCGACTTGACTGGACTTGGGGCAACAGACTTTATCACATTTGCATATGATGCTCTGAGGTCGACATTCAAACTTTCAACAATCTTTCTTGCCTCTGGGAAACTAACCTGTCTTGTATGCTTAATCTTCTGCACTTCTTTTTCAATTTCATATTTTGTGCACTGCCGAGAGTACGATGGATGATCTCCCTTGCAGTTGGCACATTTAAAAATGGTACTTTCGCACGAATTGTCATCATGATTTCCAGTACATTTAGCACAAACCAATTGCTGCCTGCATCTATCTTTACCATGTCCGAATCTTTGACATTTGAAATAACGGAGTGGGCTAGGGATGTATGTATCAACCCTGACATTTAAATATCCAACTTTAATTGAATCTGGTAGCAACGTTTTCTCAAATGTCAAGATGAAAGTCTGAGTCGGCTTTCTGACACCTTCTCTCTTGGTATGGATGTGAAATGCATGTATAACTTTCTGGTCAGCCAATTCTCTAACAATTTCATCCTCAGAGCAATCAATTAGATCTGCACATCGTATGACACCTTTCCTTGTATTTAAAGTCCTGTGTGGTGTGACCTTCACGGGAACCTTTGCCAGGTTGGCGGTTCTTAGCAGATTGTCGGCATGTGATTTTTTGCCGACTTCCACCAAGATACCACTTCCCATTTTTCTAACACTGATGGGATCTCCGGCAATGCCTTTGATCCCCTTCGCTATGGCGAATGGTGACATCTTTGACAGAGTAGTATAACTGTCTGAGCCCATAATTACAAAAAATCTTGGAAATGTCGTTGTCGTATGTCCTTTGTTCGTTCCTTTGTCGTCATCGTCTGAGGAAGTATCCTTCCTCAATCTTTTGCCGTGTGAAATTGAAATATCCATAGTATTCTCAAAACTTCGTTATTTGCAGTCCCCAGCCCTACTCTGACCCTATGAAGATGCACAGAGGAGGAGCCCAGCACTCTTATGCACAGGGATATGCAAATAATATACTCACAGGAAGCAAAGTTTTAAATAAAAAACTTACTTCACCTTGATTAGCTCATGAGCAGCCGCCTTCTAGAACTACCACAATTACAATTACAACAATGCATTCTAAATTTCAAATAGTAATATTCAACCGTAAGAATGAATGAATAATGAATCATCACATAATTGAATGGCAGTCCTAGAGCATGACACCACCAGCTGATTGATCAAGCCGAGCCAAACTTGACCACCTGTTTAGGAGAAATCCAGGCCGAAGTGATGTGTTGGTTATCCCTCAATCACCAGGATCCCATCATCCTCCGACACAGGTCACAACCCACGGCAAACAGGTTGCCCTCATTTAGTCGCCTCTTACGACATGCTCCAGAGGGATACAGTGGGAAAATTCTTCTTCTACGAACCCCCTTCCCACAGGGGAACATATGTATGTGCATATACGCATATCTACATATAACTTTATAAGTATGTGTATGTGTACATGTACATGCATAATCAAAAATAAAATTAATAAAATAAAAATGGAATATTATTTAGGGTAATGGCAGTGTTTGGTTAAAATCTGAGCTTGAAAGTGTCAGAGCTTAGGCCCCTTGCATTGTTGAAATAAGTCTGAGAGTGACACAGACTACATCTGGATTAACTTAGCAGTGACAAATGGAGGACCACTCTAAGATATGTGATGCAGTCATCTCTAAATACAATATGTATTTATATGCATATATATAGTCATGTATATATGTCTGCATATGTATTTCTGTATACATATATGTATATATGTATGCATATATATATATATATGTATATATATGTATATATATGTATGTATGTGTATGTGTGTGTATGTATATGTATGTATATGTATGTATATGTATGTATATTCATTCATTCAATTCATTCAATTCTTTATTTCAGACTCAGGACTATGGTACTTACTTACATAATTTGGTCGATAGTAGGTAGATATAAAAATTAATGTGAAAATGATATAAATAATAGTATGAATACTACCATACTAACCAATATCAAAATGTTGGTCTAGTGTATGTACCAATGCCTCCATATGGCAGACGTAAATCTGAGATCACTCTCTTCTATTTATATGTATATGTATATGTATGTATATGTATGCATATGTATGTATATGTGTGTACATTTATGCATATGTATATATATGTATGTATATGTATGCATAGGTATATGTATAACATTTATAATAGTTATAGGGTATTCGGGTAAAGTCAAGCCGGGTAAAGTCGAGCCGGGTAAAGTTGAGCCGGGTAAAGTCAAGCCTGATAAAGTCGAACCAGTTAAAGTAGAACCGGGTAGAGTCGAGCCGGGTAGAGTCAAGCCGGGTAGAGTCGAGCCGGGTAGAGCCGAGCCGGGTAGAGTCGAGCCGGGTAGAGTCGAGCCGGGTAGAGTCGAGCCGGGTAGAGTCGAGCTGGGTAGAGTCGAGCCGTAGGAGCCGAGCCGGTTAAAGTTGAGCCGGTTAAAGTTGAGCCGGTTAAAGTTGAGTCGGTTAAAGTCGAGTCGGTTTAAGTCGAGCCGGGTAAAGTCGAGGCAGAAAAAGTTGAGCCGGGTAAAGTCGAGCCGGGTAAAGTCCAGCCAGGTAAAGTCGAGCCGGGTAAAGTCACGTCCGCTAAAGTCGAGCCTGGTAAAGTCAACTGATGCGCGAGAAGGAAGAAAGCAAGGCAGGGGTGGAAGAAAGGCGTGTTTATTGCACGCCTCAGCGGAATGTTAAGTACATACAAATAATGAATATATGCACAGTGGTAAGTGTAGGTAAAAATAAAAAGATATATGCAGTGGTAAATAGAAAAATAGACATGGTAACAAGGATAATGAGGGGCTCCCAGGAGGGAGCAGAGAGGCTCATAAGGAGCAGGAGAGAGTCAGTAAGTCCGGTGGTCCGGTTGATTGTCAGTGGAGTGAGGGGGTGCCGAGGAGCCCTCCACCCTCCGGAGTGAGTAGGTAAAGGAGAGTTGGGTGGGTGGGCGGAGGAGAAAATGGAGAGTCGCGGAAGACGGCAGGAAGGTGAGTGCACTGAAGGAGAAGCCGGCGGGCGGGCCTATAAGGGGAAAAGGGGGTGGGAGGTGCGTATTGCTGGCCCGGGGGAGGAGGGTGAGATGGTGGGCGACGGCAGCGGGGCGTCGGGTGAGGGTGAGCGCCAGACAAAGAGGGTGGGAGGAAGGAGGGGGGGGCGAGCCGGGGCTCGGCCGAGGTGAGTAGGCAGCGCCACAACGGCGGGGGAGGGTCTCCTCCTTCCCTCGCATCAAACGTAATGCTTCGCATTACGACCGATGCGCGAGAAGGAAGAAAGCAAGGCGGGGGGGAAGAAAGGGTGTTTTATGCACGCCTCAGCGGATGTTACGTAATACAAATAATGAATATATGCACAGTGGTAAGTGTAGGTAAAAATAAAAAGATATATGCAGTGGTAAATAGAAAAATAGACATGGTAACAAGGATAATGAGGGGCTCCCAGGAGGGAGCAGAGAGGCTCATAAGGAGCAGGAGATAGTCAGTAAGTCCGGTGGTCCGGTTGATTGTCAGTGGAGTGAGGGGGTGCCGAGGAGCCCTCCACCAAATAGTAGGAGAGGGCTCGAGGCGCGCCCGAGGCGGGGGCGCGGGGCGCCCGAGGTGGGGGCCGGAGATCTGGGTGAGAGGAGGGTCGTGAGGGCAGAGCCTTGAGGTCGGCGGCTGGATTGTCTGGAGAGGGTCCCTCGTGAGGCTGAGCTGTGTGGTCTGAGGTGCACGGTGCGGGGTAGGTCGACAAGGGGCGGGCGGCCAAAATAAAGGGAGGCCCGCTCCTTGGAGGGATCGGGTGAGGAGGTCGGCCGGCGAACTCCTCAGGGCTGGGTGGGACGGGGGTCGGGGTCGGGTCGGGCGGGTTGATGATGGTGGTGTCGTGGTCGGCGGCTGTGCCCTCGGAGGAGGGTTCTCCGTGAGGCTGGGCTGGGCTGTGGTCTGAGGGTTCCTTCTGAGGCTGGGCTGGGCTGTGGCCTGAGGGTTCCTTGTGAAACTGGGCTGGGCTGTGGTCGGTGATGGGCGACTGGCGCCGGGCGGCGATGAGAGCCTAACTGAGGGGGCGCTGGGGCCCGACAGGGATGTGGTTGCCGATGAGGTCGGCGGTGCCGAGGCGGCGGTCGGGCCGCGCCTCGGGCAAACTGGGCTGGGCTGGGCTGTGTTTTGTGATGGGCGACTGGCGCTGGTCGGCGATGAGAGCCTTCCTGAGGGGGCCCTGGGGCCCGAGTTGGAGGTGGTTGCCGATGAGGTCGGCAGTGCCGAGGCGGCGGTCGGGCCGCGCCTCGGGCAAAATGGGCTGGGCTGGGCTGTGGTCGGTGGCGGGCTGGTGGCGGTGGGCGGTGGTGAGAGCCTTACTGAGGGGGCGCTGGGGCCCGACTGGGCGGTGGTTGCCGATGTGGTTGGTGGTATCGAGGTGGCGGTCAGGGCAGGGGTCGGGGGAGGAGGTGCGGCGGGGGCGGGCTAGGGGGGCGGCGAAATCGCGGGCGGTGGGGGGGGGGGTCGTGGGGCGGGTCGGTGGGGGGGTCGGTGGGTTCAGGGGGGCAGAGGAAGGCGGTTTCGCCTGGGTCGAGGTGGATGTCTGGGTCGAGGGTGACGGGCGACTGGCGCCGGGCGGCGATGGGAGCCTTACTGAGGGGGCGCTGGGGCCCGAGGCTGGGGTGGTTGCCGGAGGGCACGGCGGCGCCGAGGCGGCGGGCAGGCCGCGCCTCGGGCGGGTGGGCGGTGGTGTCCGGAGGGCTGGTAGCAGTGTGGTGGGCGGCTTTGGTAAGGTTGGTGGGCCGGTCTGGGGCCTCCGTGCCGGGCTGGAGGTGCCGGCTCCTCAAAAATGCGGCGAGGCGGGAGCCGCTGCCCGGGCGCGCTTGGCCAGGCATGCGTCCTCGCTGTGCCTGGTTAGTACCCTCCGGACATTGGCGCAGTATGCGCATGCGTGTAGTTGTCTGGAGACCCCCTGGCCGTGGACCTCCCCCGGGGCTGCGTGGGTGCAGGAGTTGGGGTCCCGGTTCCAGGCATAGCAGAGTGGGCCGTGGGTCTCCTTGCTGTAGGCCACGCGTGTGTCGGTGTGGCCGCGGAACTGGGGGCGGGGCATTGCAGGGTCGAGGGAGGGGAGTTGGGTGGTGGTGGAGTGGGGAGGCATGGCGAGGGACTCCAGTCTGAGGAGGTTTATGGTCACTGGGTCGTGCCAGCCATGGGGGAGGGTACCGTCCGCGATCGCGGTAAAGACCGCCTCAGAGTAGTGGCGGACGGTCGTCCAGGGATAGAGGAGGTTGTCACGACAGATGGATAGCATATGGTGGTGGAGTCCGGGGGCGGAGTGGGCGGGGAAGTCCGGGTGGTCGATGAGGGTCAGGAGGGCGAGGGCGTATTCGTCCTTGGTCGCCTCCCCCCTCTTGACTGGCTTCTTCTCGGGACCTCGCCTCACCAGATCGGAGGGGAAGATGTAGTGGGATGGGATGCCCTGGCGTCTGGTTGAATGCCGCGCCTCGGCGGATGCCAGGATTTCCCTGACGGCGTCAGCCGTGGAGGCGGGGTTGTGGCGGGTCTCCTCCCCCTGGTAGGCCGGCGATGTGGAGGGCTGCAGCTGGGGCAGGATGTGGCGGTACCTCCCGTACTCCGCGTGTGTCGTTCCGGGGAGGGCCGCCTGGGGCGGCGGCGGGGGTCGGGCCGCGGCGGTGGCAGGTGCCCGAGGCGTTGGCGCGGCCGGCGGGGGCGCCTCGGGCGCGGGCCGGGTCCCGTTGGCGCTGATGTGGTCGATCCGGGCGTGGAGGTCAGCAGTGGCCTGCCGGTGCTCGGTGTTGGCCTGCCGGTGCTCCTCGTTGGCCTGCCGGTGCTCCAGCTGCATGCGCTGGATAGCCTCCAGCACTGAGGAGGTCTCGGCGCCCGAGGAAAGGTCCGAGGGCGCCGGGGGGAGACCGCGGCCGGTCTTGGTGACTCGACCCTCCCGGGCGACGTAGAGGGCCCCGGGGACCGGGGGGCGGCCCGGGAGCCCTTTCGTCCTCGTCCTTTCCCTTGAGGCATGGTGTGCGTCAGCGGTCCGAGGTGTAGGCCCAAAGAGGAAAATGTGGAGAGTCGCGGAAACGGCAGGAAGGTGAGTGCCTGAGGAGAGCCGGCGGGCGGCCTTATAAGGGAAAAGGGGGTGGGAGGTGCGAATGCTGGCGGCCGGGGGGAGGGTGAGAGGTGGCGAGCAGCGGGCGTCGGGTGAGGCGTGAGCGCCAGACAAAGAGGGTGGGAGGAAGGAGGGGGGGGCGAGCCGGGGCTCGGCCGAGGTGAGTAGGCAGCGCCACAGCGGCGGGGGAGGGTCTCCTCCTTCCCTCGCATCAAACGTAATGCTTCGCATTACGACCAATGTCAAATCAGGTAAAGGCATATTGATTAATATTAATATAATTATGCCTGCCTACACAACCACAGATGCCAGCCGTGGACTTTACATATATACACACACACATACATACATACACATTCATATATCATATTTTTATATCAATATTTAGGGTAATGGCAGTGCTTGGTTAAAATCTGAGGGTGAAAGTGTCAGAGAGTGACACAGACTACATATGGATTAACTTAGCAATGACAAATGGAGGACCACTCTGAGATATGTGATGCAATCATTTCTAAATACAATATATATTTATATGCATATATATAGTCATGTATATATGTCTGCATATGTATTTATATGCATATATGTATATATGTCTGCATATATATGTATATTTAACCATTCGGCTATTCCACCCCCGCCTAAGTTGAGCTTACGTGTTAATTTATGTAATTATTTCCATTTGAATTTCCTGGGCCTGCCGCGGCCGCGGCCG
Source organism: Branchipolynoe longqiensis (assembly GCA_030323885.1). NCBI lineage: Eukaryota > Metazoa > Annelida > Polychaeta > Phyllodocida > Polynoidae > Branchipolynoe > Branchipolynoe longqiensis. The sequence continues at coordinate 67,823,116 of CM059188.1, forward strand.
CCTCTCCTCCCATCTGCAGGTAAACGGTCTCCGTCGTTGTCATTCCCGGGCTAAGGGCGGACAGCCAGAGTATCATCGAAATACGTTTTTTTGTCCCTCCCCGCATTTATTATAACAAAGCAGTTATTTATTATTTCAACTAACTGGCTATCCTCCCCGCCTTTCAGTGTATGTTAATATGCTCAAATCAATCCAGAACGAAGCAGACACTCCCTGTGTTTCTGCTACTGTCACTGATAATCACCCTAAGTTAATGTCTTATTTTTAGCCAAATAGCACTACGTTAATTCTGTTAATATGTCTGTTATTATCTTCCCGCAGATGGGTTAATCGGCTGCATAAGGCCTACCAGGCATAAGGCCCTTAATTACATATAAAGCAATCAAATAGCAAGTTGACTATAGCGGTTAATCTACAAGAAGATTGGAGAATAGTAAAGAATGCAAGGAACATTCCAATTTACCTTTCCAAGAGCTCACGGCTTTAATCTTACCCTAGCTGATACAATAGGAGTTCTTCAGTGGTTCAATATCAATAACAAATAAGTACAATAAGTGTATCCCCTCCCGTATTTGTTAAGTTAAATCAGTTTGGAATTTCAACAATAAAAGCCTAAATCTCATCTAAAACATCAGAGCGTGCATAAACACGTCCGATGGGTCAGAGCCCGAGTGCTTGACCTTCCACCATTGCTAGGAAAGTCACAATTGACGTCTCCTAGCAACGTGTTACAGCAGGGAACCCGGCGCCCCACAAATGGTGGCAAATGTGGGTCTGTCTTGGCGAGTAGCCCACATTTCAGAATGCGAGCTAATCGGCCCAAGCCCACAATTGTCACAGGACAAGTAGTCTCGCCCACTTCATATATATATGTATATACATGTATACATATCTATGTATATGTATGTATGTGTATATATGTGTATGTATGTGTATGTATATGTTTGTACATGTATGTATATGGGTGTGTATGGATGTGTATGCATGGGTATGCATGTGTATGTGTATGTATGTATATGTATAGGTGTGTATATACATGTATATGTATGTATATGTATGCATAGGTATATGTATAATATTTATCAATATACATCCGTATACATCCATATACATACATACATATACATACACACATCCATGCACATTCATTCATCATATTCGTGGTGATTTTGCTTCGGTATAATCACAGTGAATTATATATTATGCATACATATAGTGGTAAAAAACTGGTATATAAAGAATACATCTCCCAGCACCAAGCCTTCTGGCACGGCCTTCCCTTAAATAATATGAATAGAAATTAAAAGTGATAACCAACAATAAAATAAGCCAAGTACAATAAGATTTAAGGTAGGTTTTTCTTAATGTTGTACCAGCAAAACAAGCCATATTTGTGGTGATTATGCATCAGATGCATAATCACAGTTAATTATTTAAAAATTGAATGCGTTAAGGCCAGGCGCAGCTGGCATACAGTGCACAGGGCCGCTCACAGGGGGCGCCACCGTGGTCTATGTCATAATAACAGGGTCAGCTAGATAGGATAAGTGCTAACTATTACATAGGGAACTGAAGATCGGTAGTGTCCTTGTTTATATTCCCATAATGGATTATAGAGCACATATATTGGTATGCACAAAAATATATCTAAATGATGTACAACAGTCCCCACCGGACCTCCCCCAGTGGCAAGTGGAAGTATATGAGTGGGCCACAGACCACCATATACCCCCATGGTTGGCTGGAGGTTCCTCTATTGTTTGGGATTTATGGCTATACCAACACAGTACTATCATGGGCAGTTCTGGCCTGTAGCCATGTGTTGTAGCTAATGAATTATTTCCTAATATTCACTGTTAATTTACTCAATCCGGTTCCAACTAAATGTCCTTGGAATATCCATGAAATTAGATATAATCTTTTGCTTTCTAGTGATGTATTCCAATATAAAACCATCCCAAAACTCAGTGTGCCATAACCATATTTGTAAACCTGCACATTAATCCTATATAAAATTCTACCTTGGTACTTGAACCTGGGATCAAATGAGGTATTCAACCACCATAGCCCAAACGAGGTAAGCTCTCTAACCTGAATAGGTGGCAGCTGTCACTCAACCGCCAGCTGCAGATGGTGTCCATAATGTATGCAGGATGGCTGGGTGTGCTTGCCTATCGGCCCCGTGGTAACAGGTAGTTGCAGACAGTTACAATAAAAATGCCCTTCCCCTCCCTCCACTTGTATTCTTTCTGGTGCATGGAGGGGACATTTCACTAATCATTAACCACCTCTTAAATATGAACATCACATCACAATCTCGGTCACTATGTGTTATCACATTTTCCACAGATGCGTCACGACAGCCCGGCGACTGGGATTTTGTGAAATCACGACGAAATCACATACACACACAGCGACACACACACAGACACACACAGAGACACACACACAGACACAGAGACACACACAGAGACACACACAGACACACACACACACAGACACACACACACAGACACACACACAGAAACACAGAAATGAGAAATATAAAGAATGGGATGGTGCAAACATGTAGGTTTATGCGGCGGACCTGTTAGGAAGCAGTCTTCATGAGAAATATGAAGAATGGGACGGTGCAAACATGTAGGTTTATGCGGCGGACCTGTTAGGAAGCAGTCTTCATGAGAAATATGAAGAATGGGACGGTGCAAACATGTAGGTTTATGCGGCGGACCTGTTAGGAAGCAGTCTTCATGAGAAATATGAAGAATGGGACGGTGCAAACATGGCTCAGTTTAGCTTGCTTTGAGGGATGTTAGGACCGTCCCAAATATGAAGACACACAGAGACACACACAGACACAGAGATACACACACAGAGACACACACAGAGACACAGACACAGAGACACACACAGAGACACACACACAGAGACACACACAGAGACACACACATAGACACAGAGACACACATACAGCTGCTATGGAGAGAGAAGTGACGACAGCTTAACGACAAAGACGACACCTTAACGACAAAGACAACACTGTATCGACACTGTACCGACACCTTAGCGACACCGTATCGACAACCGAGCGACATCAGCTGTCGTCGGCTGTCGTCGAAGTTTTTCAACATGTCCAAAAAGCTGGCGACAACCCGGCGACAGTCGAGAAAATGGAGGTGACGCGGAGGTGTCGCGGCGACACCTCCGCGGCACCTCCGCGACACCCGATGACACTCGACAACAGACCGGAAGTCGCTGTCGCTGGGCTGTCGTCGCCGCTTGTCGTCCTAGTGTGACAGCCATATGACCTAATTCTGGTCCCAACTCCATCGCCTGAGAATAGTAATGCTCCTTGCCAATATATAAATCTGAACCGAAAATCCGTATATTTTGACACTGGTATGGGAGGTCTTTTCTTCAAAGAATATTTTAATAATTTAATTTAAATGCATAAATACCAAAAAAAATGTCTGCGGCAAGCGTCTGATTTGCAATGATTTTCTACGCTTGGCGTGTGATGCCGCTTGGCTTTTGACCGAATTTGCCTGACTTTGCCCGACCATGCCAACTTTGCCGACTTTTCCTGACATTTCCTGACCTTAGCCAACTTTTCCCGACTTTAGGCGACTTTGCCCGACTCTATCCGATTTTGCCCGACTTTACCCAATTTTGACCAACTTTACCTGACTTGACTTTACCCGACATGACTTTACCCAACATGACTTTACCCGGGTTGACTTTACCCCACTTGACTTTACCATACTTGATTTTATCCCACTTGACTTTACCCAACCTGACTTTTCCCAACTTTCCCCGACTTTACCCGACCCAACTTTACCCGACCCAATTTTTCCCAGCCTGACTTTTCTCGACCTGACTTTTCCCGACCTGACTTTTCCCGGCCTGACTTTTCCTGACCCGACTTTAGCCGACTTTAGTCAGGTCGGGTAAAGTCGGGTAAAGTCAGGCCGGGTAAAGTCAGGTCGAGTAAAGTCGAGTCGGGTAAAGTCGAGTCGGGTAATGTTAAGTCGGGTAAATTCGGGCAAAAGCATATTGATTAATATTAATATATTTATGCATTTAAAACAAATTATTCTTTTTTTCTATTTAAGTCTTGCGATTCCAAGATTCGAACAAGGTACCCTCTGATCTTGAGACCAATACTTTGCCAGCTGTACTACAGAGGAACTGCAACCCACACTGGTCCAACCTATGGCAGAATGCTGGGAGGTCATGACAGCATGTGAATAACTAGATAAAGGATTCACCCGGTACTCAGTACACGGGTGAATTCCAACCCTATATAAAAACTGTCGAAAATGCGGGTCAATAAAATGAGAGCCTAATTTCACAATGTAAGAAGCAACAATTATTCTTTACATATGTCTTATTATTAGCCCACTACCTTTGAGTTGAAAAATATAATATAATATCTAGTTTAATAAGATTTAAAAGTGAAATCGACGGCGTTCTACGGCCGCCATCTTGTCTTTTTGCATTCTCTTTTATTTCACCGACTCTGTGCCGATATAAGTGTCCATTTGATACTGGAGGCAGGCATTCTACTCCCTGTTCCATACTAAAGCTATTTTTGCCCGTATTTAGACTACATTGTCGTTCACCCGTGTACTACAAGTACCGGGTGAATCTTTTATCTAGTGAATAACGAGCAAACAATATGGTTAGAACTAATATGAACACAATTAAATAGTCAGGATAATAAATAAATAAATTTAAATAAAAATTCAATAAAATTTTAATAATTCATGAGTGTCCAGCATGGTGTGGCTAGAGGTGGGCTGGTGGGGGTGTGGGTTGCAGACCAGTGTTGCTGTGTCTGGGGGGGGGGGGGAGGTGTCAGGTGGGGCAACCAGGCATGACTACCTCTACCATGGCCTACATGACTGGCAGGGTTACACCAACATAAATAATAAGGATGCACCTGTAAACTGTCCAACTGAAAATCTTAGGGTGGATGTGGGACATGATCATTGAGCCATGACTGCTGCCAAACCTTGTTTTTAAGTTTGAGAATAGGGGTAACACCAGTAACAGCATATACTGGGACCCCCCACCCCCACCCCAACTTGTGTGCAACAGAGTGAAAGGCACATAGTGTATGGACGGGTGTGTTGTGGAAGTGAATTTGGTAGGGGGGTATGGGGCGGGGGGGGGGGGGGGTACTATTTCTATAATGACCAGAAATGATGTACACAATTATGTTATTGTTTTTAATAAATATGATATGGCACTGAACATTCTACCAACTTATATATAATGTATAATTACATCCAATTCATCTAGCAAGGTGTTGTATAATAAACTGCACATATGTGTACATATATGTGTATATATGTATATAAGACGTGTAATGAATTATGCCAATATAGGTAGGCGTAAAATACATTATGTCCATTTGAATATGTTACCAATTTTATTATGAAATGATCTATTGTTTCACTGGCACTACACCACCTTGCTGTGAGCCTGCTCTGGCGGTGCTTCGTTCCTGTTTTGGCCTATATATACACTGTCGGAGCGCCTACCTCACCCCACTCGCTTGCTTATTTCTTTGAAGTGCACGTTGGTCACAGAGACGTGCTCACTGAGCCATCACCTGCTTGCCTTGCTGTCACCGCTGGTCGTCACTAGTCAGTTCCTGGTACTTTGATATGCCTTTCTGCTTGAGCTGCGGAATAACACATAGTGGGGAGGAGGTGGAAAGGTGTGTGTGTTGTACTAAAGAGAAGGAGGGGAAAAGCCAAGGCCGGACGACCAGACGGACCACGGCATTAAAAATGGCAAGCAAGGCAGTAAAGCAGGAGGAGGCATGTGAGCTGGCAGCAGGAATCTCGGTAATTAATTTGGAGGACCGGGAGCAGGAAATATTGAAGGATATTGAGCGAATGGAGCTGAAGAAGCAGGTGAGGCATTTGGAGGAGAAGCGGGAGAGGCTCCGGAAGGACGAAGAGGGTGAGGAACGTGTGCGTGAAGCGGCAGACGTGCAGTTATGAGCAGCGGTACAGCATGAGGTGCTGGAAGGGGCGGTACCGGCACCGGTGGCAGCCATCTTGGATAAGGAGGAGGATGGCAGCCACTCATCATATGGTCGCTCATGCCGGTGGTCACATGGGAGGCGGTGCCACCGCCACGCGAGCTCTAGCTCGCGGAGTGGTAGCTCTTCTCGTAGGAGGAAGGGCAAGTGGTCACTGCGCAAATTCACTTATGAAGGTGTGTAATTTGAATCCCCATGAACTTATCCATGCTACAGCTAAATGGGCTTGGAATATTGAGGGTATGACATTAGCTGACCACCGGGCGCTGTTGGAGCATATTGGCTTCATTAGCCTAAGTGCAATGACTTATGATTTTGCAGATGCCGCTCATATTGAGTACGACAGTGCTATACGTAAATTTGCTGAGACAACAGGTTTTGCTGCATTTGGTAAGTTGAACACCGGTACGAGTGTGTCATACTATGGCCCCTTGAGTATGAAGTTTAAGCGTCCTCAGCGGGGCGAATATAATGGGAAGCGTGCCAATGCAGCCAAGTTGGTGAATGACAGGAAGGTCTGTTTCCATTGGAATAGTGAGGCTGGTTGCTTCAAATCCGAGGAGGACTGCATATTTGGACATTTCTGTTCAGAATGTGGGTTTAAAGGGCATCGTCGTCAAAAGTGCAAGGACTGACCAAGTAATCGACGAATTGTTAGTGAGCCCCCAGGAGTCGAGTCAGAGTGGCGCGAGGTGTTAATTGAGGGCCCCGCGTCGGATTGTGCAGCAGTTGGTGTGACCAATACGGTCGATATATTGAGTGACAGCATTGGAGCCTGTGATAGTGAGTGCGTAGCAGTGTTATGTGGTTTGGTGAATGCCGAGAATGCTAGACAGGCTGGTGATACTTCTAGTTGGAGTGGTGTGACAGCTTGGGAACGTGGTGGAGTACCCAACCAATTATCCGACGTGGGCCATTCAGGTGAATTGGTTGATGATTGTGCATCGACGAATGTTAACAGTTCGGACGGGATGCCTTGGGTTGGCACTCAAGCGAACAGTTCTTTTGAGATGAGTGACGGACTGACCAAGACTGCTGAACAATTCTTGACTGATACTGGGGGTTTGCACAGTTGAGTTAATCTTGGGTTTTCACCACATGATATACTGGTTGTTTCAGATCTGTTGGGTGGTGGTGGTTGGGAGGTGACCCTGTATGAATATATTGATGGACCGTTTTGTACTTTCCATGTTACAATTGATTGTATTGATGGGGTTTGTTGTTGTTGCCACTATATAGGTGACAGGTTGTCCCAGTTGAAACCGTGTCGTTTCTTTTCAGAACTTTTTCTGCGGGGTGATGTGGACCCTGAATGGCAGTTCATATTGAGTGGGGTTGTTTTTGGCTTCTCTGTGATAAATGCTGATTGTCGCTTAGCCTATGACCCTGTTGGGAAGCGGGTGGTGATTTTGAGATTACTGAGAAGTGTTAGGGTTTTTTATTAGCTTTCATAAATTGATAATGCATATGACAAAAATTAGATTCCTTGGAATTATTATTGATACGATTAATTTGGAGATGCACCTCCCGGAGGATAAATTACTGAAGCTGGTTAGAATACTTGAGACCTTTGTTGGGCGTAGGTGTGTGACGAGAAAGGAGCTTGAAAGGTTGGGAGGGCTACTCGCACATTGTGCAAAGGTGGTGCGAGCGGGAGGACATTTACAAGCCGCATCTATGATATGATCGCGAAGTTGAAGCGTTCCTACTATAAGATTAGGCTTGGGTCTGGCTTTAGAGAGGATGTTCAGTGGTGGCTAGCATTTGTTTGTAGGTTTAACGGGGTTGCTGCTATTTTGGGGAAGTTTGCGGTTATTAATCCTGTTTATACGGATGCTTCGACTTGGGGGTTCGGAGCATTGCAAGGACAGAGCTGGATTGTAATTTGTAGGGACTTTTGACAGGCGAGACAAAGTTGGCTTGCATGTGGCAGTAGGACATCACTTTGTGTCGCCTGAGGATAAAGTGCGCCAGGCACACATAAATGTTAAGGAGATGTGTAGTGTTTATTCGGCAGCGTGGCATTGGGCTGAGTTTTGGAGGAATAAGGCAATAACAGTGGTGACAGACAATGCCACGGTGCAAGCTGCCTTATGCACTGGTAGATCGAGGTCGGTGGGGGTGATGTTTTATGTACGGCGCCTCTTCTGGCTAGCGGTTGAATACAATTTCACTCTGTCATCAACCCATATTGCCAGTGCGGACAATATTGTCTGTGATGCGTTGAGTCGCCTGAATGAGGAGGGTTCCCTGAAAAGACTTTGTACTGCCGATATCGCACGTAGTATGTGCTGTAGTAGTATTTTTGATAGTGGTTCCGTTTTTTCCAGGACAGGTGGTTTTGAGGAGGGAACAAAGAGTGTACCAGCAGCATTTCTACGCCCCAAACTCAGTATTGACCAGGGATGTTCAGAATAGGAAGTATATGGAGTTTATTGAGGAGTTTGCAGGTGATTTCTCCACTTTACTATGCTCATTAGACCAGGTAGCCCTTTATGTGACATGGCTGTCGCGATCATTGAAGTATACATCGGTGATTAATTACTTGAGTGGATTATTTTCTTCCTCGGAATGACTCGCCTCCTTTTGACTATAAAGACTTTGCCCTACAGACTACATTGAAAGGGATTAGGAGGGTGAAGGGAGATGCGCCATGTCAGGCGGCTCCCATCCTGCCATCTATGCTTAGGAGAATGTTTAGTTGTTTGAGGGGTACTGTTGGTCACACGACTTGGCGTGCAGCGGTGCTGACTAGCTTTAGAGCACTGTTGAGGAAGTGTCAGGTGACGTTATCAGATGCCGTGTTTAAGAGGGCTGATTTAAAAAATTTTGGTTGGGGTATGATAATTCGGGTTTGTCATTCAAAGACAATCCAGTTTGGCCAGCGTAGCCTGGAGATTCCGGTGGCGAATTGCCCGGATTTGTCATTATGTGTGGTGTATTGGGTGAAGCGGCACTTTGCCGAGATCCCAGCAGAGCAGTACGAGCCAGCTTTTCGGATTCCCGAGGATAATGGTGGCTCGGGTCCATTGACATATGACAGACATCTACCAGGGAATGTTAAAACATTTTGCAAAGAGGGCTGGCCTAGACCCGTCGGAGATTTCATCGCACTCACTGAGAAGGGGTGGTTGCACTTATCTTATATTGTGCGGAGCGTCCTTGGAGGAACTCTGAGTAAGGGGTGACTGGTCGAGCGATTCCATCTATGCCTACTTGAAGAGGCCTATTACTATGAGAATAGTAAGTGATATTAGAGTGGCGACTCTATTAGCTGACAACTGACTAGAGAGGGGATGGGTTGGTGGACACTCTTTAAGTGTCTTTGGGTATTCCGAGCCATTGGTCGAGATATATATGTAAAGTTGCCAATCCATTTACCCTCTCTTGTCTTGTTTATTATTTGTAGCTACTCTTATAAGACGTATAAAGAATTATGCGAATATAGGTAGGCGTAAAATACATTATGTCCATTTGAATATGTTACCAATGTTATTACGAAACGGTCTATTGTTTCACTGGCACTACGCCACCTTGCTGCGAGCCTGCTCCGGGGTGTTTCGGTCCTGTTTTGGCCTATATATACACCGTCAGAGCGCCTGCCTCGCCCCACTCGCTTGCTTTTTTCTTTTTATTGTTGTTACCGGTATGGGTATTCCGAGCCATTGGTCGAGATATATATATATATAAAGTTGCCAATCCATTTACCCTCTCTTGTCTTGTTTATTATTTGTAGCTACTCCTATATAGATTAGTTAGACAAATCTTACCTGGGTATAGATGCTGGATAACTGTTGTTTTCCCGAGGTATAAACCTCGGATAGACGTGGGCGAGGGAGAAGGAAGCACATCCGGGTCCAGCAATCTTTACCTACTTATTCAGGATAAAAATGATCTAACCTAATAATAATCATGGATCTGTAATGTTTTCTTGGTACAAGCAAATGGTATAGACGTGCCCACGTCTATCCGAGGCTTATACCTTGGGAAAACAACAGTTATCCATCATCTATACCCAGGTAAGATTCGTCTAACTAATCTATTTTACCTCGGTATAAAGCCTCAGGCTAGCCGCAGGCTAGGGAGAACTTTAACGTAATATCATTTTTATCCCGTGTATTGTATTCTTTATTACTTTCATTAACTATTTCAACATTCTGAAACCACATATCATGTAACATTTCACCCAACCCGCAGTCATACCCCCTTCTGAGTCTCCGTAAGAATGGGCAACGAGTGACTCGCTGCCTTTTTCGCGTACGACTCAGTTCACCGTATGACACTTATTTTGTATGTGGCTCACTCAGCCTAAGGGCATTCTGTGCCGTTTTTCCGTGAATATCTGTTGTTCTTGTCAGGAGGGGCCGGACCGCCGCGTTCGTCCAAGGTTGAGCTATGTAAAGACTGAGCCTACATAAAGCCCCATGTTTGTCCAAAGCCTGACATATGAAAAGACTGAGTCTACATAAACCCCCACATTCGTCCAAAGCTATCAAAAGAGGCGGGACAGATTGGCGGAGGCTGCATAGGTGGCATTGCAGGAGAGTGACAACAGTAGTTACCGGCATTTATTAATTTATGCATTTATTTATGTATTTATTTATTTAATTATTTCTATAGTTCACCACGTTGCCTTACGCTACCGACGATAACCTTCGAACGCATTGATAGAGAATTTATTTTTGCTGTGTGGAAATCAAGGAATAGACTTTTCTTCTACTGCATCGACTTTTCTTCTACTGGATGTAGTTATGCAGTAACAACCATGGTTTACCTTAAGGTTTGTTTGCGGCTGTACATCTGCTTCCCGCCATAGGCACTAGGTGGTGCCATCATTGATCTTCAGGGTTCTAACCTAATATCTCCAGGTGGCAGCACCAGACAACAGAGGTCAGATGGTCGTCTTCTTTTCTAGTTGCAAATCTTCACGCCCGATGGCACCACCTGCGTGAAACATACTTCATTTCCTTACCACTAGGTGTCTGACCGCTTGACCGATTGACCGATTGACCTCTTGACCTCTTGACCATGCCTCGCCTCACCGCACTGCTCGCGCACCCACCAGCTCAAATCTACTCACACACTCTCACACTCGCGCACCTCACACACCTCACCTATCACCTACTACGAAATCTCCAACGATGTCTTGTCATGGTGCCCCCGAATCGAAACGTGTGAGTATTTGACATATATCCGTCTATATACGGTTTTTGTGTTGTAGGATTCTGTATTTGACCATCAAATTTCGTACGGTAGATATGTAATATGTGCCAAACAAATTCAAACAACTTCAAACCCCTTCATGGCGCCTAATATAGTCGGCTCACATTGGCTCACATCCGCCGTTGGCTCACATCCGCCGTGTGAACCCGATGCTGAGGCGGATTAGGGTTGAGTCGCCTCATCTAGTTCGCCTCCAGTAGGTTGTGGGTGTGAACACGGCTTATGTCTAAATCTTTAGGTTTAATCTGTAGGTTTAATAATCATTATTTAGGTTTGTTTGGTTTTGGTTTTGCAGACAGTGGTTTCCACCACAGCTGAGCAGCGGGCTATCCTGCAGCAGTTTTATGACGATGGGCTTGTAAGCACATCCAAGCCCTTCGAGCCGGAACTGCTGCGGGCTGCAGAGGCTGCCAACATGTCGTTGCGCGCAGTCAAGGTTAGAATCAATTAATCATCTTACCCCCCTTCAGAAATTAGTTATGTAACTAGTAAGTGACCCGACCCCCAGTGGCCCCACCTACCAGGAGCGCTGGAACATGATCTGAGCCTGTTTCCGGTTATACTCATCCAACCAAATGTGTATTTTAAATCTAAATGATTATAAATCTAAAGGGTTATTAAATAGATAAGACTTTATTTTCCTGTGCACAATCCTCTGAACCAAATACATCTCTCAAACCTATTTCGCCCATTTTGGCATTCCCTTTAGGTGCGCATCAGCAACATGCGGTGAAATGCGCAGGAGCGGTGCGCTCCAGCTGCTTCTGCCGTCGCGGACCCCGACAGCCTTCGCCAAAAGGTGCGCCTTTCCATGCAGCAGGCGAAGCGCACAACGGGGTTCGACCTCTACAAGCGCTCCACCCAGTCCGGTAAATTATATAGATTCCATATCAACGTTGGCCGAAGTATTTTTTTTTAGCTGTAATTATCTGAAACTGTTATATGGCAATGTAGATTTGTCAATCAAAAAATCGGTTGACAGCACCGTCTTTATACTCTTTCACAAAAGACTAACCTACACTCTGCTCGAATAATAGTTGCATAACTAGTTACACGCCACGGTACTGACGGGTAATGTCCTGGCATGATTTTAATGGTTTAGCGTTACAAAGTATTCAGATATTTAGTCGATTGTTTTTCTAAGTATGGTCTCATCTTATAATGAGGTGTTTTTCTATGTTGTCATTGATATGATATGCCTTACACACTTGGTAGACACTGGAATATCGTTACATGTAGACATGGACTTAAAATATTTCAGCCGCCGGGACCTTCGCCGAGAAGCAGACTGCTTGGCTGGCTGGGTGGAGAGCGCTTCTCCCCACTGAGCGGAACACCTACAGCGACGATGCCCGGCAGCTCGCTCAGATGTGTCCGGAAGCAATGACCCGTGAGGAGCGAGTTGCCGCGGTGAATGCCTCTTATCACCGTCTGTGCAAGGAGGTATATTAGTCTACGATAATATTCGCTAATATTCCTTGTGTCTGTTACATCTACCGAATGTAAAATGTCTTCACACTGTCTCTGCAAGCCGGTATATTAGTCTACCATAATAATTCATAATCTTCCTTGGGGCTGTTATATGTACCTAATGTTGACCCAGATACTATTCTGTCAGCATTGTTTTATACGTCAATTTATTTTACTTGTGTCTGTTATATATACCTAAAGTTGACCCATTTACTATTCTATATAAATTTATATCGCTTTATTTATCTAGCCTTGTTAAAAGAACCTACATTATTTGCGGTATTGATCCAGGCCAACCTGCTGTGTGACCTCAACACAGATGGTGAGGTGGATATGCTGTTATTCCTGAAGTCTCCGCGGGGCACCGTGGACAGTTTTTTTTAAAAAACTGGTCGCTCTTCCGGGAAGGCTTTGATTTTCACGATGGTAAGTTTTAGCTGAATGCCAATTCTCTGTTTTTCCCCCTACCCACACTCTATCACTAAGGACTTACAATAGGTATCCCAACTCATTTTTGCAACTCAATAGAAAGTACCATATTTTGATCTAGTTCCATAGCTCTTAGCAGAAGTAAAATGACACAAAGTTCATTAAGATCGGATGATTACTTAAAAAGTTGTAGGCTTTTTAATATGGACAAAAATGATCCAAAAAACAGCTATTTTCCATATATCAAGTCTGTTTTTTTCCAGAGTCATGACATAATTATTTCTCGAGATATTGGCTATTCAAAATGGCAAAAAACACAAATTGCCACTTGTCAATATGAGAAATTAAGAGGTATGAGGTACACACCCACGCCACACACACACATGACTTATGACTTGTTTGTTAAAATCTAACCCTTAGTAAGGAACCCGGAGCAGGCCGAGGACGTCCCGGCTGCCCCTGCTGCTGCTGCCGCTTCCCCTGCTGCTGCCGCCCCTGCTGCTGCCCCTGGTCACCCCACGAGCGCCAAGGATAGGATGCGTGCTACCTATCTTACCAAACTGCAGGATGCTATGGGTACGATCGAACACTTGATAATTGTTATGAGTATAAATGCCTGTCCTATTTTGATATCACCATTACGAAATACATTCCCCAAATTATAATATTCTACATCACAATTTATTTTTGTTAATTCCCGGTAAATCTAAAAAGAAATTGTCCATTGCATTTTACTTATGTTATTATTGGGCAATACTTATTAGTTAAATCCTCATTCTGCCCAGCCTTACTTACTAACCTGTTAATTATATTTTTTCAGGACCCACTGACAATATATGTATGATGTTCTTCCTTTACTAACTAACCGTGTAATTTTTGTTTGTTTTCAGAGGCCTTTCTTGGTCGACGTCCCGCAGGCTTCAATGTTGGAAGGGTCCTACCAGAGGCCCTTGCTAAATTAGGGGCAGTCATAGTGGGTCTTCCTGGTCCAATTGTCAACCTGAATGCCCTACGTAAGGAGTACTTCCTCGCCATCATGGCGGCTGACATTCGGATCGTGAAGGCCCCTGTGAGTGCTCCTTTTGATACCTGTGCTGAGAGTCCTCACCGACCTGTCCAGGTATCTCCCACAATTCCGTGCGAGTCAAGCTCTACCGATGGCGAAGCTGCAGTTCTCCCAACTGTAGCTGCGCCCTTGGTGGAGAATGACAGCAGTTGGGAAATGGCTGTTGTGCCCATAGCCATCGAGAATGAGGATGGCGTGCTACTTGGTTGTAGTCAACCTTCCTCCTCGTTTGCTATGAGCACAGCTGAGGATTGTGCATCTCCTTCGCCACCGAGAAAGGCTTTCAAGCAGTCATCCCTGCGAGACTACATGGCGAGCAGTAAGGGGGAGAAGCGCGGTGCTCCCCCCTGAATGTAAATGTAATATATATATCTATTTGTACAGTAAATGTAAATAATATCTATATATTGTATATATCTATATATTTGTACATTATTTGTAATATATGTAATATATATATCTATTTGTACAGTAAATGTAAATAATATCTATATATTGTAAATATCTATATATTTGTACATTATTTGTACTTTTAATGTAAAAAATTGTATTTATCTATATATTTGTACATTATTTTGTACATTAAATGTAACTAATATCTATATATTGAATAATTTTGTATATATTTTTTTTGGTTGACTGAATGTATTTTATTCAGCGAATAATGTGTTTTGTCAGCACCAGAGCACTGGTCTTCCAGCCGTTCATTACAATTTGTTGGTACATAAATTACAATATCAGTAGCAATAATAACCACATGAAAAACCTGTTCGATAATAGAAGCATAATATAAGTTGCCTATTTGTCGTAATAGTAACTACATGCACTTCCATTTCAACCTATGTATTATGGCCATTCAAAACAATTTGTTGGCACCAGAGCACTGGTCTTCCGGCTGTTCATTACAATTTGTTGGTACATAAATGACAATATCAGTTGCAATAATAACCACATGACAAACCTGTTCGATAATAGAAGCATAATATGAGTTGACTATTTGTCGTAATAGTAACTGCATGCAATTCCAGTTCAACATATGTATTATGCACTTGGTGAGCATGCATCAATGAAATAGAAGCATAATATAAGTTGCAATAATAACCACATGAAAAACCGGTTCGATAATATAAGCATAATATAAGTTGACTGTTTGTCGTAATAGTAACTGCATGCAATTCAAGTTCAACATATGTATTATGCACTTGGTGAGCATGCATCAATGAAATAATAGCAGTGTCCTTCGCCCTAGCCTGAGGCTGTATACCGAGGTAAAATATATATATATTGTAATAAAAAATAAGTTTTCTGTCACTACTGCTTTGTTTGCATTTTCTATCATACAGAAATACAACACTTACATACAAACCGTTTAGACTACATTACGGTTCCCGCTATAGTTTACTACAAAATACTTTGGGGGATATAACTTATTGTTATTGTAATAATGACTAAATATATAATACAATGTTGAGCAAGCATATTGGCTTAGTACATATTGGCTTAGTACATAATCTGGCTTCCCTTTTGCATAAGTGCAATAGTTAACTACGAAATACACTACGAGACCAAAATCTAGTATACAATAATGTTTTAATTTACAACAGTTCATCGATACACTTCATATACATATTTATAGTATACAATTATGAGTAGAAACGTGTTTATATAATTCCATATGGGCAACTACGAAATACACTCCGAGAGCAAAATATAGTATACAATAATTTTTTTATTTAGAATAGTTCTTGGATACATAGAGATTTGGTACAGAAGGCTTTTGCTCACCGAAATATATATTTAATTCATATATACACATCTGTAATTTAGAATTCATATATACACATATAATTCATATATACACATATTTACACACAAAATACCTGTTGCCTTTTGCTCAGTCTCTTGTGCACAGATATCACCGAGATTTGGTACAGAAGGCTTTTGCTCACCGAAATATATATTTAATTCATATATACACCTCTGTAATTTAGAATTGATAATTAATTCATATATACACATATTTACCACAAAATACCTGTCGCCTTTTGCTCAGTCTCTTGTGCACAGATATCACCGAGATTTGGTACAGAAGGTTTTTGCTCAATTGCTCAGACATAATCACACACTATATACAAATAATACATATAAATAGCTAAATAAGTTCATCGGTCACTCCATATAGAAATTGATCGACAAGCAGTAGAAGGTGAGCATTAGACAGTGAGCAGTAGAAGGTTTAAAACGCAACATGAGTTAGACAATCTACTGCTCAACATCTAATGCTCACCGTCTACTGCTAACATACACCGAAATCAACAATATTACACACAGAATTTCATAAGTTCATTGGTATTTCATTGGTATTCATACACTATTGCTCATTACCACGCCACTTCATACATTAACAATATTGCTCAGTTACGCTCTGGTACACTTTTTTGTTCGACAAGCAGTAGAAGGTGAGCATTAGACAGTGAGCAGTAGAAGGTTTAAGACGCAACCTGAGTTAGACCATCTACTGCTCAACATCTAATGTCACCGTCTACTGCTAACATACACCAAAATCAACAATATTACACACATAATTTCATAAGTTCATTGGTATTTCATTGGTATTCATACACTATTGCTCATTACCACGCCACTTCATACATTAACAATATTGCTCAGTTACGCTCTGGTACGCTTTTTTGCTCGACAAGCAGTAGAAGGTGAGCATTAGACAGTGAGCAGTAGAAGGTTTAAGACGCAACCTGAGTTAGACCAGCTACTGCTCAACATCTAATGCTCACGTTTTCTCTACTGCTAACAATACACCGATATGAACAATATTACAACATAATTTCTTAAGTTCATTGGTATTTCATTGGTACTCATACCTAATTTGCTCATTACCACGCCACTTTTATATTAACAATATTGCTCAGTTACGCTCTGGTACGCTCATTTGCTTGACAACCAGTAGAAGGTGAGCATTAGACGGTGAGCAGTAGAAGGTTTAAAACGCAACATGAGTTAGACCATCTACTGCTCAACATCTAATGCTCACCGTCTACTGCTAACATACACCGAAATCAACAATATTACACACATAATTTCAGTAATTCATATAATATACAATTAAGACACAAATCTAATGGTACGCTCATTTGCTCGACAATATTGCTCAGTTACGCTTTGGTACGCTCATTTGCTCGACAAGCAGTAGAAGGTGAGCATTAGACGGTGAGCAGTAGAAGGTTTAAAACGCAACATGAGTTAGACCATCTACTGCTCAACATCTATGCTCACCGTCTACTGTAATGCTAACATACACCGAAACAACATATTACACACATAATTCTAAGTTCATTGGTTATTTCTTGGTATTCATAACTATTGCTCATTTCCACGCCACTTCATACATTAAAATATTGTCAGGTACGCTCTTGGTACGCTTTTTTGTCGACAAGCTCAGTAGAGGTGAGCATTAGACAGTGAGCAGTAGAAGGTTTAAGACGCAACCTGAGTTAGACCATCTACTGCTCAACATCTAATGCTCACCGTCTACTGCTAACATACACCGAAATCAACAATATTACACACATAATTTCATAATTTCATAAGTTCATTGGTATTTCATTGTTATTAAGACACTAGTGCTCATTACCACACTGTGATTAACACGCCACTTCATACCTTAACCTTGCTCACTTACGCTCTGGTACGCTTTTTTGCTCGACAAGCAGTAGAAGGTGAGCATTAGACAGTGAGCAGTAGAAGGTTTAAGACGCAACCTGAGTTAGACCATCTACTGCTCAACATCTAATGCTCACCGTCTACTGCTAACATACACCAAAATCAACAAACACACACTATATACAATTAATACACAAATTTACACACATAATTTCATTAATTCATTGCTCAGTTAGACCTCACTCCATATAGTAATACTTCATATAGTAATACTTCACATACACTATTGCTCATTACCAATATTGCTCAGTTAGACCTCAATTCACATCATACTGGTACACAAATCTAATGGTACGGTTATTTTGCTCAACAAGCAGTAGAAGGTGAGCATTAGACAGTGAGCAGTAGAAGGTTTAAAACCCAACCAGCGAGGAGTTAGACCATCTACTGCTCAACATCTAATGCTCACCGTCTACTGCTAACAATAAACATCACATCATACTGGTACGGTCACCGAGAGCAGCGGGCATGTTCTTAGCTGCCTGTACGCTCTTGCTAGTTCTGCTGTCCATATATAGGCTTCCTGCCCAATCCTCGCCACCTCGTCGGCCGCGTCCATGACGTTTGGCATAGTATAAGTGGAAGGGGCGCCTTGGTAATACCCCCTCCGTATGCCGGCGTTCACGCTGTGCCCTCGGGGCCATGTGAGGTCCACTATTACTCGTAAGCTGTCTGAGTTTTTCTTTGGCCTAGTCATGAGTGGGCTGATCTGGCTCCATGGGCCGAATGGTGGTTCGCTGAACGGTCCCAGGATGGCGCCGTGCCTTATCTCGGTCTCGAGATATCCCCTGATTGCTTCGAGTTATTTTTCATCCTTGGCGTGATTCTTCGTTGTTGGCTTTGGTGGTTGCCGGGCCGTGTAGTCCACCGGCCATCCGAATTCTAGATAGTCGACTACGCTATTGTCGTGGTATCCTGTGAGCATTTTTCTCCACTCTGTTATGCTTAGCGCCGACGGGACTGGTATGCGAGCCCCGAGGTGGTTTGGGAGGGCCGTGTCTCTGACTCTCGTGTACATTTCCATGTATGTGTTGTGTTGTATCCATATTTGGTGTTTCGGGTATGGCCATATTTTGTTTACTGTTGGTTGGTATTGGCGTGGGTTCAGGGGTGGGAGAGTCGGTCTGGCCGGGTCCCACGTCTCGTCATCGGTTAATGCGCCGTATCTCATCCCCTGACCGGTTTCTGTTCCTATTTTTTCGTTCCGTGTGCTCGTGGCCATCTCGTTGGTTGGTGGGTGGTCGCAGTGATCGCCGTCATCGGTGGCTTCGTTGGTACTGGGGGCTCCGTATCTGCCATCTGGTGGTTGACTGGTGCTTTCGTTGCCGGCTGCCAGTTTCGTTTGACCGTCCTCGCCTGCGGTGGCGCCGTCTATCGTGTTGCGTCTGTTTTTCTCGCCATTATGGCTATATCGCCGGTTTCCGTCACCTTCTTTGTTTCTTACGGTATTGTGGCCGTCTTGTCCCTCACTGTCTACTTTGCTTCCTTGTTGTTTTGGTTCCTGTGGGACCAGTGGGTCGAGTTGGATGGTTGTGATGTGTTCATGTGTTTTTCCGTTGTTGATGCGTGTTGTCGGCCATCTTGTGTGGCCGGCTGCGTCCTTTTTGGCGCGCTCTGGGTTTTGGCGGGAACCGCTGGTGTCTGTCGCCATCTTGTTGCTGCTCTCGGTGGCCGTTGCTATAGACGCTCTGCGTCTGGGTTTGACCGCCTGTATTGTTGGCATCTCTCTGCTTGTGCTGTTTCTGTCTATGGTTCTTCTTAGGTTGTATGGTAGTGACCGTGTCCTCGCGTGTAGTTTTTTCGCGATGGTAGTTATGTCGCGTGGTGTGAGGGTTTTTTCTTTTCCGTGCCTATTTCTTGGGGCTCTCGTTACCGTTTCAGGATCGCGCTGGGTTTGTTGGTTATTCACTGGCTCCTCCGCAGCGGCTGCTTGTCCTGAGGAGCCAGTGACTAAAACCGCTGGGCCGGTTGCTGAGTTGTGGCGGGTGTAGTGGTGGTGGTCTCTTGCGATTGCTGGGCCGGCTTTCTTTCCAGAAAGCGTTTCTTGTTGAGGCAATTCATCTCTTTATGTCCATTTGCCCACCTATATTTATACGTGCGCCTTTCTGTCCGGCATTTCGCCATGGGATGCTCCGAATGCCCATTCGTTTCCCCAGTTCCATATGTTGCATGGCTTCCCGTCGAAATCGTTCCTATTCTCGAATGGGACCAACGATGTTTGGGGCTGTGGGTTGGTGGTAGTATTTATCTGCCTGTGGCTGCATTGGTGATTGCATGTTTTCTCAGCTCCAAGCCTCGACCCTACTGCAATGGCGTCGCGCTGCACGTCCTTTATTGCGTAGCTATCCATCCACGCGTGTGACAACCAGCATCA
>CM059188.1:67843970-68048970 GCA_030323885.1 Branchipolynoe longqiensis
TCAGATATGACAGATACTTTGCGACACCTTGTATGTCTACTGGTTGAAACTTTAATACCGAGTATAGTATATGATGAATGGTGGACCATTGGAAATTTATATCATTTTCTGCAGTTCAGATGAATAATGAAGAGTCATTTCTATTGTTTTAACTGTTTAATTCACGTGACACTAGATGGCAGTGCTGAAACCTATGGGCGCTAACAAATATTAAATTCACTTACCAGGTGATTAAATTGCTGTGGTCCTTATTACTAAGAATATGTTCGTGGAAAAACATATTTTAACAAGCTCAAAATACGAAATGAGGGACAGCATAACAGCAAATTAATCCTATGCCAACGGTAGCGCGTAAACCTACTTGATGTAATGTTAGTGCATTTAGTTGTGTTCATTTCAGTCAAAACACATGCTAATCATTCTCCTTGACCATGAAAACCTGGATGTAGACAACATTTGGAATATTTGGTGAATTAGTGACAAAGTTACATTCAAAAGAGGATTTCATGGTAAGGGCAATCGCTAATTAGCATATTTTTGATTATGTAATGATTATGTGAGAGACGTGACTACTCGAATGCACCCGCTGGTGATGTGGGGAGTCACATGACCGAAGGAAGTTGTAATGGAAAACCGTGTGCATAATAAAGTCACTTATGATCACGAAGTCAAGGAGTCCACTCAGTTTCTTACATGGTGTCAGACTAAGGACAAACAATGGTGCTCACAGGGCTGAAGCCCCCAACACCATTATGCCTGGAGGGCAACTTAGCGCTGAATTGGAGGGAATGGCTACATGCATATGAGATATACGCAACAGTGGCAGGCGTGGCAGGGAAGTCTGAGAAAGTGCAGTGCTGTGTCTTTCTCCATGTGGCATGTAGGGAGGCACAAAAACTGCACCAGACATTCACGGTTGATTCAGCCGACAAAGATAAGTATGCGCCATTAGTGGAGTCATTTCGTTCATATTGCCAAGGAAAGGAAAATATCATATATTCATTCGATATGAATTCAAAACCTATAGACAAACAACACAAGATATGGACACGTACATTAGAGAGCTCAAGAACCGAATTTCTCAGTGTGAATATGACAAAATTAATTCGGAGACATTGAGAACCTTTTATTGCGTGACAAATTGGTATGCACTGTAAGTGATAATGAGTTACATGATAAACTGCTGCAGACAGAAGTTCTCACACTAGAGAGGTGTCTAACCATGAGCCATCTGAGCGCACAGAATACAGAGCAATTCAAGGACGACCAGTGCACCGGCACCGAGAAGAGTGACCAGGTGAATGCAATGTGAGGTGACAACACGTGCGTGCGAAGCAATAGCCAATACAACAGCCCAAGGCTACGACCACCGACATGGAAACGCCCCCAACAACAGCAACACCGACAAGTTACACCAAAAATAACATGTGGTAGGTGTGGCCTGCAGCACGTGAAATGACAAAACATGCGTGGTATGCAAGAAAGTCGGGCACTTTGCACGAGTATGTAGGAGCCAGAAAGTGCCTGAAAACACTGTCAATGCTATAGAGATGGACGAAAGAGAAGAAGACGAGTGGAAACTCGATATGACGGATGAACTTCATTCCGGAATCCATATTCAACAGACTACTTAACCAGAAATTGGACAAAGCGACCTGGAGACTGGTTACGTACACTGGACAGCATGTAAAACCAGTCGGTGAAACAACATTGAACATTAATGGGAGGCCCATCAAGTTCCAGGTGACCGAGTCTGGTAGCCCACTGCTGGGCGTAGACACATGTGTGATGCTCAACATGCTGGCAAAATTTAAATAAACCCAAAAATTTACATAGATGAGTCAGTTGAACAAGAAATTGATCCACCTATGAGAATCCCTCACACAATAATCGATGATGTAAAGAAAGAACTAGATAAAATGATATAACTAGGTGTAATTGGGGCTCAAGCGAAACCGACTCCATGGGCGAACTCAATTACTATAGTGCAGAAGCCCGGTAAAATGCATATTTGTTTAGATCCCACAAAAACTGAATACGGCCATATTACGGAGCCCCTATCTGACATGACCCATCGAAGAGGTGGTGGCTAACACATGTGATGCTAAATAATTTTCGGTCCTGGATGCCAACAGTGTCTATTGGCAAATAGAGTTAAATGAAACCAGTTCAGAACTTTGTACATTCAACACACCGTGGGGTCGGTACCTGCCATTCGGGATAAAAACGGTGGGTGATATATTCATTTAGGAGATAAATAACATTCTGAGTGGCATAGAGGGAGTCAATGTAATAAAAGATGACATCTTGATCTATGGTAGAACAGAGGAGGAGCATAACAAGAGGTTAAAAGAAGTATTGAACTGAGCCAGGGAGTTAAACTTAAAGCTTAATCCAATGAAATCGTGTATATGTAAACAGCAAGTCAAATATGTAGGGCATGTGCTATTAAGTGAGGGCTTGAAGCCCACAAATGAAAGGATACAAGCTATTGTAGAGATGCCGACACCTGTAGACACCTGTAGACAAACCAGCATTACAGCGTTTCCTGGACATAATCGAGTATGTCGGGAAGTTTATCCCGAATTTGGCAGAAATCTCAAAGCCATTAAGGCTCGTATTAAAAATATATGGAGCATGGCATTGGCTAGAAGAACAGGCAAAGGCATTTGATAAGCTTAAAGAGTTGTTAACAAATGCTCCAATTCTGAAATTCTATAATGTAAAACAGCCAATTACACTGCAAGTGGATGCATGTAAGTTGAGACTAGGGGTGACCCTATTTCAGGAAAATCGGCCCATGGTGATGGCTTCGAAGGCCCTAAACAAAACAGAAGTTAATTATGCTATCATTAAGAAAGAGCTCTTAGCAATTTGTTTTGGGTGTGCTAAATTCCATAATTATATATGGGTCGTTCTCAGAAACTGTGTACCACTTGAGGTAGTCTACTAGAAATGCATATTTCAAAGAAACCCTTTATTGGAGTGTCAATATTTAGATTTCATCAGTTAGCCAAATAATGTGGGAGATAGTTTAGATCAAAAGTAAATGTTAATATTGTGTATTATGTATCTTATTGGGATGGATGTAGCTAAATACATAGAAAATTACATCACTAATTTGTGACATTGTCAACAGCATTGAAAATAAAGTGTCACAAACTTAATGAAAACCTCTGAACAACAGCTCATTTCACTTCAAATGGTCATATACAATGTCTTCATTAAGTTGAAGACAGTTATTTCTAAAAAAACTATTTTAATTATCAAATAGTGAATGGACCCAGTTATGGTATAGTAAAAGATAAATCCTGAAATTGCCCCTAAACATTGAAATTTGAGCCGAACATTTGTGTAAAATTGTTGTTTCCACTTTGTTACTCTGCTAATCTGTTACTCTGCTAATATTTTCTTGCTTTTCTCTTTAATATTCACAAATAAGACAAAACCATAGCAATGAGGTTTCAAATTATTATTACTACTGTTTATAAAGCAAGTGGCATGTGAAATGTCCTAAAAATGTCAAGTTTTGTGTGGAAAATATTTGATTTTGGAGTCAGATTGGTTTCCATGCTATACTGCTATTTATTGGGTGTGAGCATCATTTGACCTACTTAAAAATGCCAGAATATGTTTATTTTCAATTATTCAGATGCAAAAGGACATACACAATGATGAAACTTGCTTATAGGACTTTGGCAGCATTTTGATTTTCTGGTACTGATGTCACACTATTGGTACACAACTTCTGAGAACGACCCATATACGGTAAATCGATTATTGTACAAACTGATCTCAAGCCCCTAGTCTCGATCATGCTGAAACCCTTACATATGTTATCCGCTAGGATGCAGCGCATGAGGATGCGGCTGCAAAATTGTGATTTGCATGTAACACACATTCAAGGTAGCCAAATGTTCTTTGCAGATACATTGTCCAGAGCACATTCAACAAAGACTACACCAAGGAACCTGTTCGACAATGAAGTGACGGTCACAGAAATCAGCATTGCACAGGAACATATCCAGAAAATAGAGCAAGAAACAAGTAAAAATGAGACACTGCAACAACTGGTCAATCTAGCAAGAAATGGGTTGCCTGAAAACAAATATACATTAACACCAGAGGTCAGGCCATACTTTACATTCCGAGATGAATTACCATAGACAAAAAACTAGTATTAAAGAATGACAGAATAATAATTCCCAAGTCTATGCAAAAGCAAGTACTAAATACGCAACACAAATCTCACTTAGGGTTAATTAAATGTAAGTAAATAGCAAGAGAGAGCATTTTTTGGCCCGGGTTGAACAGTCAAAATGAAGACAAAGTACTGCTAAGTGAAATATGCCAAGCAGTGCAAAAGAATTCACAGCAAGAGCCGTTAATCACACATGAAATAGAGCAGATACCGTTCTACAAGGTGGGAATTGATTTTTTCCAAGTAAGACAACAACATTTCTTATTAGTGGTGGACTATCAGTCAAAGTTTCCGGAAATCATGGAAATGACAAGTACAACTAGTGAGGAAACAATAA
This sequence comes from Branchipolynoe longqiensis, assembly GCA_030323885.1. Classification (NCBI taxonomy): domain Eukaryota; kingdom Metazoa; phylum Annelida; class Polychaeta; order Phyllodocida; family Polynoidae; genus Branchipolynoe; species Branchipolynoe longqiensis. Next base: position 67,848,509 of record CM059188.1, read on the forward strand.
AAGAATTAAAGCGAGTTTTCTGCAGATATGGGATTTCCCCAATTAGTCGTGACAGACAATGGGCCGCAATTCAGTTCTCAGCAATACGAAGCATTTGCGGCCTACTATGGGTTCAAGCGGGTATACAGCAATCCCCTATATCCACAAAGCGATGGCCAGGCTCAACGCTGTGTGCAAACAGCAAAGAATATGGCAAAAAAATGTATCATGAATAATAGAGATTTAAATATAGCATTACTGAACTATAGAAATGCTCAAATACAGGGTCTTGACCACCAGCCCAATTGCTTATGTCACATACATTGAGGTCATGAATACCATCGCTTAAAGCCAAATTTCACCCAACAGTAGCACAAACAACAAAACAAAAAGCAAAAAAACGGCAAGGCAAGCAGAAAAAGTACTATAAGTATAACTGAAGGGGCTTTTCATCACACAAGCAGTTGAAAGCAGGGGACAAGGTTTGATATAAACACCACAACAAAACATGGGAAAAGGGCATAATAGCAAAGGCTCAGGTGCCCGGGCCAAGAGATTATGTAATCAGGAACAGGGAGAATCACACTATTCGGAGAAACCGCAGACACATATTCAAATGCCCAGACATTGACAACCTCCAAATCACAACAAACACCAACCCAATCAAAGCCAACACCAGCAGCTGTCAAGCAACACGAGGACAGGCAAATTACACAATGAGGTATGGGTGAGTGAGCCACCCTGCACAACGATATGGGTGCAATGGTAACATGACTTAGCGAGGGGGATCACATAGTGCAGAAATCAACATGGAAAGACTCCGAGTATAGTAGTATAATAATGTGGAAGAAATTAGTTGGCAGTACTGTCGAACATTGATATAGACATTGATATAAGGAAAGATAAATGAATTATGTAATAAGAAGATAAAATGCAACTACTAAGTGAATGTAATGACTAAACTGTGTTAAGGGGTCATTGTTAATTAGGTGGAGGAGTCATCGGGGCGGAAAAAATGTTTAAGATAAAAATAATTGATAAATGAGAGGGAAGTTCCTCCATGTGTGATAATGTAATATTGCAGACGTGTGTTCCGTCTTGTGCATAATTAGGATGTACTATAGATACGGATGTATTTTTTATTTTTTATTTTATTTTATTTTTTGTGTATATAGCCACGTATATACGCCAGCGTATATGCGTGTGTAGGATTCACACTGCTCCTCTCGCGCGGTTCTTGGACACTCGTCTGCTAGGCGTGGACGGCCCGCTCAGGGTGCCAGGTGCCTATATATACAAACCAGAGCCGCGGTTCGCGCTAGTTCGCCTCAGCCGGCACTGCAGCACATACTTCCATTCACTTTCTATTCGACCACAGTCTACTTGCTATGCTTTCCACAGTCTACTTTCCATACTTTCCATTCGACCACAGTCTACTTGCTACCTGTGTGTTCTACTACTACTACTGGTCGTCCGGGACAGCGGACGACGATTACATGTGTGTCGACGATGTGCTCGTTTCTCCATGCACAAAGGAGGAGGATCAATCGGTTCAAGCGAAAGACGGTATCGTCATTACATTGTAATAGATCGACCGTTCCAGCTCGACAATTTTGTTTCAAATGTGCTTGTGTGTCTATTATCTATCTGTCTAATCAAAACATCAAGAACTAAGCATAATCGACGAGACTTGACGGGATCGACCAGTTATTCAATGTTTTTATAGTGATTTGTTCACAATACTAATAGAGGGAGTGCATGTGATGTCATCACTTAGCAGTTAGCCATCTTGGAGTACACATAATACCACCTATGGCGCCCCCTGTCATATACCAAGAACACTACAGCCACCATTGGGCCTACCTATAGTTAGGGCTGCCGAAGTGGGTGGTGCCACCTAGTGGGTACTGCCTGAACCTATCTAATTCTTCAACAGAGCATTCAAAGTGTCAACATACTGCGCTTTAGCAATGATGTAAGGCTACATGATTAAAAAAATATTTCTCCTCCATCAAAAAACCCATTTCTCCCAACTTTTGAGGCCAAACTGCTCAAAACAGTGACAAATAAACCAACAAATTGGTAAATAAACACAATGTAAGCACTTCCAAGCCTTTCATATGTGATGCGCGAAAAGGAAGAAGGCAAGGCAGGGGTGGAAATAGAGGCGTTTATTTACGCCTCAGTCAGACAGAGTATACAGAGGAATGAAAGAGAGGCTCATGAAGAGCAGCAGTAAATAAGCTCGTAAGGAGCAACAATGTAATGTAAAGTATAGCAATAAATGGAAGAAAGGTAAAGAGGCTCATGAGGAGCAATACAGCAGAGGGCTCATGAGGAGCAGGAAATGTACATGATGAATAAAAGTTCAGTTAGCGTCAAATGTCAGTAGAAGATTGAGGGGGTGCCGAGGAGCCCTCCACCGCTGGAAGAAAAGAGTGTATAAGGAAGAAGATGGGTGGGTGGGTGGAGAAAACGGGAAGAGAGCTGGAAGGCGGCAGGAGGGCAAGTGCCTGAGGGAGGCCGGCGGGCGACCTTATAAGGGAAGGGGGACGGGCGACAGCAGGTGAGGTGTGAATGCTGCCGGCCCGGGGGAGGGCGAGAGGTGGCGAGCAGCGGGCGTCGGGTGAGGCGCGAATGCTGCGCGACAGGGGGCCGGGGGGAGGTGACGGCGCGCGGCGGCGGCGTCGGGCGAGGTGAGAAGGCAGCGCGGCAGCGCGGGGCGGGGGAGGGTCTCTTCCTCTCCTCGCATCAAACGTAATGCTACGCATTACGACCGATGCGCGAAAAGGAAGAAGGCAAGGCGGGGGTGGAAATAGAGGCGTTTATTTACGCCTCAGTCAGACAGAGTATACAGAGGAATGAAAGAGAGGCTCATGAAGAGCAGCAGTAAATAAGCTTGTAAGGAGCAACAATGTAATGTAAAGTATAGCAATAAATGGAAGAAAGGTAAAGAGGCTCATGAGGAGCAATACAGCAGGAGGGCTCATGAGGAGCAGGAAATGTACATGATGAATAAAAGTTCAGTTAGCGTCAAATGTCAGTCGAAGATTGAGGGGGTGCCGAGGAGCCCTCCACCAAAAGGCGGAGAGGGCTCGCGGCGCACCCGAGGGGGCGAGGCGGGGCAGGTATGGGTGGACCGCCTCGGAGGTCCAGGTGCCTTGCGCCATACCGCCTCAGGGGTCAGGTTCCCTCAGTGGGCGGCGAGTGTCCACCGCCTGCGTCGACAGGGAGCGGGCGGCCAAAAAAAAAGAGGAGGCCCGCTCCTTGGCGAGATCCGGTGAGGAGGTCCGAGGAGGGTCGAGCAGGGGGGCAGCGAAGTCCTCAGGGCCGGGTGGGGTGGCGTTCGGGGTCGGGTCGGGCGGGTTGGTGAAGGCGGTGTCGTGAGTGTCGTGAGTGTCGTGAGCGGCTGTGATGTCGGCAGAGGGTTCCTCGTGAGGCTGGGCTGGGCTGTGGTCTGAGGCGTGAGGCCCGAGGTGATGATCCCCGGCTGTGACTGGGCGGCGCTGCGATCGGTGGTCGCTGGGAGGTTGTCGGTGGACGGCGGTGTCGTGAGGGTCGGCGGCTGTGATGTCGGCAGAGGGTTCCTCGTGAGGCTGGGCTGGGCTGTGGTCTGAGGCGTGAGGTCCGAGGTGATGATCCCCGGCTGTGACTGGGCGGCGCTGCGATCGGTGGTCGCTGGAAGGTTGTCGGTGGACGGCGGTGTCGTGAGGGTCGGCGGCTGTGATGTCGGCAGAGGTTTCCTTGTGAGGCTGGGCTGGGCTGTGGTCTGAGGCGTGAAGTCCGAGGTGATGATCCCCGGCTGTGACTGGGCGGCGCTGCGATCGGTGGTCACTGGGAGGTTGTCGGTGGACGGCGGTGTCATGAGGGTCGGCGGCTGTGATGTCGGCAGAGGGTTCCTCATGAGGCTGGGCTGGGCTGTGATCTGAGGCGTGAGGTCCAAGGTGATGATCCCCGGCTGTGACTGGGCGGCGCTGCGATCGGTGGTCGCTGGGAGGTTGTCGGTGGACGGCGGTGTCGTGAGGGTCGGCGGCTGTGATGTCGGCAGAGGGTTCCTCGTGAGGCTGGGCTGGGCTGTGGTCTGAGGCGTGAGGTCTGAGGTGATGATCCCCGGCTGTGACTGGGCGGCCCTGCGATCGGTGGTCGCTGGGAGGTTGTCGGTGGAAGTCGCGGGGCTGTCGGCAGTGGTGAGGGTGAGGCGCCGGGAAGGGCCCCCCGGGCCGGCCGGGGGGAGGCCGGCGGATTAAAAATCCGCCGAGGCGGCCGGGGTCTGTGCTCCCCGGGGCGGTGCTTGAGGTGGCGGCGGGGGGTGTGCTCCCCCGGCGAGGTGTGCCCGAGGTGACGGGATGGGCGGTGTGCTGTGCGCCGTCCGACGCCGAGGGGCCTTGATCTGTAGGATGGGGGCCTCGGCGCCCGAGGGCTGGTCCCGAGGCGCCGGGGGGGGACGGGGCAAAGCTCAGCGAGGCGCGTCGTGGCGAGCCCGAGGAGGGGGCCGGCGTGGCCGCGGCGGTGGTCCGAGCTCCCTTCTGCGGTGCTTGAGGCGGCGGGGGAGGGCGCGCCCCCCCGGGGACGCGTGCCCGAGGTGCTGGGATGGGCGGTGTGCCATACGCCGTCCGCCGCCTCGGGGTGGGTGGTGGCGTCCCCTCGGGCGCGGCGGTGAGACGGCTGCCGTGTTCTTGCTGGGGGTGCACCGCCCCCGGCAGAGTCGCTTGAGGCGGCGGCGGGGGACAGGCCCCGCCTGCGGCGCGCGCCCGAGGTGCTGGGGCGGTCGGCGAGGTGTAGGCGGTCGGCGTGGGGCAGGGGGCTTGCCCTCGGGCTCTCCCCGATTCGAGGGCGTCCAGGCCGGCGTAGAGGCGGGCGGTGGTGACGCGCTGGAGGGCCTCAAGGTCGAGGAGAGCCTTGAGAATCGGACTTGTCTCGGTGCCCGAGGTGGGGCCCGAGGGTGCCGACGGAGACGCCGGGGCCGAGGAGGGTGATGCGCCTCCTGGCGCACCCGAGGAGGGTCCCGGCGTGGCCAGGGCGGTCGCCCGGGAGCTCTGGCGGCCCGTGCCCTTTCCGTGTCTGGGCATCCTGGGGCGGTCCGAGGGGATGCAGCGGTCCGAGGTGAAGAATGCCAGAAAACGGGAAGAGAGCTGGAAGGCGGCAGGAGGGTGAGTGCCTGAGGGAGGCCGGCGGGCGACCTTATAAGGGAAGGGGGACGGGCGACAGCAGGTGAGGTGTGAATGCTGCCGGCCCGGGGGAGGGCCAGAGGTGGCGAGCAGCGGGCGTTGGGTGAGGCGCGAATGCTGCGCGACAGGGGGCCGGGGGGAGGTGGCGGCGCGCGGCGGCGTCGGGCGAGGTGAGAAGGCAGCGCGGCAGCGCGGCAGCACGGCAGCGCGGGGCGGGGGAGGGTCTCTTCCTCTCCTCGCATCAAACGTAATGCTATGCATTACGACCAATCCAATATGGCCACCGGAAGTTGTCTCATGACGTCATTACACCCCCTCTATAGGCTTAGCACGTCAATGTACGGGCCATGGTATGCCTAACCAGGGCCAATAATCTAGATGCTGCCATAGCACAGCGGCAAAGCACAAAAAACCTATTCGAGATCGGCAAAGGAATAAATAATTCTCTCGTGCTTACCTTATAGTACTGCTTTATAGCATTATTTTACCAGTAATACTTAGGATTACTATTAGGCTTGCGCCTGTTGGCGGGAAAACAGTTTGAATAACAGGTCATTGTAGACTATACTCTGATAACTCGTGCTGTCGATCCACGACATGCGTGAAGCCAGCCTGAGAGTCGATGTTAATTCACTTACATGCTTTACATACCGTGGCTGTTGGACCTGCCATATATTGTAATAGTGAAACATATGATGACATTTGCTGAAAATAGGATGACAACTGAACTGCCATATGATGACACTTATATTTTTATGACCCGGCAATTACCCACTCTACTACTTACATAGGGAAGGAATTTTATTTTTATCACACTGCCGTTTATTGACGACTATACCTTCTAACACTATCTAGTCAATCTGTCACTATTGTGCCTGGATATGAGGACTCACCTTCACTGCCATTATCATTTTTTATTTACTATGTGACTTTTTATTGTTTATCTCTCTGACGCCGTTCTCCTTGGCGCCATTTAATTTATTTTCCGGCACCCTATAATTGTGCTACCTATCAGGAACGACATACATAGCCAGCTACATCTCCAGCACTCCGATAAGCCTTTTCTGCTTATCAGTGACAAATCCTGACACTTATTTTCCTTGTGACTACATCTGCGTCTGACACTGCCATTAAACCCAGCTATATTTGACGCCATTTGCCCAACGCCATTTATCCGCCATCTTTTTCCGGCACCGGCACCGGCTATGCCCAAGGCATATTGTGCGTTCTGCAGTAGAGTGCACTCTGTGCCTGTGAACGTGGACTGTCCATCTAGGGCTTCGAATAAGCGAACTACTCGCTCTTGCGCTGGGAGAGAGGACGACACGATGGCAGAGGGCGGAAAAGGTGGCATGGCTGCGGAGGAAAATGGGCTTGTCATTGACGATGAAGCCCTTGCTAAGGAGGAGCGTGAGATCGGCGAGAGGATTCGTAACCTGGAAGGCGCAAGCGGCTGGCGGAATTGGAACGCATCGAGCGCGAGCTGCGTGAAGACGTCGCCAACTTGACCCTTGGCCACACGCGCGAGAGAGGGAGGGAGCCGAATACTCGGTGGGCACGTGACCGGGAAAGTGAGCGGTCATGCCATCCCTTGGAGGAGCAGAGTGGGACCGAGAGGCGTTCGAGGGCCCGTACTAGCAGCCATGAGCGGAGCCCCTCCCGGGAGAGGCGGAGGAGACGCCATAGACGACAGACCTACAGCTCTAGTTCGTCAGATGAGCGCTCAACCAGTCGGGAGAGGAAGGCTCGTAGTAAGTGGTCGCTTCGCCGTCATGTAGAGGACGGGAAGGACATCAAGAAAGTGACCGGCTTCGAGCTAATTGAGGCTTCGGTTAATCGGGCGGTCGCCTCTAAGGTATCAGACGGGGATAAACTTTTAAGACTCCTAAAACACTTGGGTTACATAGCGGGCAAGGCCAAGTCGGGCACCTTTATTGAGAAAACCCATGCCAACTATGATCGGGCCATTAGGAAGCTTGCTGCCACCGAGGGATTTGACGCTTTCTCATCCGGGAACCCCGAAATAGCATTGAAATATTATGCTTTCGAATATATGAAAAGGGGGGGTCGGTTTCGAGTGGCAATAAAAATAGAACGGGTAGTATAGCTAGCTCAAAACATCTCTTTACGAAGGAGGGTAAGAAGCCCTGTTTTGCGTTTAATAAAGATGAGGGTTGCTCCCGTGATGGCAAGACCTGTAATTACGGCCACTGGTGCTCCCGCTGTGGCAGCAAGTTTCACATCAGAAATAAGTGCAGTAAAGATTAGGGGCCTGTCGGGCGCCGAGGTCGGTGTATGACCGGATTGTGCCGGGAGGTTGGGAATGTGGAATTTAGTCCCGACCTTATCAACGAGGTATATTGTGCTACCGACTTGACCTCTGCCCATCCATCTGCCCCCCTGAGTCGATTGTCCCTCTTGTGCTAATGTGGAACAGCCGTTGATGTTCCACCCTGGCCGTGATGTGGAACACGGCTGTGGTGTGAGAACAGATACCTGCCGTAAGCGGGCTGCGGCTCATGACCGCTCTAACGACATTGTGGTCGCTGGTAATGACTCTGGGCTTTGTGATGCTTTTGTCGAGGTTTGCATCAAGGTCGCTCAGGAGACTGAGGTCCCGGCAAGCATTAGCATTGCTATGCCTGATTGCCCTGTGTTTAATAGTGACTGGTTGACGGTCCGGCGCGTTGGGCCTATCCTCCGTGTCAAAGCTTGTGACCTCCATAATCATGTGCATGAACTTGAATTTGACGTTTCACGTGACTGTCTGAATGCTGTTTGTTCTTGTGTACATTATATTGGTCATCGCCGAGTGCAATTGAAGCCGTGTAGGATTTTTTGTGAATGCTTCTTTCGAGGCGAAATTGATCGAGACTTCGAGTTTATCCTTGCAGGGGTCATCTTCAGCTTTAAAGTTATTAACCCCTCATGTGATGCTGTCTATCCATGCCCATTTAGAGCAACCAGGGTCCTTAGCGACAAACTTGTTATCAATAAGAAACTTTCTAGCGAATTAAATGGTGGCTATATAAGCAAGGCGGATAGCACTCCTATTTGTGTGCATAATGTCTTTGCCGTCCCTAAGTCGAGCGGTGAAGGTCTTCGCACAATTATTGACTGCAGAAGGCCAAGTGAGCATTCTGTAAACATCTATGTGGACGAGGTAACTAACACCTTTTCTTACATGAGTGTTGATGATTTAGCCTTTAACCTTGTCCGTGATGACTACATTGCTACTGTTGATATTCAGGACGCCTATCAGGCCGTCTGCATTCACCCGAGTGACCGTTCCCGTCAGGCAATCTGCTGGGATTTTGGTAGCGGTGCCAGGTTAGAGGTCTTTTTTGATAACCGTTTATGTATGGGGCTTTCCTCTAGCCCATATATCTTCAATCGGATTTCCGATTTTGTCTTGCGCTGTGGTGTGCGTGAAGGAGTCGATAGGTCAGTTAATTATTTAGATGACTTTGCCATCATTGGCACTACCTATCAGGAATGCCTTTCGAACCAAAACAAAATTGCCGCCATATTGATGAGACTTGGGTTTTATCTGAGCTATCCCAAACTTCTCGCCCCCTCTCAAAGCACCTGGTTCCTTGGTATTGAAATTGATAGTGTTGAACTCCAGCTCCGCCTCCCCCGCGATAAGTTGGCCAAATTAAAAGATCAATTATTACTGTTTTTGGGCAAACGTAAAGCCACACGTAAGGACCTGGAGCACCTTGGTGGGCGCCTCGCTCACTGCGCTACGGTCGTCCGAGGGGGTCGCTCTTTCTCTACCCGTGTCTATGACGCTATATGCCAACTTAGGAAACCATTTTTCAAATTCCGCCTGAACGATGAGTTCAGGTCTGAGCTGAATTGGTGGCTAGACTTTGTCGAACGTCTTAATGGCTACGCAAAACTATTGGGCAGCCATGCCTCTTCAGTAGCGGTATATAGCGATGCGTCGGATTGGGGCTTTGGAGCGACTCACTCGGGTGACTGTTTAGTAGGTAACTTCGAGGTAGAAGATATCGACCTCCCTTCTGAGGTTGGTCATCATTTTGCAGAATCGATCCCCGGCGCTGCTGACGGCCATATTAATTTAAAGGAGATGTGGGCAGTGGTTACCGCCTCTCGGCATTGGGGGCCCCTTTGGCAGGACAAGTGTGTTGTCTTTATCACCGACAATAACACTGTGAGGGTGGCACTCGCCACCGGGCGTTGTGTCAACAAACAAATTATGACTTGGGTCAAAGAACTCTTTTGGACTTCGGTTAATTATAATTTTGACATAAAATCTGTCTACATAAAGAGTAAGCAAAATGTGACTTGCGATGCCCTCAGCAGGTGGCGGGACTATTCTAGCAGAGACCGAATATCTTGTGTCGACCCCGCAGTGCTGATGTGTTATGCACATATTTTTAGGTGACATTTTCCTTTATTACAGGTCTAGCGCAGCTGGAGGTCCAAGTTAGGTCGATGTCTGGCCAATATTATTCGGACAATTCAAGATCGACCAGGTCGATGCAGATGCGGAAATACCTCACATTTATCGATGAGTTCCATGGCTTGCTCTCGCCTATCCCCTGTCCATCTTCCCAGGTTGCCATTTATGTCGTCTGGCTATCCCACACTTTAAAGTATTCCTCTATAACAAATTATCTCAGTGCCCTAAATTTTTTTCTTAAGGCTGAGGGCAGTCCTCCAATCGACTTCTCTTCCCACCAGATTAAGACCATCATGAGGGGGGCTAAGCGTGTTTTGGGGTGCGCTGTGAAAAGGGCGGCCCCTTTACTGCCAAGTGAGCTTTTGAAGATCTTCGCTTTATTATCAGAGCGTGAGGGACATGTTTGCGCTCGTGCAGCCATTCTAACTGGTTTCGGAGCTCTCTTGCGCAAGTGCCAATTGACTGAGTCTGCCTTGGTCCTTAGGCGATCAGATTTTGAGTTTTTTCAATGGGGAATGGTTATTTCAATACGTAGGTCAAAAACCATCCAATTTTCAGAAAGGGAGTTGCTGATCCCTGTCACCCGTGTCCCAAATACCTCTCTTTGTGCTGTCTATTGGGTCGAGAAACACTTCAGTCAGGTCAAGGTAGCCCCTGATGCAGCTGCTTTTCAAATCCCTGCGGTTGATGGGGGCTTCAGACCCCTTGATTACCGTACTTTACAAACTACTATAAAGTTATTCGCTGCTGACGCGGGTCTTGACCCAAGCAAGTTCTCCTGCCACTCTCTCCAGAGCGGCGGGTCTACATTTCTCGCCCTCCAGGGCGCATCCATTGACGAGATAAAGGTCAGGGGGGACTGGTCCTCCGATTGTGTTTACAAATATATTACTCGCCCGCTTGTCAAGCGCATTGTATCAGACATTAGGGTGGCATCCACCTTGAGTTCCATTATTGATTGATTATTTTTTAGCTAATCTGTCTGGGTGGGTCCGGGGACCTTGGCACTTTGGCCCGGCCAGATTATTTATATATACACTGCATGTACTATTTAATGCTGAAATAAATATATCTAACATCCGAGTTTGCTTCGTGCCCATCTTACAGCCACGTATATACGCCAGCGTATATGCGTGTGTAGGATTCGCACTGCTCCTCTCGCGCGGTGCGCGGACACTCGTCTGCTAGGCATGGACGGCCCGCTTGGGGCACCAGGTGCCTATATATACAAACCAGAGCCGCGGTTCGCGCTAGTTCGCTTCAGCTGGCACGGCAGCACATACTTCCATTCGCTTTATCTTTTACCGGTAGGGCACTTTGGCCCGGCCAGATTATTTATATATACACTGCATGTACTATTTAATGCTGAAATAAATATATCTACCATCCGAGTTTGCTTCGTGCCGATCTTACATATATATATTATTTTTGTTATTTATATTTTTTGTTTTCTCTTTTGCTTTGTTTCTTGATAATGTTCTCCCTTATCATGCTTTTCTTTCTCGAATACCATTGTACTTTGTTGTCATGTTTTCATGTCACGACGCATAAATGCGACACACCGAAGAATGCAAGTAAATGCCTCAATAATGAAAGGTGTTCCGAGAAGGAGAGGTGGAGGATGAGGACATTGTAATGTGAGTATATCAAAGCCGATATGAATAGTGGTAAAGCCCCAGTCACACCTACCCGGAGGAGGCCCGGATTTTTTGCTGGACCACCCCAGACCAGTCGCCGGCACTGTCCTGGACAGCCCTGGATAAAATCGCTATTTTGGTCGTTTTTGGCCTCGCGGTCACACGTTTTCGGACTAGACACGGACGAGCCCCAGTGCAGGGGCCGGTTCGGCCCGGACCAATGCCGGACCACCCCCAGACTCCCCAGTGTATCCACGGACTAGTCCCGGATCGGTCCAGGACAACCCTAGCCGACCCCGGATCGATGCCGGACCACCCCAAACCACCCTGGACCGACACGGACCACCCCAGACGAGTCCCGATAGACCCCGGACCACCCCTGGACTCCCTGGTCTTTCCACAGTTTGTACCCGGACCAGGCCGGACCGGCCCCAGACTACCCTGGACAAGCCCCGGATCGGCCCCGGACTACCCCGGATGAGCCCCGGACCACCCCCGGACCAGCCCCGGTTCACCCCCGGTCCACTCCCGGACTGCCCAGACCACCCCCGGACAACTCCCGGAAAGCCGTGAGTATAAAAGACCACACGGCGCTGGAGAGCTCATTTCCAAATCCAGCAGCGCCGAGCACACATCGCACCATGACCAAGCCTACATGAAAGAGAATTGCATCCAAGAGAGTTGCTCAGAAGGAGCCTGCCTCACACAAGGTCACCACGAAAGCATGGAGGAAACCAACACCATCACCCTCAACTTCCGGGTTGTCTTCCGACGAGGAATCTGTCTGTGATGTGTCGCCGCCTCCCCGTCCTGTGACACCACCTCCAGCAGTCCCGTTGTCACAGGGGATGTCGTCAGTGAGGCGGAAGAAGGTGGACGCTCTTCCGCTCACAAGTGAGCAGCACATCGAGATGTCAAAGTGGTTATGCTTGCACGACTACATTTATGTGGAAGGACGGAGCGACTATAAAAACACCACTTTAAAGAGACGTGTGTGGGAGGAGAAGGCCAAGAAGATGGGGTTTGATGACCCGAAACCGCTGATCACCAGGTACGAGCGATTTGAAGTCCGGTGCCGTGGTGAGGGAGTTATCAGATCAGGAGATCTATATCCAGGAGCAGTTTGGATTCCTGCGGACTCATATCGTGCGGCAGCCGTCGAGATCTGGGGTGACATTGCAGTCCCGGTTGCAACCCCTCCAGGCAGCTTCGACAGCTACAACCACAGCAACAGCTACAGCCACAGCAGCAACAGGTGTGACTTTGGGTGGCGGCCCTCTCACCCTACTACAGACATGTGTTGATGTCGATAACGAAAATCTGACGCCATCTGACCAGGCTCCACCACCGTCAAGTCAACCACCACTGGCAGCAGCAATGCTACCCGCAACTCCACGCCCAGAAGCCAAGGGGAAGGGCACCCCCCGAACACCCAGCAGCAACACCGACATCGAGCAATTGCCGTCACACCTGCGGGACCAGCAGGAGGAGGCTGGGATACTCCAGGGCCGGCTGAGCAGGATTCTACAGCCGGTGTAAGTGTCGCTGCCGATGCTCTGGGGAAGGTGGCTGGGGGCGGTAGCCAAAGAGATCGACCCCTCACTTCTGGGGGAGTTCTATTCGGAGAGTTTCGCCTTGGCGATGCGGCTATGCTCCGAGTCACAACAACTGCCACACCAGAAGGAGCCACAGCATCCACAAGCAACTCGTCCAGAGCCTCAAGTACCATCCCCGTTCCTGGCTTTCCCTGTCCCGCCAACGGGATTACAACCGGGAGGCTTGGAAGTAGTCTGGACGACTCCCCGACCCGGCCCTTCGACCAGTGCAAGATGGCATAGCTCCGAGGTGCATGACCCAATAGACTGGAGCAGCACGGCTCCCAGATGCCCATCCAGCACGCCACCAAGCAGTGTGGGAAACATCACGGGTCTGTCCGATCTTAGCTTTACCACATTAATGGCTGGGATGGGACACGACCCTGAGCAGCCTCTGTGAACTGGACTTGCTAAACATTGGGAACATTGGGACGCGAGTGACTGGAAAACCATGGGTCGCCCACGGCCATCCAGCACGCCTGTATCGGATAAATCACGGGACTACCCAATCTCAGCTTACCACATTAATGGCTGGGATGGGACACGATCCGGAGCAGCCTCTGTGAATGTGAGGTGGACTTGATGAACATCGGGACGCGACTGACTGGAACACCATGGGTCGCACACGGCCATCCAGCACGCGAGTGTCGGAAACTCAGCTGTACCACGATGGTTGTGATGCGACACGATCCGGATATGCAGCCTCTGTGATTGTGCACTGAACATTGTGATAATTCAGTTGTGATGTAAACGGTGAACTGAACATTGTATTTATAGAGTTATGATGCCAATCGTGAACTGAACTTCTGTACATTGTATTTATGGAATTATTATGCGTGAGTGATTGTGAAGGTGATCGTGACCAGAGTTGTGATTGTGTATAGTATACTATTATCACTTGTTGAAAATAAAAATATCAATAATATGAAACGTTAGCTAAATTGTGTTTGTTACAATCTATGTTTACACTTTAGTCCATTTAGTTGATAGTCACTTGTAATAAAGGTAAAAATTATCTGAAATTAAGTAATAACTATTTAACAAATAAATTTCCTCCCCTTCCCCCCCCAAAAAAAACCCGTTTCGATAAATAGGACCTGAAATAAGTTAAGCTCTTATAACAACAACAATAAACTACAAGAAATCAAAAAGAAATTAATTAGTTTAAGATTTCAGTATTAAGAGCTAGGCTTCTGTGCATAAACATTGTGCATGTTGCTAGTAACATGAGTAATTCACGACGTTGGAGACCGTGCTAGTGTACCAGGATAATTACATGACGCGTTGCTAGTGAATCCTCGTACATCACCAATATAGTAGTAGCATTCGTATCACTATGGGTACATATGGTTTCATGGTAAACATAAACAAGGACAACGGGCATTCACTACTGGAACATCACAGGGTACGGATCGGTTTCAAACGTCAACGCCGAACGGTTAAAGGGGCTGTCACATTAGGGTTTTTTGCGGGAGTGTATGGCAGCGTAAGCGCGCTACGTCATATATGTGGGTATATGCCGCCATACGCTACGCATACGCCGACATACGCCGTCATACGCCGATCCTCCAACAAGCCTGTTTCCATGCTCAAAATTTTCAGTGTATGGCAGCGTATGGATCATACGCTGCTCATACGCTAGGCGTACGCTATGCATACGCCGGCATAGGTTACGCATAGGTTAGGGGTACGTCGGCATAGGTTGGGCATATGCTGGATTGACACCCGGCGGGTGTCTCTTGCGTACCCCCCAACGTTCTGTAAAAGTGGTGTCACACTACGGCGTATGGCGTTAGCTTATAGATTTTCGACCCATATGCCATCATACACCGTCATACACTTCGAATACGCTATGCATACGCTATACATATGCCAGCATATGGCGTCATATGCCGTCATACGCCCTCATACGCGTGTCCGTCCAACAATTTTTTGAGCATGCTCAAAGATTTTCGGCGTATGGCAGCGTATGGCTCATATGCTGCTCATACGCTGCTCATACACTTGACGTATGCTATGCGTACACCGACATAGATTACGCATAGGTTGGGCATACGCTGAACTTGGCTGAACTTGGTCAATCACAACTGTCAAACCTCATCACAGTACGCCACGTATAGGTCGGGATACGCTTTGAATACGCCGCCATAGGCTAGGGGTACGTTAGGCATAGGTTAGGCATAGGTTAGGCATAGGTTAGGCATAGGTTAGGCATACGCTTCAGATGCCGCTGGGACCTCGTGCATAGCATATGATGGCGTATGATGGTCTATGGGTCGAAAACCCCATACGCCGGCATACGCTAACGCCATACGCCATAATGTGACAGGGCCTTTAGGACCATCTTCTGTTATTAAAACCCACCCTCCCATCCTGACAAATACATTTATATCTTTTGGTCGCTTGGCTGAGGCTGAGTGTCTGAGGTGCTTCAAAAACGTTTGGTAGACCATAGTATGTTTACCTGTGTCTCATTAGAGTTTTCGTCCGTGCCCCAAAAAATTGTTAGATTCATTGTAGTCATTATTTTGTTTGGTAACTGTGAACTTGAGTGTATGTCTAAAGCCATGTTCACACACGGGTGTTAAGTCGCCTCAACTAGTTCGCCTTGTCTAGTTTGGCTCACATTCGCCATGTGGACGAAACACTAAGGCGGATTAGGGCTGATTCAGCTCAACTAGTTCGCCGCATGTAAACCGCGTCGCGAGGTAGCTTATATGAAGCGAACTAGCTTAAGTCGGCCCACCTTGCTTGTGTGGACGGTAGCAGTTTACTTGAAGCGGATTAAGCACGTCACACTATATAATATAATTTGATCTATGAACCGGCTAGAGGCGTACAGATATTTTTTTCATGATTTATTTTTAGGTTTTCACTGGCCAACAGAAGTTTTGATCGTTCCAAAACAATACGATTCAGTCCATACATATCTAGGTCGAGCCCACACTCTCTCGTGGTGACGTCGACTAACCGAAACTGGTGCTGGTTAGTATGGACTTGCTCATGCGCAGATATCGATTTCCGCCTTAAACTGCTCCGTGTGTGGACACGACACTAGTTCGCCTCATCTAGTTTGCCTTATCTAGTTCGGCCTAAAGTTGTGCGTGTGAACACGGCTTAAGATATGTAATGCATGTTGAGTTGGCCGGCATTAGGAGTTTACCTGACCAAAAGTAATTTAGATAAAAACACTATAAATTACAAATTGATAATATATTCATATACCATATGGGTAACTTGATGTTAATTGCAACTGATAAGAAATACTTGAAGCCATGTTAATAGTTCAGTGGATTGTGAAACAATGTTTATTGACCTTGCAAATTGTTACTGACAGCATGAAAAAACACATCGCACCTGAAATTGATGTTTAGAGCCCAAGGGTAAGAATATAAGTTCATGTGCACTATTTCTGTCTCCTGCGTCATGAATTATAAATATAAATACTAAAGCTCTTAAACTTTAAAGCAACAAAAAACAAACAGAAATTAAAAGAAATTAATTACTTTAATATTGAATTACTACGAGCTATTTTTGTTAATATAACATTATAACTAAGCTGTTATAGCAACAAAACAAGAAATAACAAACAAATTAAATGTAATTAAGATATCTTTATTATTACCAAGGTTTCTTTTCATATCACATTCACAATAATGATACATATTTCATTCGTAGGCACACACATATAATAATAGCACATTAAATACAGTTCTCTTGCCACAATTGGTACAGTTCTCTTGCCACAATTGGTACAGTTCTCTTGCCACAATTGGTATCAGTTCACACTTCAAAATAGTTCATATCATAGCATCTTGCCAAGGCACCGATCCAGCCTCAGACACGTAATAGGCACTAAGATATTGCCTCTGGTATTTCGCAGCCATTGTCATTCTGTTCCCACATGCACTGTAGATCCCGGCGAGAGAATTGTTCAGTATCCAGGCTCCAGGAACGATGTTGTGATTGGTGTCCTCCTGGTCCATCTCTGGGTTGTGACGAGCTGCATAATGCATCCGCGTCAGATCATGTAGGAAGATACATGCCAACACTATCAACACAACTGTCGCTGGCTTCTGTCTCATGGTTGTTAGGAGGCACTGGTAGCGGTGAGCTAGAATCCCGAATGCATTTCCTCAACCACATTCTCAGCATGAATGTATCATCAGCAACTATGAAGAAAGGCATATTATGCTCATCATGCGGTAGTGGTTCGGCACTGGGAATACCAAGTCATCCCTCTTCTATGTACTGCTTCAGTTCTGAACGGAGGAAGACTTGAGCGTCGCCTGAAGAGCCATTGCTCCCAACATCGACCCAGGAGAATTTGTAGTCACCATCCACTAGAGCCATCAATATGACAGAGTGGAATCCCTTGTAGTTGTAGTACTCCGACCCTCCATGGGCTGGGCATTGGATTGGGATATGTTTCCCATCAAAGGCTCCCAGGCAATGATGAAACTGCCATCTTGTGGAGAACTGCTCAGCAATACCTCTCCATGGCTGTTCTGTAGTTGGAGCTTGGATGACCTCCTCGGCATACTCTGCAATTGTCCATGTTGCCGGAAACATGCATAATTCACAAACCCTGACTACGGGCCTGATATGAGTAGCACCGTAGATACCGTTCGTAGCGCGCGTCGCTATGTACAAAGTTAACTTCCGGTAGTAGATTCAAAGGCTTGTCCAGTCCTTACCTGGCCACCGTCGTCGACGGATCAATTGAGCAAGAAACTAAATTGTGTTGTGATCGACAGACATGCCTAAGACAAATAAGGTAAAAAGTGTAGTGGGACGGTATTCAAGAGCCTTACTGGATTCAATGGATCGTTCCGAGGAGTCAAGTGCGGCAAATACCAGATGTAAAAGGGTCGAGCGTACAGTGTCATCGTCCCGTCTTGGCATGGCCGATTTAGAGTCGTCCTCACCAATACCATCTACTTCAAGGCGCAAAAGTGTTACATTGGAGGATCTTGCATTGCTTTTGGATACCAAGCTGGCAGAGGCGCAAGCGCCATTATTATCACGGTTACAAAGTTTGGAGTGCACAAGGAATGGCGGCCAGTTGCGTGACGACCGATTGTCGAGCGAGCCGGATGTTATGTTTGATGACGTCACAGCGGCCGAGGAGGCATCCGTTGTGGCCACAACAAAGGAGTCGCCTGTTCACACGAGACAACCATCCAGGCACAGAAGCGCTCTACGCACGACAAAAGGTAGTGTACAAGTTGATTCTACTAGTACCGCTCGTAAAAGAAGAGCAGATGATGAACTATTTAGTGACAGTGATGACGGGAGTGATGATTCGGTGATGATGCATGAGTTGATTCGGTTGACTAGGAAACGAGCAAAACATTCTAAAACTATTAAACTGCTTCCCCATAAATACGTAATCAGAAATGAAAAGAAAGGAAAAGTGGGGCAGGGCGAATCTACATGGTTTGAGTATATATCAGCCATTAGACGTATGGTGAGGCGGGGAGATGTGCCAGATAGCTGGCATGAACATATTGAGAACCACATAGACTCTATCCTGGAGATGGCCCAGAACTATGCTTGGCACACCTGTCTCACGTATAGTGAAAAAATATTTAACATGGTAGCAGACAAGCGTCTTCCTAATGGTTGGGAAGATGAAGGAAAAATAGTCGAGGTACGATGTGATATTTGTGGTTTGGGGAAGCATATAGAGTTACAACAGCAGAAGCCAGTGACATCAACGGCGTACTCAGATTTAAAAAAAGGTGTTGACGCACGGCCCTGCGTCATTTGGAATAAGGGGGGCACATGTGGGTTCGAAGGCGATCATGGGGAAGGTACCAGTCGGTTTATCCACATTTGTGCATACTGTGCATACAAATTGCATAGGAAACACGCACATAAGGAGACTGAGTGCCGATCAAAGCAGCGTGCAACGGACACTGGTGGTGATGGATTTACTAACCGTACGTCGAGTTTTTAGTTTGCAGTGGGCGTGGCGCTGCAGTTACGTTAGAGGGAGTTCGTATACCATTGGTCGAAGACGACGAGTTCCATCACAAGTCTCCAGATGGCGCCACCACACAGCCTACACCAAGTCACCCGGTCGGCAAGTGCCGAAATCAGGTCGGTGCGGTTGTTTCGTCGGTGTCATGTCGGCCTGTAATGTTACTGTTGTCGCCCCTCCCACCTGGTAACACCCTTAGGTCTGACGATTCCCTTAATATTACCTCCATTCCCTTTGCTAATGTAGATGATCATAGTGTTTTGGAGGCCATTCCCCCCCCAATTCAAAACGTTGTCAGTGATGTTTCCATAAATTCGATGAAGGGACGTCATACGCCGTCTAGGGATTGCCATCTGCCCGTTAGGTTCCATAACAATTCGGGGAGGGGAGCCACATGTCGAGTTAAGTGCAGTACTGGGCAGTGCTATAGCCTAAATCGTGGGATTAGGAAAAATTCATCATTTAAATGGTTTAATCGGGGGCAGAGATCTCTGCCTGGGGACCCTGGGGTGGCCGTAATAGGTGGGGGGCGAACTTCAGTTAATACAGGTACGGTGGCACAACGGACACCACCGATGTTGGATTTGCCTCCGACCGGGCTCGAACCACGCCGTTGCCATGACGACGCTGAAGCATCTGAATGCATTTCCCGCTGCTCGGGTGACCCCGCTTCAGTGTCTGATACACTGATTGCTAGGCTGTTGCCTATGGACAGTTTGCATCCGGCCCACATTGATGGTTCTGATAACTCTTGTGGCGCAGATAATCTCTTGTATGATGCTGACAGTTGCATTGATGCGTCTTCTAATATTAGCCCTGCCGCTGATATGTGTTATGTTTCTTCTGCCAACCCTTATCTGTTTTCTGATAGTAGCCGACTTGCTTCTCATGTTGCTGTTAATACTTTGTCCGTTAATTCTGTTGTTACTGAGTCGGGTAAGGGTTGCCCTTCTATTAATTTTTCGGATTGCAGCGATCCACTCTATCCTGTCACTAACATTGATAATGGCAATTCTGAGATTACCATGGACTCCATGATGGAGGACAATAACTGTTTAGATACTAATATGGTTGGACAACCTGGTATAGTCTACCCAAATAAGTTGTTGTTTTCTTCGGTTAGCCAAGTTAAACCAGTTGAGATTGCAGTTAATGTTCCGTGTTCGTTGGAATTGGGAGACAAAAACTTAGAGTATGATTTGTGTATTGATGATGATGTGGATGATTTTAATGTTCAAAATTATCATGGTGCTGATATGAAGGAATTCTGTGATACCTCACCCTTCCAATATAAATTGCACGTGTTACAGGTTTGGCCAACTTTAAATAATGCTGTTACTGTTCTCGGTAACGAAAATGATAATAATATCTTTCGGTCGTATTCATATATATATAAAAAAGTCCGGGCTACTGGTCTCCCAAATTATTTGTCGGCAAAATTGCCTGTTCCGTCTGGCTTAAAAATTGACAGATGGAAAGAATTGCTGGTTGACTATAGTGACGTAGATCTTATTCCGTTTTTAGAATTTGGTTGGCCAGCTAATTTTACGGGCAAGGCTATCCCAACTCCAACCCAGGTTAATCATGCCCGCTCGAGTGAGGACGTTTTTTGGATTAACAAATATGTACAAACTGAACTATCCCATGATGCACTGCTTGGTCCATTCGATGAACCCCCCTTTTGTCCATGGGCGCAGGTCAGCCCCATTATGACCCGCCCCAAGAAAAATACTGATGAACGTAGGATTATAGTCGATCTTAGTTTCCCCAAGGGGCGAAGTGTTAATTCGGGGATTAACAGGGGCTTTTATCAGGGTCTTCCGTACAAATATCATTTACCTACAATCATGTCTTTGGCTAAACAGGTGACTAAATTAGGAAATAACTGTTACATGTGGTCGATTGACCTTGCTAGGGCATACAGGCAATTAAGAACCTGCCCCTTAAGTGTGCCTTTATTTGGTATTAAAGTTGATAATAAATTTTATTTTGACATTGCACCGCCGTTTGGCTGTAGGACGTCCAGTATGGCCTGTGCTCGCACTACAGCTGCAGTAGTGCATTTGATGAATAAAATGGGATTCTTTACATTATGTTTTTTAGACGATTTTGTGGGAGTAGAGGAGTCATTAGAAAAGGCACATCAAGCATATTCTTACATTCTTAAATTGACAAAAGTGTTGGGTTTAAAGCTGTCTATTAACAAGTGTGTCCCTCCTACACACAAATTGGTTTGGCTGTTATGAGATACTTACAGACAGCATGCTTATCCGTATTCCTAACGAGAAATTATTGGATATTTTGTTAGAATGCCATAAATGGATAGTCGGTCGGTTGGTGACTAGGAAGAATGTCCAGAGGTTGGTAGGGCGATTGCAGTTTATTTCTAAGTGTGTGACGCCCGCCCGGATCTTTATGAATAGGATTTTGGATTTTCTTAGAAGTACCCCATTTTTTGGAAAAGTTTTAGTCACCCAAAATTTGTTTAGGGATATAGCCTGGTTCCTACGATTCGCAGAAGGTCATAATAAACTTGTCCTGTTGCAGCATCTTCCTAGCCAAAAGTGGGTAATCGAGTGCGATTCATCCTTGTATGGTGGAGGAGCATTCAGTCCAACGCATTTTTATAGCAGTTCTTACACCCCTGTATTTCTTTAAAATGGTTTCCATATTGCTCAGCTCGAGGCAATAAATTTGGTTGTGGCATTAAAGTACTTGTCACCCCCTAACCCTCATTTATATCAAATTATCATTAACACAGATAATGCTGCTTCCCAACAGGTGCTATCTTCTGGTGCCGGAAAAGATCCTGTCTTGTGCGCCTGTGCCCGGGAAATCTGGAGGTTTGCCGCCACATACACATGCACGGTACAGGTGATTCACAAGCCAGGAAAGGATCTGGTACTCGCAGATGCTCTAAGTAGGTTGTTCTTTGATAATAAATGTAAACGCATCGCTGACGATTTGTGTCAACAAAAATTGTTAACCCAAATAAATGTCTCCCACGATGGGAATGTGTTAGATGTTACCCTATAACTCCCTGCCAGTTGATAATTTAGTTTTTTGCCTTTATCAACTTGCAGGGGATAAGCGCGCACTAGTGGGATGGCTAAGTGTGTATTTTACGGCGGGACTATCGGCTGGGACATGGCATAATAAAAGGGTACAGTTTGAGGAGTATCTGGGGTTTTGCAAGAAGGTCGGTGACAACCCCAAAACACCCAAATTGAAGACGGTAAAGCTATATACTTTATATTTAAATGATAAATTGGATACTGAAGGTGCTGTGAGAAATTACATGAGTGGGGCCAGATCATGGATAAGACTGTTTAGAGGTAATACTGAGACATTTGACTGTTATGCGTTGTCACTAGTTAAAGCTGGCATATATAAGTTAAAATCCAACATTGTAAAGAGGGCGTATCCCCTAAGAACCAAGCACATTAAAATGATGATTTTGAAATTCAGAAAGATTGAAGATGAAGGGCTGGTGTTAATTGTTGCTTTATTGATAGGGTACCTCTGTTTGCTAAGACAGTCCAATTTGTTTTACTCCGAGGTGACGGGTGGTGACGGTCACATGCTGCTCGGTAGAGACATCAAGGCACACGACACTCATCTGACGATCACGGTCAGAACCACAAAGACCACACACAAGCCTGAGGACGCGTACAGCATCGACCTGCCGGCAGGGTCGAACCACAGATTCTGTCCGCTACACGCGTGGAACAAGTACAGCAGTCTAAATACGACGCATGAGGGCGCTCCAGCGTTCATGTTGAAAAATGGTCATCCGCTGACTGCGACAGTGTTTAACAAGTGCATGCAAACAGCACTGAAAGCATGTGGACTTCCTTGGTGGCCGCTAGTGACTGGCCACAGCCTACGGCGCGGGGGAGCCCAAGAATACGCACGAGTGGGCATGCCTATAGAGTCCATAAAAACAGTCGGTAGATGGAAATCAAATAGTGTGTTCAGTTATGTAAATAAAAATGTTTTATAGGGAGGAACCATTATCTCTCGTGTACCAATTTGGCTGAGAGATTATGGCTCCTATGTCCCTGATGTGAAAGTGCTGAATGCTATGATTGCGCGAATGTGTGTGAGTGTGCCAGATGTGAGCTGAACGTGTGACCGTGATCTGCCCGAGCTGATGCCTCATGTCTTCTTTTCAAGTTCCTTCAAGTGAAATTGTACAGAATCTTCAGATATGTCTCATATATCATCCGATAGCTTATGATAGTAAAATCATAGATATGACCTGCACATAAGTAATGAAATAATGTAATAGTAAAATGACATAATAGCTGACCTGCATATAAGTAATGACCATTAGTGCAAATGAGAAAGACACAGGTTGTACTGCCTGATGAAGTTAGAGTAATCATAATAGCTAAATAGCCAAATTGTACTATTGGGAATAGCTACTGCATATATGTTCACAAAGGTGTAGGAACAAGGCTGCTGTGAAAATTTATTATGCCTGAGTAATAAATTTATTAGCCCAAAAAGAATTATCTGTGTCTGGTTTTGAATTGTCCATGTTGCCGGAAACATGCATAATTCACAAACCCTGACTATGGGCCTGATATGAGTAGCACCATAGATACCGTTCGTAGCGTGCGTCGCTATATACAAAGTTAACTTCCGGTAGTAGATTCAAAGGCTTGTCCAGTCCTTACCTGGCCACCGTCGTCGACGGATCAATTGAGCAAGAAACGAAATTATAGGTTCACACACATCACAACCGGCAAGCGAGATGGTGTTGTGCGGGACTTGGAAACCATACATGAGTGAATGATAGCTGTCACCAGAGCCTAGGTATCGCAGAGTGAATGACAGTTTCAATCCAGGTGTTAACGCCTTTCTGTAGAACGTGTCCAGCTTCTTGATTCTGGCAGTCCGGGAGTGGTCCGTGGCTATGTCGGAGCTAGTCCGGGCAAGTCCAGGGCTAAACCATGGCTAAAACGTGGCTGGGACTACTCCCGGTCCACCCCTGGATTACCCATACCACCCCCGGATCACACCCGGATCGCCCCAGACCATGCCGGATCGAGCCCAGATCGCAAAATGCCCCGGACCACCCCGGATGTTTTTAACATTTTAAAACATCTGGAGTGGACCCCGGACGAGGCTCGATCACGCCAGATCACCAAGGACCAGCCATGGATGAGCCACGGATCACCCTGGATCGCCACGGACCACGCCGGATCATGGTCACCCAGCCCCTGATCTGGGTAGGTGTGACTGGAGCTTTAGAAAGTAAAATTAAGAAAACGACCAGTGATAACGATATGTGAATTAAAATTAAAGGTAGAACGGACAATCATAGACTGTTTAATTGATGAGCAACATTATATAAACAATGAGCGTTATTGAATGACCTGATCTTAGCTCATTTAAATTGTTTCGGTGGAAGGGAGATGTGAGAGACGTGACTACCCAAACGCACCTGCTGGTGATGTGGGGAGTCACATGACCGAAGGAAGTTGTAATGAAAAACCGTGTGCATAATAAAGTCACTTATGATCACGAAGTCAAGGAGTCCACTCAGTTTCTTACAATATATACTAACACCATTAATGGCATATTTGTGTTCCTTGACCATAAGAACATGGGTATGATATTTAAAGAAGAATGGTTATACAGGTGAATCCCTGCATTTTACTCTCATATCCTTACAGCCTGATCCTGAAAGGTGCATCCCTTCCACCAAATTGAATGTAAGTTTTTTATACATTGTTTGCGTGGTGTTCCGAGTGAGAAACTTTCTATTGCAATTTGTTATGGTTCAGGTCCAAAAATCAACTAGATTGATTGGACTATTGATCCGACTCTCAACGCTAGTCATGAGTTTCCCATTTTGTAGTTATGGGGTGGGTGGCAGCAAATTGTACATCAGCCTGACCTTGTGGGTTCGTATCCAGGTGGCGTGTGACCATTGAACCCGGAGGCAGGCTGTGACGTCAGTGCTGGAGGAGGGATTTTACGCGAACATGGCATCAGAGCGCCATGCCCCAAGGTCCCTAACATCTTCAGGTTTGGCTCTGGCCAATGCACTGTTTTGGGCGGCTCCACGTCTGAGGCTGTGCAGTGTTACCATTGAAGGTGATGGGTGTCTGTGTGCATCGAGTGCCTTCCGTATCACTGCAGTGAGGATAGCTGTCATGAGTGCAGAACTATTCGGCATTAAGAACGCTGCAGTGACGGTTTGGCTGGATTCCCCTTGGAGTATGAATGCCATGCTGTGACAGGGGAGCATGGTGACCCGGTGGCCGTGCAGATTCGGACAGAGGAAGCCTGAGGCTGAAGTGGGGGAATGGGAGTTTTATTAGGTAGATAAATGAGGTTACACAATATTATGAGGAGGTAAAATCTTGTTCGTTGGTAGAGTTCAGTCCATCTGTTCAATGCCAGCTGATGGGAGAGGGAGATCCTGGGGAAGAGAAAGTCAGAGGTCTGGGGTGAACATATGGGGGGAGTGCGTGGTCCTTATGCGTGCGGTTCCACTTATGCGGCACTGCTCGCGAACAATATCGAGGGTGACCCGAGAGTAGTGTGTGAAGCTCAGAGCATCGGCGAGGACCAGCTCGATCCCTGGCTTGTACTGGACCGTTATCGTGAATGAGCCGAGCGCCGCGTTCGTCCAGATCTTCCGGGCGCAGGCACCCAGGGTGTGTTCCGAGGTGCGGCCTCACTCGAGGGCCAGGGACAATACCATATTGTCCATGTTGACAATGATGTCATACCCGCCCGGAGCTTCCGGTCTGAGGACGAGGTTCACGGCCTCGAGCTCATGAATGGTGGGGTATGCAGCCATCATCTCCTCGCCATAAGCCTCCGAGAAGCAGTGGTCCCGGGAGAAACCCCGCCCTCCCCCCATGAGGCACGAGTCGCAGCCGCACTCATTGACTATGGGGGGGACGCGTCGGGGTCGGGAGGAGGCAGACGCTGTTCCCTCTGATGGCGAAGTCGCGGAAACAACGGACGTCACGCCTTAGGTCGAGGTCCAGGTCGGCGGGGCCACGAGTGGGGGCAGCCCATAGGCTGCGGAGGATGCGACACATAAATTTCCTGGCAGGTGGAATGCAGGTGCTGATATGGGCGAGGCCCCCCACGAGTCACTGGAGTGCCTTCCTGTTGAGGGTCGGACGCCCGAGCCAGTGGTCGCAGTTGCGGATGACCTCGAGTTTCTGGTCTGGGATGTGGAGGACTAGCGCCTCTGAGTCGAGCTCTATTGCAAGCCAGACTAGTTTCACGGTTGGGGGGCAGTACTTGTCGGCGGCGAGGGCCAGCCCGAGAGTGGCACAGATAATGTGGAGGGTGTCAAAGGCACACATCGTGTCCAAGTATGATGCCTCGCAGCCCACGAAGTCATCCACATACACGACACTGAAGTAGCCGCGCTGCTGCAGGATCCACAACACCGCCGCGGTCACGCGGACACAGGCCATGCCGGAGGTGGGGCAGCCGGCCGTCGATGGTGATGCAGAAGAGGGGGCTTGACAAGGGGTCTGCTCGGAGCTGGTTGTAGGCCCAGGACACGTCCGTATACGTCGTCTCTAGTTTGGTGTTGTCAGCGTCATCGCAGCTGGGGGGGGGGGGGGGGGGGGGGGGGGGGGGGGGGGGGGGGGGGGGGGGGGGGGGGGGGGGGGGGGGAGCAGCCACGGCCCTCGTGGGTTCCTCGGTGCGTCCACTCCATAATCGGTGCTCGCTTCAGTGTTGGGGTGAGGGGGACGGTGAGGACCACAGGCTCACCCAGCTTGCGTGTCGGACATCGCAGCTTGCTTGGGAGCTGGTGCGGCCTCTATCTGTTATCGCCATCGGGGATGTTGGTGACAGCGTCCTGGCGTGGTGCCGGTCTGTTGATATGGGCTGGTGCCATGTCGGTGGTGTGAGGGGCGCGAATGGAGAGTGGGTGGCTTCACGGTGGCGTATGTTGTCGGTAGCGGTGGCTTCCGCAAGGACCTTGCTCTGCTCTGACATTTCCTTTCGTTTCTGAGTAGTGTGGGGCTTGAGCATATCCCATCGCTTCTCGATCGCGTCAATGGATGCCTGCATCTTTATCATGCCATCGGCTTGCTTCGTTTTTGCCAAGGGCTTCTTGGCGCAGGTGGATTGTCTCAGTGTAGGCAACGCCGCCGGCGCGCGGGTCGCCCAGCCATCTTGCGATGTGAACCAATCGCTCGGGTCAGCTTTGGTAGCTGCTATCATCCATTTTGTGATGCGCTTTGCCAGTCGGCCTCTGGTATGGGTGGCTTGGCCTGCTCGCTGCATGTTGCTTTTTGACGTGAGTGCCTCTGGTCGGCCTCTGGTATGGGTGGCTTGGCCTGCTCGCTGCATGTTGCTTTTTGACATGAGTGCCTTTTTAACTGTATGTAGCTTTGTGTCGTATTCTTGGGTGGAGACGGGGGTGCCGGTTTGTATAAAGAATAAGCTTTGAAATCTGACCCCGAATGGAGCTCAGGAGGGTGTAGGAAGAGGGGGGGTGAGCATGTGCCACTTGGCGATGTGAGCGTCTCAGGCTTCCTCCTCCGGTTCAACCACAATTCGGAATTATGGGCCAATGCGAATGTTGTAGACGTCGGAGTTTGTACGGCTGGTCTTTGAAGATCTTCCTCACACTGTAAGGTCGTGATGATCCTCGGTAATGTCTTGTTGTAGCAGTGTGTGGCTTAAAGTGGACTACTGGGAAGCTAGAAGATTGCTTTGATGCAATAATGTGAAGAACCCAATCAGGGTTGCAGCAGTGACCACGTGAACTACCCGCCCGCCTGCACGAAAGTATCGTACAACACTCGTGACCTGGGCCACCGACAGCAGTGGTGCCTGCGTCGGTGAATGGGTTGACGAACGTGTCATGCCCCTTTTGACTGGCTGTGTGGGGTAATTGACAAAAGTGACCTGGGACCTGCCCCTGAGCGCACTGATCTAGCTTAGAACGGCACCAGGAGATCGAAAGGACGTTGAGCTGCGTCGCATGTCGTGGGTCGAATCACTTCCCTCGAGTGGACTCTACATATTTCTTAACTTGGAGTGACTTATTTTTCCATGTTCCGGTTGATAGTCCAGCATTCAGGAAGTTTATGATGTGAACCTGATCGACATCGGGCAGACCTGGAAAGAGAGGAGCAAATGCTACGATCTTATATGAGGCAGCCGAAGCTGTTAATGTGGTGGGTGATTTGGATCCAGGAGAACCCTTTCTCCAAGCAGAGGATCCGAGCCTTGGTGTCGGCAGTGTCATCAATGGAACATCTACTCAAAGCATCCGCCGACAACAGATCTTTACCAGGGTTGTGGAGAATCTCCACTTCGCAGCTGTTGTTGGCAGGCACATTCACATGGTATTGGATCCCGGCCGGATCCTGATTCTAGTAGGGTCTGGGACGCCTGGTTGTCGGTGTTCACAATGATAAGCAAGTCTTGTGGGGCGTCGGGTGTGAGCGCGGTGAGGCTTGTAACTAAGTTAATTCCCTCAAGTTGATTGGTGTGGAGGTTTCTGCTTGTATTTGTGTAATGTCAGTGTTGTATGTTTCTGCCAGGTACTTCTCAGGTGACTAAGCACTACCACCAATCAGCGAGGAGTTACATTCAATGATTCACTTTTTCTTGGGGGCTGGATGGAGTAGCATGAAATAATTTGTTATTTCGCCCTATTTCAGAACCCAAGCTATGTCAACTATAAGTTCATCAGGGGTGGGGTGCTTTCGTGTTGGTGGGGCTGCTCGTAGTGCGGTGTGTGTCCTGCTTATGAAGTGCCTGGCCCGATGTACGCAGCGAACAGCATGCTGCAGGCAGCCAACTAGACGCTGGAGCTGCTTCCTTGGTGCACGGCAGTGACAGGTTCCATTAAATTGAGTTAATATTCCTTCCATGTAGCAATATATTTTTAATAAGTGAACCAATATCAAGTTTGATGTGTAGAATCAAATCTAGGCAACCACTTCAGTTTTTTAGATTTTAGATTTTCATCGAATTGTGCAACTAACTTTTTTTTTAATCTCTCTTTAATGATCTGGCCACGTGATTTTACCATGTATTCCTCAAGATATATTTTATATATCTTCACAAAATATTAATATTCCAGAGGGATTATTTGAGCTCCATCCCAGTAACTAGAGACTGGCCTGTCCAGGACCATTAGATGGAGTATGCCATAGCTATTATTAAGAGTTCTGTGATGTCAGAGAGAGAAAGGAGAGATGAAAGTATATAAGGTATAGTCAAAGGGCTTCAGATTTACTCCTACTAACATTAGTCTTGTAGGGTTTGCATTAATTGCCTACGAGACTCCTATTGCAGTGTACTGCTTGTTTATAGTTCTATAATTAGTGACTAATTAGGCTGTACATTTTAGGTCTACTCAATAAAGAAACTCTGTGCAACTGTGTAACGACATCCTGGTCTACATCACTCAAACAGCTGAGGTGGGTCATTAGGTCTGAATGACACGAACAGCCTTAGCTTTATCACAGAGACCCTCAGATCATAGGTGGACTCTAAATGACTCACAGTGAATAGTTTGTTTCAACGTATACGGATCATGCGTAGTCCTGTCCATGGCAAGCACTGAAATTGAACATCAGAAGAAAACAGAATTTACACTCTCCGAGGATGGCTTGTTTGATTTTAGCAGAAACTCTTCAGTGGCGCACACCCCCCCCCCCCTCAAGTGGCAGCCAGGGTACGTGACATACCTGCCACACCATAGATAGGTCACTGGTCATGTATGCTAATTGTTAATAGGGAAAGTTAATGCTGGCCTTCGCAGGACTCTAGGTCGCTGACTCCATGAAATATACATGATGTGCACCGGAAACTCGCTTGTAATCCTGTATAGCACTGACAAGTCATAATCAATATATTGATTGAACTGGCCAGGCTTAATTGCATTTTCACAGTAACTGAGGTACGCATTGGTTCCGGCTGAACATACATCGCTATTGTGAGCAGCTCTCGGCAGTTCTGAGCAACTCAGAGCAGTTCTGAGCAACTCTGAACAGATCTAGGCGGTTCTCGGCAGTTCTGAGCAGTTGTGTGCAGCTTTGAGCAGCCCTTGTGGCAGCTCTGAGCAGATCTCGGCAGTTCTGAGGAGAACTGAGGAGTTGTGTTCACCTCTCAGCAGTTGTGTGCTTCTCTGAGCAGCTCTGAGCAACTGCAAGCAACTCAAACAGCTTTCTTCTGACTGCGCTTCCAATGGTTTTCACATAATCAGCAGTGCATAGGCATGGTGTTATATATGAGGTGGCCACAGTGTTAAAAGTGGGGGTGGACACAGTGTTAAGAATGGCGTGGACACAGTATTGAAAGGATAGCAGTTACTGGCTACTGGTCAGTTGTACCATGGGCATGTTTACATTTTTCTAATGGGAAAGGGGAAGGTGACTGTAGCCGCCCGTGTGACTGTGTGTGCCTGTGTGTGCCTGTGTGTTTGTGTGTCTCCCTTTTGTATGTGTGTGCCTAGGTGGCTGTGTGTTTATGTGTGTTTGTTTGTCTGTGTGTCTTGTATATATGTATGTGTATTTGTGCATGTGTGTCTGTGTGCGTCTGAATGTATCTGTGTGTCTTTGTGTCTGTATATGTGTATGTGCATGTGTTTGTGTGTCTGTGTGATGATTTTTCATTTTTATGTGGATTTCTTACGTAAACTTCCCCTCCCAGAGCAGCCATGAGTAGTTCACCACGACCCGCCCCCAAGACCATGTTCTGCTTGCTGCGGCCGCCCAGCAATTTAATCACCTCGACAAAGCTCTCAGAGGTTTAACTACCTGTTCCCCGATATTTCTCGCGCAATTGGATAATAGTTCCTGTAAGTGAAAATGTGATGAGCATAGTTCTAAGTGAGCACATAAGCGCATGTCTATTAAATATAATATTATGCACTTTGCGAATGAAATATTTGTTGCTCGGCTGGAAGATCACCCCTTGGCAAGGCCTTACTACATGTCTGTGGTTAATTATTTCTCAACTCAACTCATATAACCATCAAATTACTATTAATAGAATCTACAACTCTCATCTGAAGGTTCTGCAATTTCTTAAATATATCAGATTGATCGTTATAATCTTCCTTACTTTAGCTTGAAGTAACATTTCTTTTATAAATGGCCACTTTCTGGGATATTTGAAGTGCAAATATACATATTGATCATCAAGATGGGCAAGACACACGTGGCAAAGGGGCAATGGTGCCGCCCCCTGGGTTTGACTCCTGACGACCGCTGCTGCCACCTACCATTCCAGCACTGGCCCGAATCTTGTGTCACGAGACTGATGTCACTTCCAGCAGTCATCTGTGGCCTGCCTCCGGCCCACCTCTGGCACTTCGCCACCTGACACTGAACCGACATCTCAGCCTCCAACGTTGCCACCTACCCAGCCCTACACACAAAAAGACAGTAGCAATAGGGTTGGGCGCCTGAGTAGGCTACCTGATTTGAACCCCAAATTGTGTAACCATTATGTCGTCATGAGTGAAATAAAAGTTCTTTATCCATGTTGTGAATTATGCTCAATGAATGTTGGTGTGCATGTCAAAATTCTGACACAATAGTGAATAGACTTCAGAAGTAGTACTAAGTACTAATAGGTTCCATTAAAGAAAGCAGCAGATTTGCGAAGCCAAAGCACTTACTTAGCTAGATAAAAGATTCACCCGTTGTAGTACACGGGTGAAGACCAGCCTTATATAAATACGGGGGGAAATAGTGTTAGTATGGAAGTGAGGCTCCAGTATGAAAGTGAGGCTCCAGTAGTGTCTCCAGCATCAAATGGATAGTTCTAAGGCACAGAGTTGGTGAAATGTCTAGAGAATGCAAAAAGACAAGATGGCGGCAGTAGAACGCCGTCGATTTCACTTTTAAATCTTATTAAACTAGATATTATATTATATTTTTCAACTCAAAAGTAGCGGGTAAATAATAAAACATACATAAAGAAGAATTGTTGCTTGTTAGATTGTTAAATTAGGCTCTCAATTCTTTGACCCGTTTTTTCACCAGCTTTTACATAGGGCTGGTATGCACCACTCCTGTGGCTACTGCAGCAGTACGGGGTGAATACTGTATCTATTACTTAGCTAGATTTTATGTACATACCCAACTTAGATAATGGTGCTCTTAATAAGCATTTCGTTATGCATGGAAGGGGATATTAAGTCAATTTAATAGAATACATGACCACTTACTTCGAATATCTCCTAAGTGAGCGAGTTAAAATAAAGGTTATTTCAAAATAAAATACGATTGATTATAGTGACCAACTTGATATATTTATCTCAAATAAAATGTCCAAAAGCTATGCAAAAGAAACCATTAAAAGAACCTTCGGACTATGTAACTTCCGCAAAAATTGCCTATAGTTGCCTATTCCAGTGCGTTTTAGCCTGTGCCATATTCTAAGGATAAATATATTAAGTCGATCAATATAATCTATCTTATTTTCATTTTAAGTAACTTTTATAATAAATGCTTAACGTTGGAGATGCTAAGTGAAAACAGGCCAAATTAATTAATTAAATAATTGAATGATTAATTAATTGCAAGCACAATAAAGGTATTGACACCATAGACTTCAGCAGTAACAGGTTCAATACTTCATATCCCCTTCATAGCCGCACCAAATGCTTAATATGTGCATCAGTTTGTAAGTTGGATAATTTAAAAAGAAGAAAAAATAAAATAAATAAATTTAAATCTAGATGAGTGCTTTGATTTCGAAACGTTGATGCTTTCATAAGATTCATGCAGCTTTATCTATTTGTATTCAACATCTGGTGGGATGCTGGAGACTGCAAAATACTGGGTGAGCAACCAAACACCTATCCTGTGCCACACGCCAAGAAGGCTGAAGCAGCGAGGAACCGGTACTCACCAACCACAGATGCAGATATTTGTTGATACAGGACCAGTTTGCACTGAATGTGGAGATTGCATGCAGATCCATGGGGAGTCGGGTGGCAGGCTTGATTGATTGGTGCATTGGCATAACATTAACTGTCATCGACAGTTGAAAATACGTGTCTAGCGAGTATCATTTATTGATCAGGTTCGTGGGTAGGTCGCTTTAACTCGTGGAGTAGAGCTCAGAGTTTCCATACACCAGGTGCAAGATTTCTCAAGGGGCGGAACAGGGGCAGTTAGTTAAAGCCCGCCTCACAATAGTTTACATTTTGCCTTGAAAATATAACTGACTGACGTAAAAATATAGTTGACTGCTGTTATCAATATCGGCAATGGGTGGTCGATCTCACGACATCTGAGTGCCATTATTGTTGACTGAAAACGGGATTATGGAGCCCCGATAAATGGGATTCGTGTATAAATATCGAATTGTGTGAGGCGTGCTTCAAATTATCACCAGCTATCGATGTATAATCAAATTTAATGTCGGGAGTGAGATGGACTGAACTGCCGTTTTGTGGCATTGGAAGTCAATTTTATATTCACTAGAAACGAGGTCTATTGACATTTAAATATCTGAACACATGATTTTAGCTGGCGGTTGTTGTCGGTCCGGCGTCTGCAGGCGTAGTGATGGAAGCATCACCTGGCGGGCTGTCGTCGACCGGAGGCGATGTCACAGATCTCGCGGGCGAGGGAGTGGTTCGCGGTAATTCCGGCAGGGGGCGTGGAAGTTGGCGGGATCGAACTCAGGTGGCGCCACGTAGCAGCTCCTTGTTCGCGCGCAAATTACCCATGTTGACGAACAACATGAACAATTTCCTAACAGGAATATTCGCTATGTCTTAACAAAATATTCCCATTCTAGAATTATTAATTGTATTAAAATTATAACTGCTAAGAACAGGCATGGGATACTTGGCTAATACTCAATGAGTGTTTGGCCTCAAAGAGCCCACTCTGTGACGTCATTCGGAATTACATAGGTTATATGGCAGAGTCAGGGGGTTTCAAATTCCTTATTAAGCAAAGTAGCTTTTGTGATGCTTCCCTTGGGGAACATATTCTCTGTATTTATTGACGAGTGAGTGTAAACAGGTGTCAGTTCAATTTGTATAGAGAAGGCCTATCCAACCATGCATGCATTCCCTGGCTTATGTTCTAAGAGCTGGGAAAGGTTATTAGGGCTGAATGACCTCAATAGTCATCACTTGATGATTTAGCCTGGGCCTTAGCTTTGCTTTGGCTCTAAATAACTCCCAGGGAATGGGTTGTTGCAAGCTATATAAATTATGACTACCGTATATGTCCCAATAGATGCGGACTGCACGAGTGCAGACACATGGATACACATCTATTCAAAGTTAAAGAATTTCATGGATTTGTTTTTGTTGTGTCTCTGAAATAAAGTGGGATTGTCTTATTTTATGTGCATTCAGTCTGAATATGATCATAAATTTGTATTTGTTTTTGGTGTGCCTCTGAAATAAAGTAGGATCGTCTTATTTTATGTGCATTCAGTCTGAATATGATCGTTAATCTGTGCGTGCTTTCAATCTTGAAATGGGGGGTGTGCTTCTATTGGGTAGGGTGCTTCTATTGGGACATATACGGTCGTCATATTTATCATGATAATTGTGAATAAGTAAAGTTTTGTTGGTCGTGTCACTGCCCCTTTAAGGTATTCCACTAGGAGCAAAGTTGCAGTCGTAGCATTATATTGGTATGACATCATAGCATACAGACTAGACCCAGTAGATCAATACAGCTGAATTAGCACTGATTGTTATGCAACCCTTGTAGGGATGATCGATGGCAGAATAAATTAATGGTCGTTTCTCCATCAGTAAAAGAAATGGTGCAATAAATAACTAAATACAAGCAAAGATATAGTTATAGTTTCTGTATAGATTCTTCTAGCCTTTTTGTATATGGATGTAATATTCTGGAATAATAGTAATGGCATGGAATTGATTATATGGAGAATCTATATATACATTCATAACAGCCATTTTTGGCTTAAGTGGGACTATTGCAAGTTGTATGCCTGCATTTACATCTCTGGTTTAAGCTAAGTGCAACTAACATATTCAATGTGTATAATGTGCAGCATTGGTATGAGTGTGGAGATCTACGTTTTCTGGTCTGGTTCTGCATGTACCATTTTCACCCCTGATTAGTGGTTTGTTTGTTGGAATTTTACCTCCTGACAATATCTAGTGCCTTATCAGGAGATGGACCGACTTGTGACAGTGTGCATGCATGGCGACTTTAAGTGCTGCCCACTGGAAGTTGGAAGACTGTAATATATGCGAGTTGTGTCTCGCCGATATGATGGTATGGTCTCGCGGCCTACGAGCCCAGCGCAAGAGCCCACAACCCTTATGACGTAAGCTAGCCAAAGTGGCGATGTGTGATCGAGAAATAAAGCAGTTGTGAATCAGTACTTGCGGTGTTAACATCTTGTTCTTTACATGGTGTCAGATAGACTCGGACCCAACAGACATGGATGGCACTGACAAGCTTGAAGTCACCTGATCCGTTAAGCCTACAGGGCAATTTAGCGCTCAACTGGTGCACATGGTTACAGTCGTACCACATATATGCGGTAGCCACAGGAGCGGCTACAAAGACAGAAAAAATACAGTGTTGTGTTTTTCTGCATGTTGCGGGGTTGGAAGCCCAGAAGCTGTATCAGGCTTTCAAGATAGAACAGGAACAGAAAGACAAGATACAGCCGCTAATTGACGTATTTGAGCAGTACTGCTATGGCCACACAAATATAACTGTAGTGCGCTATAAATTTAATTCCTACAACCAGACATCCGAGAACATAGACGCATACATTCTGGAATTGGAGCATCGAATCGCATTGTGTGATTACGAACAACTAGAAGACTCTATGCTGGGTGACAGGTTGGTGTGTGGCATTAAAAACAATAGGCTAAGGGACAGACTTCATCAAACGCCAAATTTAACGCTAAACCAATGCAAGGGCATGTGCAGGTTGAGCGAAAACTGCCATGATCAGCTACGCAGTAGCACAGAAATCACAAGTGAGTGTGTTGATACACTCAGCACACGCAACAGCACCAGTCAGGCGCGCCGCGCACCAGAGACAGCTTTACCACTGTGTGCGCGCACATGGCCAGGGCCGCGTTCAGGCTCCGTCTCGGAGGCGCCTCGGAGGCGCCCGTGACGTCAGGCTAGTCTGAACAACAATAGCAGTTGGTCGCCTCGAAAATGGCCGCCCCCATAAGCGGCGGCCATTTGCAATCGAAATGCTGCGCTCTGATTGGATGAAACCACTGCATGCGGCGGCCATTTTCGAGGCGCTTTTTGTCTCCAACCTGAAAAGTGAGGCGTCTCCGAGACGTCTCCGAGACGCACCCTGAATGGAAATAGGCCAAAAAGCATCGCCGAGACGTCGCCGAGGCGCCTCCGAGACGGACCCTGAACGCGGCCCTGATCGTCGCAACCAGGTCGGCGCACCGAACACCACGCACCGCCTTCCCGAGGTGCGGGTACAACCACGTGCCAAACCAATGTCCTGCTAAGGACAAACAATGTCTCCGTTGCAAACGCATAGGACATTTCCAAAAAGTTTGTAGATCAAAAAACAATAGTTGGATGATGGTAAATGAAGTGACAATGCAAGACACGGAGGAAGAAGGTAACGAACACAACATAGAGGACGACAAACTCTTCATAGGAGAGTTGACAATTGCAGATGACAAACATGATTTGTGGTATGATGCGCAAGTGGTGCAAAATGAACACATTAAGTTGAAGCTAGACACCGGTTCACGGGCAAACATTATACCAATGGCAGTATATCGCAAAATGCACAACATAGTACTGCAACCATCCAAGTGCTGCCTAGGTACATATTCAGGGCAGTGTATCAAGCCAGAGGGGAAGATTCACGTCGAAGTGGGAGGAATCCCAATGTGTTTCCAAGTAACAGCCGATGGAAGCCCAATCCTGGGCCGGGATGCGTGTGTGCAGCTGAAGTGTAAATGAGGTCGACGTGAGGCCAGTCAGGACCAAGCCAGACAACCGCAAAGGCCGAGTGACTTCTACAGACGGAAAGCGCAAGCCTGCGCAAGAGTATGAACCTTTCCAGAAAGATGCGAACATGCTGGTAAATAAATACTATGATATCTTTGAAGGGTTGGGGAACATAAAATCGAACGCAAACATTTACATTGATAAAACTGTAAGACCCTCTGTTGACCGCCGCGCCGCATTCCACATGCTATGTCAGGCAAAGTTAAAGATGAAATTGATAAAATGTTAGCGTTAGGCGTTATAGTCCCACAGGTTGAACCTACTCCGTGGGTTAGCTCAATAACCGTGGTAAAAAAAAACTAAACAAAATTAGAGTTTGTCTTGACCCGACAAAGTTAAATAAAGCGATTTTGCGCACACCCTATCCCACGAGAACAATCGAAATGGTAATTGCAAAATCTGCTAATGCTAAATATTTTTCTCTCCTGGATGCTAACAGCGGTTATTGGCAGATAGAGTTAAACAAAAAAAGATCAGAACTATGTACCTTTAATACCCCATGGGGTAGGTTCCGGTATACGAGACTGCCGTTTGGCATCAAAACTGCCAGAGATATATTCATTAATGAAATGAACAATATTTTATGTAACTTAGAGGGTATCAATGTTGTCATGGACGACATTTTAGTGTATGCAGCAACAATAGCTGAGCACAATGCAAACCTAGAACAGGTATTTATTAGAGCTAGAGAGGCAAACTGAAAATTGAACCCGACAAAATCCAAAATCTGTCAAACGAATGTGCAATATGTTGGCCATGTGTTAACACAGCACGGTCTAAAACCAAGTCCTGAACGCATACAAGCCATAGTTCATATGCCTCAACCAATTGATAAAGCTGGTATCCAAAGCTTTCTGGGTATGGTAGGGTATGTCAGTAAATTTATTCCTAAATTTTCTGAAATAACCACCAAACCGCTCCGAAACGTGTTGGGTGAACAGCATGGTATTGGCAACAACAAACACATTCATATAAATGTTAAACCCTTCTATTAATTCAAAGATGAAATTACTGTTGATAGGGATATCGTATTTAGAGGCAGCCAGATAGTTGTGCCACAGTCCTTGCAAAATGAAATGTTAAAGCTCATACATGAAACACACATGGGAATCATCAAGTGCAAACAGCTGGCAAGAGACCACGTGT
This sequence comes from Branchipolynoe longqiensis, assembly GCA_030323885.1. Lineage (NCBI taxonomy): Eukaryota > Metazoa > Annelida > Polychaeta > Phyllodocida > Polynoidae > Branchipolynoe > Branchipolynoe longqiensis. The sequence goes on from CM059188.1 coordinate 67,886,427, forward strand.
TCTGGCCGGGAATGAACTCCCAAATAGAAGACAAGGTAGGGTGCTGTGCAATATGTCAACAACATAGAAACACACCGCACACTGAACCTCTCATCTCCCATGATATACCCAACAGGCCATTCAACAAAGTAGGGGCGGATTTGTTTCAAATTGAAAATATAATTTATATCATAGTTATTGATTATTTTTCAAAATTCCCCGAAGTACGAGAACTAAAGAAAACAACAAGCAAAGATATAATCAGAGCGTTAGCAGAAATCTTTGGCACGCACAGCATTCCAAACATTTTAATATCGGACAATGGTCCACAATTCGCCTGTCATGAATTTACTGAGTTCGCTTCACAATATGGGTTTGAGCATCGGTTTTCTAACCCACATTACCCGAAAAGCAATGGCCAGGCTGAGAGGTATGTTCAAACCGTAAAGAAATTGATAATAAAAGCAAACGCAGAAAATCTAGATTACAATCTATCGCTGCTAAATTACAGAAACACCCCGATAACAATCATAAACGATTCCCCAGCGCAGTTATTAATGAGTCGCAGACTAAAATCCAAATTACCGACAATGCAGAAAAACTTAAAACCATCTGTGCAGAAAACGAAAACAGCACAGATGGACAAACTACAAGAAAAACAAAAAAAGTACAATGCAAGCGGGCTGGGAAAGTCCTCAAACAGTTAAGCGTTGCAGACAATGTTAAATATAAAACACATGACGGCAAATGGGCAAATGGCGCTATAGCTAAAATAAATGACCCATGGTCACGCGACTACGAGATAATTAACTATGCAGGGAAAAGGCTGAAACGAAACCGCACATAGATATTCCAGATCCTTCACAAAGAACAAGAACAACCGCAATTAGCGCGCACCACTAGCACACTGCACACAGTGATGCGCGAGAAGGAAGAACAGAGGCGGAGGTGGGAAAACTGAGGCGTTTATTGTGACGCCTCGGGCAACATACAGAGAAACAGTGAGAATAACAATAAATGACAAAGTAAGGTACAAACAGGGTAACTGAGGAGGTAAACAGGCTGAGGAGGCACAGAGCAATACAGGGGGCTCATGAGGAGCAGGGGGCTCGCGAGGAGCAAAGAGTCAGGGGCTCATGAGGAGCAGAGGATAAATAGTGAGGGGCTCATAAGGAGCAGTGTCAGAGTTGGTAGATGGGGGGCCGAGGAGCCCTCCGCCGCAGAGGGGGGAGGGTAGAGGAGGGAGAGTTGGGTGGGTGGGTGAAGAAGAAAAAGGGCAGAGAGCTGGAGGCTGAGTGCCTGAGGGAGGCCGGCGGGCGGCCTTATAAGGGGGGAAGTGAGCAGAGGCAGGAGGGGGGTGAGTGGCTCAGGGGGGAGGTGAGCAGTGGCAGGGGTGAGTCGCTCAGGGGTGGGGGGAGGTGAGCAGTGGCAGGAGGGGGGGGTGAGTCGCTCAGGGCCGGGTGAGTCGCTCTCCCTCCCCTCGCATCAAACGAAATGCTTCGCAATACGACCGATGCGCGAGAAGGAAGAACAGAGGCGGAGGTGGGAAAACTGAGGCGTTTATTGTGACGCCTCGGGCAACAGACAGAGAAACAGTGAACATAACAATAAATGAGAAGGTAAGGTACAAACAAAGGTAACTGAGGGTAAACATGCTGCGAGGCACAGATGCAATAACAGGCTCATGAGAGCAGGGGGCCTCGCTGAGGAGCAAAGAGTCAGGGGCTCATGAGGAGCAGAGGATAAATAGTGAGGGGCTCATAAGGAGCAGTGTCAGAGTTGGTAGAGGGGGGCCGAGGAGCCCTCCGCCAAAGAGTAAGGAGAGGGCTCGAGGCACGCCTGAGGCGGGGGCGCGGGGCGCCCGAGGCGGGGCCCGGAGAGGCAGGCCTGGATGAGAGGAGGGTCCGGGGTCTAGGTGGAGGGGGAGCGGGCGGCCAAAAAAAAAGGGTAGGCCCGCTCCTGAGGGCTGGGGGAGGAGGTCCGGCGAGGGTCGAGCCGGGGGGCCGCGAACTCCTCAGGGCTGGGCTGGGTGGGGTCGGGCGGCTTCATGAAGGCGGTGTCGTGAAGGTCGGAGCCGTGGAGGCCGGTGGCTGGGCTGTCTAGGGGGGGTCTCCCGTGAGGCTGGGCTGAGTCGTCTGAGGTGTGAGGTGCGGGGTGATGATCCTCGGCTTCGTCTGGGCGGCGTTTCGATCGGTGTTCGCTGGGGGACCGTCGGTGGGCGTTGCGGGGCTGTCGGGAATGGTGGGGGTGGGGCGCCGGGCTATGCCCCCGGGCCAACCGGGGGGAGGCCGGCGGATCAAAAATCCGCCGAGGTGGCGGGGGTCTGGCGCTCACGGGGTTGCTTGGTGCGGCATGCGGCCTCGCTGTGCATTGTTAATATGCGCCGGACGTTGGCGCAATATGCACAGACGTGCCGGTGCCTGTTTCCCACCTCGCCGTGAGCCTCTCCGAGGGGTGCCCGATCGCACGAGGTGGGATCGCGGTTCCAAGCGGAGCAGGGAGCCCCGTGAGCGTGCCTATCGTAGGCGGTGCGGGTGTCGACTTGCTGCCGGGGCAAGTGTGCGCCTCGGGCCCCCTCGTCTCCTCGGGGAGCTGGTGTTGGCGGGGTGGTGGGCGTGGTGAGGGAGTCGAGCCTGACCGCGTTGAGGGCCACAGGGTCATGCCACCCCTGGGGGAGCCTTCCGTCCGCGATCCAGTAAAATATGGTCTCTGAGTACTGGCGGACGGTCGGCCAGGGGTGGATGAGGATGTCCCTCATGACGGTGAGGTGGTGGTGGTGTAGGCCCTGGAGGGAGTGGGCCGGGAAGGCAGGGTGGTTCACCAGTGAGAGGAGGGCGAGGCTATACTCGTCCGTGGTCGCCTCCCCGAGTTTAACCGCCTTGCGCCCCGGACCCCTCTCCACAAGATCAGAAGGAAAAACATAGTCAGCAGGAATACCTCGGCGCCGTACGGTGTGCTGCGCCTCGGCGGATGCGAGGATGTCGCGGACTGCGTCGGCCACGGAGGTGGGGGTGTGCTCCGCGGGATGCTGGCGGTAGGTGGGCGGCGCTGTCGGTGTCGAGCTGGCGTGTACGCGGGAGTACTGCTCGTACTCCGGGTGTAGGCCTCCGGGCCGCGTCGCCTGAGGTGGAGGCGGCGGCCGGCTCCCGGGTGTGGCGTGCGCCCGAGGGGCCAGGGCGGGCGCCAGGCTGTATGCGGGCTCCTGCCGTGGCGCGGGTGCAGGCTCCTCGGGAGCCCCTCGGGCGATCCCCGTCTCGACGGCCTCCACGCGGCAAGTGAGGCGGTTGATGGACTCGATGAGGAGGGCGATCTCGCTGCTGGCATGGCCCGAGGGTGCTGCGGGCGAGGACGGGGCCGTGGAGGGGAGGGATCCCCCCGGGGAGCCCGAGGACGGCCCGAGGGGGCCATACCGGAGATCTTGGCTGCTTTCCGGCTCTTGCCTTTTCCGCGTCCGGGCATGGTGGAGGTCGGCAGAGGTGCAGCGGTCCAAGGAGAAGGAATGCCAAAGTAGAAGAAAAAGGGCAGAGAGCTGGAAGGCGGCTGGAGGCTGAGTGCCTGAGGGAGGCCGGCGGGCGGCCTTATATGGGGGGAAGTGAGCAGAGGCAGAGTGGGGTGAGTCGCATCACTCGCGGATAGAGGGAGTGTGAGACATGGCAGGACAGGGGGAGTGAGTCGCTCAGGGGTGGGGGGAGGTGAGCAGTGGCAGGAGGGGGGGGGTGAGTCGCTCAGGGCCGGGTGAGTCGCTCTCCCTCCCCTCGCATCAAACGAAATGCTTCGCATTACGACCAATTGCAAGCGACACAAACAAAGCTACCTACGTGACCAGATACGGTCGTAGCACACGAAAGCCACAGCGGTTCAGTGCAGCGCCGACCTAACTCAAGCCCAAAATAGATCAGTGCGCAACTAACTCACCCAACTAACTCCAGACAGCCCAGTCGATTGACATGAACACGTGCGCTCTATCAGTATCACACCTAAAGTAAAGCAACCACATTTCAAACACGACTAAATATCCAAGCACAGCCACAAAAGTGCTGATGACTGTTCTACTTGTATAACATTGCTGTCATGTTTAATTGCGTGTTGCACATAAGGCATCACTTAGTACAATATTTTAGATGTTTCAAGATTGATAAAAAAATTAAATGTTATAAATGTACTTGCAGTTGATGAACATAACCATTGTACGATGCTACAGTCAGATCACAAATGATATAAATAGTCCAATGTAACCTATATCATGATGATGCTACTGATATAATAAATTCAATCTGACTTATAATTAAGAAACAAACATCCGACATATTACTAAGGTGTTCTTGGTAACACTTATTGCTTATTCCATATTGGAAATATTTATATCAAACAACATATTACCTGTAAAATGTTGTGAGATAATATTAAATATGTCTTGTTGCAATAACTATCGTGTTAGAAACGTAAGATAATTTCATTGCTGATTATGAATATGTTAAGCCAATGTTTCATATGAACATACGTGTACCGACCATTGTAGTAATATACCATTGTTGTCGATTTACACGTTCATATTCCAGCCACAGCTGTCCACTGTATTCCAATGAATTTAATAACACATTGTTTAATAGCATTAAGATGAATTTAATAAATCACTATTAAATTGTTTTTATTTAAAACAAATTTTAAAGGGAAGATGTAATATATGCGAGTTGCGTCTCGCCAATATGACGGTATGGTCTCGCGGCCTCCGAGCCCAGCACGAGAGCCCACAACCCTTATGACGTAAGCTAGCCAAAGTGGCGATGTGTGATCGAGAAATAAAGCAGTTGTGAATCAGTACTCGCATTGTTAACATCTTGTTCTTTACAACTGACACCATAACCGAATATCCCACTCAGCCGCAGTATCCTGATGCTGAGCTAACCAGTCCTTGCCATATCATATTAATGCTGAGTACCAGGCTAGGTGGCGACAAGTATAAATTTTATATGTCATTGGTTTGACCCGGCTGGAATTCAAACTCCCGACCTTCGGCATGGGAAGCCAGGGCTCTACTGATTCGGCCACCGCGTCCGGTGCCAGCGATATGGGACAAGAAGATGACCTGCAGCAATAGTATATACACATGCACGATAATAGATAATAAACATATAATAATCATCGGGAAGGTCCACCTATTTATAATATACATATAATAAATTATATTTTACATCAAAGCACGATGCTCCAATAAGAATATGTATAGACCTTCATGTGAGGGTGAACACGCATATACACAATTGGAAAAGATAACACAATCATGCATTTTGTAAGAACCATTGAACCAAGAAAATTGGTTTCAGATACATATAACAGATTAATAGCGGATCATTTATAAATGCTGGGAGGTAAAATCGTAAGCACCACTCTCCCAGTACACCAGTCGCTACCACGCCATCACAAGACTCTGCTTGGCTAACGGGCAGGAAGTGTAATGCATGCATCTGTGAATATGCTTGGAGAATGTGTGAAAATCGATAATTGGTGCCGCTACGAACCGTCCAGCGTTCTGATTGGAAAGTGGGGCTGCACCTGACGGCGAACGCTGGAACTAACGCAGGTTGGGCGTGGCGAGGGGGGGGGGGGGGGCTGTCGGTGGAAGAAGAATTGACCTTTTAGGAGTTTGGCTACGGTGGTGGAAAACCAGCCAATATTGGCAACAGGAAGTACAACCCATGGCCATTGCACATAGACGATAAAAAAAAAAAAGGTAATACAGAAAAGGTCTGGAGAAAAACCTGCATTAAAATAGGGAACTAGGACACTTTCACCAGCTTGGGAGAAAGTGTGCATGCGCAGCAATCGCCTTTAGGAGATGCGTGCGCAGAACACCTAGGTTGTAGGCTACTCCTAGGTTGTAGGCTACTACACCTAGGTTGTAGGCTACTCAGTGCTCGTGAAAGCTGCATAGTCCAATGAAAACATCAAATTTTCAAAACCAAAACACTTTCCTTGATTTCATCCTACATATCCAATTTAGATACCCGGTGCACTTATTAAACATGTGTTACTGCATCAGAGGGAATGGTGAGTCAGTTTAATAGATAGGACCTGTCACTGATGAAGCCAATGGTGTCTGAGCTTTGATGTGCTTGCCAAAAATTGTAATATCTCAAAAGTAAAGGGGCTGTCACATTACGACGCATCATGCCAATGTACGCCGACGTATGTGATTTTTGGCCACTACATCGGGAAATGTTGTTATGCGTTACCCGTACGTTAGGCGCTCGTTGGTGTACATCAATGTATGTCGACGTTCGTCGAGATACAGCGTCGCACATCAGGGCGTCGGCAAACGTATGATGTGTGGATTTTACGTCTGCCCTACTACATTTGATGTACGCTAAACAAACATTGTTCACTACGTTGCACTACATTGACCTATGTTAAAGGAAATGGGAACGCACAGTCTGCGTACTGACAACGTATCGATAACGTATGCCTAACGTACATCTAACGTACATTTAGCATTTCTCCATGTCTTGATGTATGTAAAGTATGAGGCGTAGTTCTGGTGTTCGAATAACGTATATATAACATTCACCGGCATTCTGCCAACGTACCATGAGTGTAATTCAAGCATTTTTCACCGGGAGGTATGTTAGCCATACGTTAGTCATACGTTGGCCATACACTATGTATATGGCATTTTTTACCGGGAGGTACGTTAGCCATACGTTAGTCATACGTTGGCCATACACTATGTATACGGTATGTATACATCCAACTTTGCCCCCCCACGCCAAAAAGTTTGATGCTTCTCGACGTAAAAAAGTGATTTTACGCATTGGCCGCGTGCTTGCGAGATGCGTCGTAATGTGGCAGGGCCTTTAGTCATTTACATACAACGTCATCACAAAAACAGTGGGGTCGCATTAAATAGGGGTTCAGATTACTGAATTACCTTTGAATTAAAGTTTCATAGTCCGATGAAAACATCAAATTTTCAAAACCAAAAGAATTATCTAGATATTATTCTACATATCTAACTTACATAATGGTGTATTTATTAAGCATTTGTTGCTACATAGAAGGGAAGATCGAGTCAATTTAATAGAACTTCTTACTGTAGAAACCTATGGTGTCAGAGTGTTGGCGTGCTTGGCAAAATTAATTTTGTATGCTTACACTTCAAATATCTCAAAAGTTAGCCATTTAAAATAAACGTTACTTCAAATTAAAGTAAGGTAGATTATAGCGATCAACCTAATATATTTATCACAGAAAATATCAGAAACTCAAAACTATCGGACTATGCAACTTTAAAGAATTGTAGGTCCAGTGCATCATCGCATTATATCCGAGTTTGGGTTTAATAGAGTGGCGTTATAACGGGGGTTCACTGTTTATATAGGTGGGGGGGGGGAGGTTAATTGCACAGTTGCTACTCTGACGGACAACGGCGATACGCACGCTACCTTGGACTGGGTTGCCTCCCGATTCCCGCCGAGTTTGTCCAGACGGCAGTAAGTGCTTAGTGGCGGAGTACACAATCCCACGAGCGGCACCTGCTGCTCTTACTAGTCTTGACGTGTTTCTCATCTTTAAACTATTGCAGCATGGTGGATAATTGGCATTGGGGCGACACAGAGGCCGGGTTCTTCTAGTACTGCCGGGGGTGAGGCGGGCGGCGGGAGCCGGGAAGCTTGTTCCGTGTTGGATGCCATTAATACTGATGAGCAAGAGGAGGAGGGGACGTGGCCAGAGATAAGCTGCACTGTGGAGAGAGATCGAAGCAGCTCGTTACGGTTGGGTGGCACCCGTCGTAATGACACCAATGCGAAAGACTAGATAGCAGGAGAGTGCAGGAGAGTGTAGGAGAGTGTGATGTTCATTACACTTGGGTTAATACTTGTCATATTAACACCAAATGACGGTCTGGATAGCAGGATGAGGTGCGGGGAGAGTGTAGGAGAGTGAGATCCTCATTGCACTTGGGTAACACTGCTCATACCGACACCAAGTGAAGGCCTGGATAGCAGGAGGATGTGCAGGGAGAGTGTATGAGAGTCAGATCCACATTACACTTGGGTTAATACTTGTCATATTGACACCAAGTGGAGGCCTGGATAGCAAGAGGGGGTGCGGGTAGTGTGGGGGAATGAGCAGCTCACTATGCTTGGGTAGCGGGAGGGTGGTGTCACTGATAAAACCAAGCATCTTTGGGAACCTAGTGCAGCGCAGTGGTCATATGACGCTCGGCGGTGAATAGGTTTGCTTCGCTTAGCAGTCTATTATAAGGGACAGAACCATGAATCGACGTCGTGGAAACAGAACAAAACAGAAGGGGTACAACACCAAACCGAAAATGATGAACATACATTTCCGGTACGTATGCCTTATATGTAAACAAACCAGATGTGTTGCTACATGTAATCTTTTTCTGCTGTTTATTTAATTACTTATATATTAATAATAATGATATATTATAATATTTAATCATTTAATGACATTATATAACTTCTATCACTCATAATATATACAATATTGTTCATGTTACCAACAGTGCATATAATTTATGGACCTGAATGTCAGTTATAAAGCACAGTGTATTTCCATTGGTAAATCATAGGGAAATGTATTTAACTTATTCCAAGTTGTGATGAATCAGCGCATTACACAGTGCATGGGTCCCGATATAGGGTTTCGAGAGAGAGGAGAAGAAAAGAAAATTACAGTCGTCATACTCATAGTTGAAAGAACATGATGTAGGAATGGCTCATTACATTAGACCATTTCCGGGGATTATATGCACTCAGCTGAAATTGGAATATCACGACTCACATTTTTATTGTTTATGATGGTTCATGGGAAACATAGAAATGGATAGATTCATTATTCATTTTATGTCTTTGAAGCAATTTCTTATTGACATATTTTGTCATTTCTGTATTTAGATATAGAAAGGCTTAGGCCTCAAACTAGAGTAAAAGCAATGTTTTGCTTATTATATTTTTGTCAGCTTATTTACGCTAGCTCAAAACAAGAATATTAACTGGGCAAGTATTAGTTGTTATTGAATGCAGGTGTTATTATCAGGCTCTTGTTGACATAAATGATATTTCATTTCCAGATCAATCCAGATCAATCTAGTTTTAGATCTAGAAATGCAAATCTAGATATCAATAGTTTCTACGGTAGCTGACATCAATGTTAATATTGGTGATCGGGAAGTTTAGATCACACATTGATGGTCAGTTTTTGTTATTTATTAATGGGGGTTTTCTCATTTATTCATGGGTTGTCTCCCTTATTTATGAACGGAAAAGATATGCTATATATATGTATACACACATATAAATCAGGTTACACAAAAATAGAAATAAGCAAAGACGGAGAGAGTGTAATAGGTGGAAACCTCTTTTATTATAAGAGGCTCTTGGCCGAGCAATAAATAGCCAAACGGGACAGGGACAGCCACCAACCACTACAAAATTCCCTCTCCCACAGCCGCCATAAATGATGCTATCTTGAGATTATTCAAAAAGGTCTTGCAAAGAGGTCTTGAGATAGTCATACACGGTTAGTGAGGACCAATCACCTCTCACTGTTAACTCCTCTTTCGGTTAGTGAGGACCAATCACCTTTCACTGTTAACTCCTCTTTCGTAACGCACCCCACATGGAGAGGTATGTAGGGGCCTACATCCCCCTCTCCTAAGCGAGTGCTATGTAAAATCACAATTGCCCAAACCCGCAATGTTTGTGAAAAACTTGAGGGTCTCCTGTTAGATTCTAGAGGTTAATGGTGTGGACCCCCCCGCTCCGCCCCCATAAAAATCGTGTTCTACGCAGGTACTCGGATGTGGTGACGGACTACGCCCAGGCCCTCAGCGCGGTTGATGGGCATCTCTCCCTTCTCATGGACGACTGTTCTCAAGCAGAGCTTCACAATCTCGATAAAATAGAGTTTGATGCGGTACTGGCCAGACTGGACACCAAAGGCCGCGAATCCATCCTCACCACGATGCCAACAGTGGGCATCACTAGCGTCACCTCTATGACGTCATTGCAGGTAAACGCAACCGACGACCGACCCGCTTCGGCAGTGGAGAAGAGTTCCCCATTATCGTTCAGGCCAGAAACCATCCCTGCCGTAGGTTCTTCTCAATGTATGGCAAGCAACGCTAACATGAAGAACTCTGGTGGTTTTGGAACAATACGGGAAGAGGATGAAGCAAGGGCAGAAGATGCTACATGTGGGATACCTTCTGAGGACATTTTGAAAATGGCGTCGCTCGGCGATCCTCCAACGTCGAAATCATTCAAGTCCGCCACCGGGAAGTTGGCGGCGTCTGGTAGTCCGCTAATGACTTCCCAAAAGAAAAACCTCAGACCCAACGATGGGCTTTCAGAACTACAATGACTAATGAACAGTCTGCTTAGGCCTATGATATATAGACCCTTTCAATGTTTGTAAACATTGTGTATGTGCACGCAGTTTGGCTGCACAATGAATGCACACTGCCACTGAGTTTGCCAGTACGCGCAGTGCAAAACCTCAGTTTTATTCAAAATTAATAGAAAACCAGAACCCTAACTGTATCAATTTAATATAATCTTTTCGGTAAACATGTTTTCTATGTGTATTCCAATCAGTTTCTTTCTAGGTGGTGTGGTTTTAGAGATATTTAACTTTTTCTGTATAAAGATTGCTCACCGCCATTGACAATGCATTGAGTTTGCTGTACGCACAGTGCAAAACGTCAGTTTTATTCAAAATTAATAGAAATCCAGAACCCTAACCGTATAAATTTAATATAATATTTTTGGTAAACATGTTTTCTATGTGTCTTCGAATCAGTTTGTTTCTAGGTGTTATGGTTTTAGAGAAATTACCTTTTTCTGTATGAAGATTGCTCACTGCCATTGACAATGCATTGATTTTGCCAGTACACGCAGTGCGCGCAGGGCAAAACGTCGATTTTATTCAAAATTTATAGAAATCCAGAACCCTAATCGTATCAATTTAATATAATCTTTTTGGTAAACATGTTTTCTATGTGTATTCCAATCAGTTTGTTTCTAGGTGTTGTGGTTTTAGAGATATTTAACTGTTTCTGTATGGAGATTGCTCAGTGCCATTGACAATGCATTGAGTTTGCTGGTACGTGCAGTGCAAAACATTAGTTTTATTCTAAATTTATAGAAATCTAGAACCCTAACCGTATCAATTTAATATAATCTTTTTGGTAAACATGTTTTCTATGTGTATTCCAATCAGTTTGTTTCTAGGTGTTGTGGTTTTAGAGATATTTAACTTTTTCTGTATGAAGATTGCTCACTGCCATTGAGTTTGCAGTGTGACCGAATGTTGTCCTGCAGCCAAGCAGTGCGCGCACTGACCTAAATACATGTGCTGACGTCATATGAAATTGGTCAATGATAACACTCAAATATAATAAGGGTATGTTTGTAGCATTTAAAGCTGCACAGTCTGATAAAGCATCAAATTTTAAAAACCAAAATAAGTATCTCAATTTGATTCTTCATATATAACTTAAATACTGGTGCACTAGTTAAAGATTTGTCACCACAAAGAAGCAAATTATATTATATTATAACACGCAAATATATTAAGGCTATGTTTCTAGCATTTAAAGCTGCATAGTCCAATGAAGCATCAAATGTTAACAACCAAAATAAGTATCTCAATTTGATTCTACATATCTAACTTAAATACTGGTGCACTAGTTAAAGATTTGTCACCACATAGTAGCAAATACTGAGGCAATTTAATAGAACCTGCTACTGCAGAAACCTATGGTGTCAGAGTTTTGCTTGCCAAAACTAATTTTGTTTGTTTGCACTTCAAATATCTCAAAAGTTAGCTATTTAAAATAAAAGTTACTTCAAATGAAGGTAGGGTAGATTATAATGATCAGCCTATTATGTTTATCTCAGAAAATGACAGAAACTCAAAACCCATCAGACTATGCAACTTTAAATAAGAAGGTATTATAAAAGATTCTGCTATTAAAATGCAGCAGAATAGAGATTATTATGGTAAGAAAGGCCACGGGGGGCCAGCGGCTACTAGATGACGCCTCGGTAGAGCTTTCTTCATTTTTGGTAGTATTTTGGTCTCAGTCACGTAGTTGTTTATCGGGTGGATTATTCGTATAACAGGGTGGGCCGCTGGCCCCTCATGGCCTTTCTTACCATAATAATCTCTATTCTGCTGCATGTTAATAGCAGAATCTTTTATTATTGTGGTAATTGGCCACGAGGGCCAGCCGCTGCTTTGTATTGCTACTGCATGCATGTGACCATTTCATTTGTTGGTAATAAACGCTTCTTAACCATATGCTTCTGGTTTAGGTTTTTTTATTTTTCAACAACAACTTTCTCCCTCACACTCGCAGGTGTGTTCCACTACATTTCCCTTCAGTTACTACCTTGGTTGCGCTATAGGTGCTACTCAGTACCGTCCCAGTCCATCACCTTACTGGTGGCTGGTTTTCCTAGGCCTGTTCCCATATACTTGGGATCAGGTCTGTGACCTTCGTAGTGTCTGTAATGGGTCTGTTGTAGAACCTCTGGAAGGTACCTTCCCCCGACCACCCTGCCGATTGCAGGATGGTAGCCAGGGGCACCTTGCGTCTTGCTGCCCCGCTCGTTGCAGCATGTCTGTAAGCGTATGGCGTGTACTGCGTCATGTCCATCCCCGCCTCTGCCAGTGTTGTTGTCACGTATCTGGTCAGGGTGTCCCTTGATGCCTGGACATGGGTTTTTCTAGTCGTTGCGAATACGGCTGGCCCTGCTTCCTCCAAGTCGTTTTGGGCCAGGTACGCTGCCAAGTGTCCGTAGAGGCACAGTTCCTGGACTCCATAAGCTTTGAATCTAAGGATGAGGGGATTCTTCACCGGGTCGTTCGACTTCATTTTCTCCGAGTACTTGATGGTGCAGCCATCCTTCTCCCACGTGAAGTCTCTTCTTCTCATCAGCCCTAGCGCTTGTAGTCGCTGTCCGGTGGCTAGCAGGGATAGGCAAGCTGTCCTTTTTATTTAACTTGTCTAGATCAAGTGCCTGTGTGGGTCCCCATGCCTTCATGTGTTCTAGCAGCAGCCTGGGGTCCCACATGTCTGCATATTTTGGTATCCCTGGTTTTAGGTTACCGATCCCTCGTAGCCGTCGCGTTACCAGTGGGTGTTCCCCGAACGGTCGTCCTTCCACCGTCACAAAGGTGGAGAGGAGGGACCGTACCGTGTTGATGTTCTTTGCTGCCCCTGCCGCGAACAGTTTCTGAAGGTACACCACACCCTCTTGTAGTTTCGGTTTTAGCGGGTTGATTCCATGTTCCTCACAGTGTTCATTCCATCTCCTGAGCACTAGTGTGTACTGCCGCTGTGTGGCCTTTGCCCAGGAGGTAGTGAGTGTTTCGGCTGTATCCCCGCTCACTCCCATAGCCTCGAACATCGACTTTAGAGTCTCACTGCCTTTAGTGACATCCTGTTTGTCATCGGGAAGGTTTTCCCTGGTTCCCCCCATAGGGTGAGTGTTCCTTGCCGTATCGGTATCTCCCTCACATCTCGGAAGCCCGGTAGTTGTCTGAGCAGTGGGAACCACAGCTGTGTCGGCCAGTTCGGGGCCACTAGTGTCCCCTTCGGTCTCTCGTCTGCTATCTTGAGCAGCACGCGGGACAGGCAGCTGAAAGGCGGAAAAAAAGTAGCCTTTAGTATTCGCCCAACACATGGATAACGCATCAGTCCCTACTGCTTGTCTGTCAAACTCGCTGGAGATGTAATTTTCTAAACGGTTATTAGCCCATGTGGCGAACATGTCCGTGTCTGGGGTGCCCCAAGTATGGAATAATCTGTCTAATTCCCCTTTCTCCAATGACAATTCCCCTGCATCGGTAAACACCCTGGATACCCAGTCGGCCTCCACATTATCTACCCCGGGGCAGAATCTCACTGTGAGTAGTATGTTCATGTGTTCTGTTAGTTGCCAGACCCTTTCCATCTCCTCCTGACATTCCTTAGATCTGACTGAGCCTCCTTTCCCAATACATGCCACCGCTGTCGTGTTATCTGTGTATACCCTTACATGCTTGTTCTCTAGTTTTGAGCCTAGGTGTTCCAGCATTCTGCGTATCGCTCTGAGCTCCAGCACATTTATGGGTGTGGTGCTACTTACTGCTTCATCCCATTGCTCTCCATAGTGAGTTTTGTGTGTTTGGCTCAATTATCCCCAGCCGTGGGAGGAGGCATCTGTGTAGACACATGCATGCACTGGTCTGGGGCGGTAGTCTTTCAGTGCTCCCCCCAAGTTTTCTAGCCAGAACTCTAGGCATTCCCGTACCCTTTTGGTGAGGGTGCCCTTCCTATTGTAGTTCCCGCTGTGCTGTCTCAGGTTCCAGTTTAGTGCGCTCGCAATCACTTTGGTTCTTATTCTTGCCCAGCTGTTCCCCAGATTGTGGCCACCAGTCTACCCAGCAGTGTTGTGAGCAATTTGATCATTAAGTTGTTCTCTGATGAGTGTTTTCAACTCCTCCCCCTTACTTACTGGTACATGTACTCCCAATGTTACCGTGTCAATCCTGAAGCCTAGGAAGATTAGTTCCTTGGTGGACTCCAGTACCGACTTCGCCCTGTTTATGGTGAATCCCAGCATTTCCAAGGTTTCTAGTGTTTTGCCCACTGCCCACCTGACCTCCTCCTCTGTTCTCGCTATGATTATAGTGTCGTCAATGTAGAGACATAGGAGTATGTTGTGTTGTAACCGTAGGTGCCTCATTACTGTTCTCATGATTTTTGTGAACGTTCTCGGTCCCGAACTCAGACCATTCGGTAGTACCCTGAACCTGTACCTGTTACCGTCAAGTACAAATTGCAACAGCTCCCTATCTGCTGTGGCAATTTCCAGGCTGTGATACGCCTGTGATATATCTATGCTTTCTACCCATGCTCCCTTGTGCATTAGTTGCATAACGGTACATAGTTGGTCCATTTTGAAGTGTCAGTATACCACATGTTCATTTAGCTTCGACAGGTTTAAGATGGGCCTGTGGTCCCCATCTTTTTTGGGCCTTAGGAAGAGGTGTGAGACAAACATTCTGTCACCCACCTCCACGGGTTCGATCACCTTTTGGTCCAACATTTCCCTTATCTTCCCCTTTAGTAGCTCGTTCTCGCCTCTTTTGTCTGAAGTGGGCGTCATGGTCTGCCTAGGTAGGTTTACCAGTTCAATTTTTATACCTCTCACCATGCTTCTGTCCCAATTGTTGTCAGTTATGCTCTCCCACTGCCCTGCTTTAGATGCTACCCCGCCGGCTATGAACATTTTAGCGTCTCTACTCACGTTTGGGGGCTTTACTGGCGACTGTGGCGGTTCTTGAAGTGCTGGACTCCGCGCCCCCGTCCCCCACATGGTGGGCATGTCGATCCTGCTCCGTTTTGGCGGTGGAGGTAGCTGCGCTCCTCCTGCCTTGGCTTTGGGGAGTACTGTGCTGGGCGGCCCTTCCCCTGGCCGCTTCTGAAGTTTCCCTGGTACGGTTTCCCTGCTGTGGCGTTTGCCGTTGTTGTTGTACGGCCTGGCTCCCTGTGACCTCACGATGGCGTGGGCCAATTTGTTTGAGGATTCCAGTGCCGTCACCTGTGCCATCAGATCTTCCCCTAGCAGGTAGCGGAAGCCCTGGCTTCTGTCTTTCTTGGCAATCGGCTTGATCTGGTTCAGTAGTGCTGGGCGTACATTGTCTCGTTGCATCCCAATGAGGGTGTTGGTAGTGCCTGCCATGATCTTTAGCGCGTTCACCGACTCCGCTACCATTTCTTTTGTTTGCAGCAGTTTGCCCGTCTCTATCCCGTCCAGGATTCGGGCGATGGGTCTTGCGGCAAATTGCACCCCCCCATTGTGAGCTCGCCGGTGCGGCATCATTGTCTTTAACCCTCTGTTGTAGTGTCTGTTCTATTTCTGGGTTAAGTCTGGTTTTATGTAGCGCCTCTACATTGGCCGGTCTGGGGAGTGTCGCGTAAACCTCTGCCATCTCCGTTCTGGTCATAGGGTTCGACCATAGGGAATTAATCAGCCGGGCGGTGCTCGCTGCCAGGTCATCCCCTTCTGAGTCTGTGGGCGCCTTTTCAACTGGTATAAATTGTTCCAGGTAGGAGCCAGGGTGCTCCGTTGCCTGTACCACTGGTGCTCCGGTCAGTGCTACTATCAGCAGTGTGGCCGCTGTGGACGTGGCTGGCCTGCTCGGCCCTACCGTCACTGGTGATGGGTTGTTGTGGCGCCTGTCCCCAGGTGACCTGTTGGTCTCAGCCAGCGCTCTCCTGGCTTCCCCCTGCCTTATGTCGGCTGAGTGTACGGGGGTGATCGGGATCTCGGGTGAGGTGTAGGCCGGTGGGTTATCCCTCTCATGTCCCCATGCCACCCTGGGTGCGGTAAATGCTGACGGCCTCGGCCGGCTCACCTGCGGGGGCGGGGGAGGCATCTCCGCCTCCGGTAGTGGTGGTGGTGACTGTCCCTGTGTCCAGTTAATGGAGTAGCCTGCCCGCCGATCCCTAATCTCGGCCTCCAGCTCGAGTTTCCTGGCCTCCAGCCTTTCCAGTACTGCGATTGGTGAAGGCACATAGTCGGGCCCTCTCCACTGATCCCCGCAGGCTGGGTCTGGTGGCGGGCTGAAGGTTTGCCCCAGGTCGGCCACCACCATGCACAGCCCTCTATGGAGTTCCCCAACGGTGGGGGGGTGTAGGTTGGTGAGGTAGCGGCAAGCACTAGTCTTTTGGTGCTTCCGTTACTAGTGACCACCATACTCGGTCATGGTGGCGGTTTCCCTACCTCCCTACGTTCGTCTCTGGTCGGCGTGCCGGCTCTCGAGCCTTCCTCGGAACCGACCTCCATATCGACCTCCGAGCCTCGGTCGGATTCGTGTGGCAGCGGTACGTAGAGCGTGCCCGGGGGGGACATGAGCCTCTGTTGTTCAGCCAACTGGATGAGTAGGCTTTCCGGCTGGGGGGCTTCAGTGCCATCCCCGTTAGAGTCGCTCGGCGAGGGGGTGCGCGCGATGTAGTGAGCCACGGTGTGAGCAGTAGTGGCTGCTGCTCGGTGCCCGGTGTAAGGGCACTCGGGCAAGTTAACTGCTCTGCGGTTTACGGGCCAGTTATAGGCCGCATACCCATTAGCCGTCCAACCGTGTCACCCCCCCCTGACCTCAGGTCATGGGTTCACGCTGCTCCGAGCACTCGGTTGTCCGAGTGACCCCGGGTTAAGCATCCCGTCTGTGGCCACGCGGCCGCCGCAGTGGGTGGGTGTTGCGGGTGTGTGTGTGGTTGGGCGGGTTAGCCCAAACTGCCTTGGGAACTCAGTAAAATAAAATAAAAAAGAGGTAGACAAGTCTCCTCCCACCTTGTGGGGAGATCCAATGGATCATCCGGCTCTGCAGCCAGGGTAGTTAACAGGCAAGCCCGTCTCAGTCAAGTCAGACCGGGGCCCTCAGGCCTCGCCTCAGCGGGACACCCTCTCGGGTGTATACTTACTGGTTGTGCGCCCGCTGGCGCCTGACGGAGGTCCGGTGGGTCCCGGCCGGCCCGTCCCGGCTACCTGAACCCTCCCCCGGCTCGCTTCCCACCAGGTGGCAGGAGCTCCTCCCTAAGACGTTGTGCTCTCTCGACAGTTTATCTAAAAGTGACGAAAGCTTTACCAAGGCGACATCTAGTAGTGGCTGGCCCTCATAGCCAATTACCACAATAATTATCGTCGTGTAGGTATAGTACTCTAGGCCTGGGACTAATCCCTAGTTTTTTTATAAGTGGTGCGGCAGTAGGTCTACAACTAGATAGTAGCCTAAGTAGGTAAAGTAAATATAAATAGTTTTAGCAGTTTGGAGTTCAGCGTTTTAAATCGCTGGGTATGCCTCACCCAGATACAAACGAATCCAGCATCAAAAGCTCTCCAAACATACCTTTGCTTAGTTTGTTCAGTTCATGTAGGAGGAGAGTTGAGGTCTGTGATGTATGAATGACATCATAGGTGGGATTCCCTCATCACATGACCTAGAGGGCATCCCCACACACAGGGGAAGCCATGGCAACCACCAAGATGGCAGCCACAGTAAGCTCTCAGTTAAACTTTTAAAGGGTATTAATCTACATGGTTTAATCAATTATTCACACAAAAAGTAGCTGGTTATAAGAAATAAACATTTGACCCTTATATTTAGCATTTTAGATTGCCAATTCTAACATTTGTCTCTATATGTTTGTCTAAAAGCCTTGTCAGTGCTGCTGGACTAACTACAACACAACAGGAGCAACCAATTTCAGCACTCTCCCCCCCCCCCCCCCCCCCCCCCCCCACATATACATTTACATAAACTGAAAACATGTAAAGGTATGCTTGGAGAGCATTTGTTGGAGTATGGTTTGTATCTAAGCAGCCTATACCGGGTCCGTTTAATTCTGTTGAAATTGCATCTTTCAGAAACCAAATATGAATGCTATTTTATAACATTAACACACAAATTCCTATGTATAGTGGATCTTTGCTGTGTGTGATAGGCCTAGACTACAGCCCCGTTCACACTGGCGAGTTAAGTCGGCTTAACTAGTTCGCCTCCTATAGTTCGCCTCAAATTGGTCGTGTGGACGTGATGTTAGGGCGACTTAGGCATGAGCCGACTCACCTAGTTCGCTTCAACTAAACCACCTCTTGAGGTAGTCTAGATGAAGCGAACTAGCTTAAGTCAGCCCACCTTGCTTGTGTGGACGGTAGCGGTTTACTTGAAGCGGATTAAGCAGGTCACTATATAATATAATTTGGTCTATGAACTGGCTAGAGGTGCACAGATATTTTTTTCAATACGACTCAGTCTATACATATCTAGGTCGAACCCACACTCTCTCGTGGTGATGTCGATGAACTGAAACTGGCGCTGGTTAGTATGGACTTGCTCATGCGCAGAGATCGATTTGTGCCTTAAACCGCCCCAAGTACTGCTTGTGTGGACAGGACGCCTAGTTCGCCTCCTCTAGTTCGCCTTATCTAGTTCGGCCTAAAGTTGTGCTGTGTGAACGGGGCTTATGTGTTTATATAGAATTTAGAAATAATTAGCACAAATAAATACTAAATGTGTGGAGCAAACTATGCTATATATGATACATAAAGTGGCCCGGTATACCTCGTGGCCACGGGAACCGTACCCTGACAAATGCTCTCCAAGCACAACTCTGTTTAGTTTTTATGTTTATATAACCAGATATGTGGGGGAGAGTTGTAGACTCACTGCACCTGAACTGGGCCAGGGAGAGTGCTGAGGTCAGTGGGGGGGCGGGGTGCTGAGGCTGGGTGAGAAGTGGGTCAGTGCTGAGATCAGGGTGGGTGTGGGGGTGCGGTGGGGGGTCTGAGGCTGGGCCTATAGCTGGCAGCTGTTGTTTTGAAAATGGATGGGTGAGTTTAGAGAAGGGAGAGAAAAACTGATGTATTTTCAATTTTCTTTAGAGTAGTTCAAACAGGAAATATATTTGCTTTAATGTGAAATATATGTTAGTACAATTACATTGCATAATTCAATCAGAAACACATATAGAAGGAAAAAAGTTTTTTGTTGTTGAATGTAAACCCACAATGTTTGAACCCACAAGACCAAACAACTTCAGATTACAAGTTCAACACCTTAAACACTAGGCCACAGAGACCACACATAGTTACTTGTCTCAGTTCAGGCTATTTGTATATGAGACTGTCTCAAAAGGTGCTAAGCAATATGGGACAAAACTTTGTCCATAGTAATGATCAACACACTATCTACTTTATGCATTTGCTCAGGATAAACTGATTTGTTTTTTACATGGTGTTTCATAATCCCAATAGAATACATATTGATTTGAAGCAAATGTCCTTGTGTTTTCAGTGTAACCGTTTCTGTGCTGTTTTGTGTCAATCGTTACTATCGACAAAAAACGAAGAGCTAGCACCTTTTGAGACAGGCTCATATAAGGTTTCGCCACGTTAATAAAAGAGGGGAGCATTGCTGACTTAATTGGGGTCTTACATCCTAGCAACACATCAAAATAAAAGTGGATGCATAGGCCTACTTACTTCCAACAGTCCACACTCATGGTACTTCCTCACTGGGATACCATGCTGCCAGCACCGTGATCAAATATCTCACATGTAGCAATAAGTACCAATTTAGTCAATTTCTCTTTTGACTCTGCTATAGATTAACCCCTCTGACACAGAGAGTGGAGTTTACTATGCCTACTACTAGTACATTTTGTACTAGGTAATTCCTTCTGGAGAACTGTGTAATTCGTTTAACCTGCCTAGTCTGATAAAAGCTCTAAACCAATATATTTCTCTCGATTTTATTTTACATGTGCACTTATTAAACATTTAACTAAGTCAATTTAATAGAACGTATTATGGCTGAAGCCTATGATGTCCGAGTTTTGATGTGCATGCCAAAATTATGCTTGCCTAATTCCACATCAAATATCTCAAAAGTTATAGACACTTAACATAAATTTTACTTCAAACTGAAATAAGGTAAATTATAACAATCACTATTCTATATTTATCTCAAAAGATGACAGGAAGTCAAAACTATGGGACTATGAATGCCTAAAACTAAATTATACATTTACCTCGGTATAAAGCCTCAGGCTAGCCGCAGGCTAGGGAGAAGGAAGCACATCCGGGTCCAGCAATTAGCATAAACAACTGACGACGGGGGGACGTTCGTTGAGTTGCTCCGGCAAAATTTGTCTACAAGCTAAATAACTAGAATCAAAACTTTGGTTTAGCTTGTTTATGATGCATTATAGCATCTAGATTTGAAAGTTCAGAACTTTCTTAGGTCCATTTAGGACAAGATTAGCATTTTTATGTATACGGGTAGAACAATGCTTTGTGTTACGAACCGAAACCTTTGTTCTATCGACACCTCTTTACACACGGAGATGTTGGCATTGTCACATCTCCTGTGGAGATTCCTTCGGACCCTAATAGAGGGTGTTTTTGGGGATGATCCTGGGTTTCTTTTATAGACTCCCCATGTTTTTTAGAGGCGTACCTCTGAGTTTCGTAGCATTTTCTCCAACTTGCTGGCGCAGAAGCCATGGGAGGGAGAAGTGTACGGAGCAGAGAGCGTGGGAGGTCCCAGAGGCCTACCCCTCGTATGGTTGGTTTCGATACCACACACCTATGAAAATACACTTAGCTTACCACGCCTGTACAGATGAATTGGTTTGTCCAAAGGCGCCAAAACCTAAGAAAAGGAAGAGAGCCGTCAGCTCGTCTGGTGACGAGTTCACCAAGGCCAGTAAAGCCAAGCGAGTAAAAAATAGCAAGAAGAAGAGCAAAATGAAGACAAAGAAGCATTCTTCTTCAGACTCTTCTTCCGACTCGTGTTCCACCGAGTCGGACTCTGACACGGAGAGGGCAGGACTTTACGCCAAAATTGGCGGAAAAGTCCGCAAAAAGTGCCCAAAACAGAAGGCTAAGAAAGTTTGCATGACAACTATGATGCGAGAGACGATTAGAGGGCATTTCAACACCTTTAAGCCGGCAGAGGTCATCACGAAACTGATGGAGCAGATTTCGGGAATCAAAGGAATTCCGAACACGGTGGTGAAGGAGATGGACTCAGGAGTCCGTTTGAGTGATGACAGACGTAAGTTTGAGAATGTACTTTTCACCATCCACAAGGCGGTGTTAGGGGCGCTGACGTCAGTGGCACCCATCGCTAATAGGATGCAGACGGAGAACAAATTCTCCTCGCTAGCTCGCTCTAGGGATAAGAACATTGCGTTGCTTACCGCGGCTAGCAACTTCCTTAGCTACAGACGATACGAAAACGTCTTTAAGGCGGTCACGACAGACGCTGGTAAGGAAGTAGCGAGATCATAGACAACGACGGTAAAGAGTACCCGTTGTTCTTAGCGCCAAAGCCAGTGAAAGGGAAGCCACTCGACAAGACAAAAATGTTCGGTGGCCAACTCCCTTACCTCTTTAAAGAGGTTGAGGCAGAGGCAAAGAGTGGAAAGAACATGGAGAAGAAACAGAAACTTGAT
This sequence comes from Branchipolynoe longqiensis, assembly GCA_030323885.1. Lineage (NCBI taxonomy): Eukaryota > Metazoa > Annelida > Polychaeta > Phyllodocida > Polynoidae > Branchipolynoe > Branchipolynoe longqiensis. Next base: position 67,908,442 of record CM059188.1, read on the forward strand.
AATTCTTCCAGGTTTCGGAGACCCCGGACGGATTTTCGGAACTGCCGGGGAGCAAGAGCGGGAAGGTCCGGCCCCTCCTACGGCTTCCAACCAAGGGGAAGGGGAAGAGGGGACTGACAGTCATTTGGGTGGAACGACGGGAACCGCCCGTTCAGAAGGGAGTACACACCCAAATAACCGTTCCCACGCCCAGGGAACAAATAGAAACTGCCACGCAGACTCCGGCGCCAGTGGCAGCAGACATGGTAACGGAGGAAACACAAACAGATGTAAGGAATTTTAATGCAGGGAACATTGCTACACATTTTTCTGAATGGTGTAAAATAACTAATGATAGGGACATTTTGAACATAGTTAGAGGAGTACAGATTCCATTTACAGAAATTCCAAAACAAACACGTATTCCTTTCCCTTATAAATTTAATGAAATAGAAAAGGAAGAGTTAGAAAATCAGGTGTTTCTTTTTTAAACAAAAGGTATTATAGAGCAAGTTAGTCACACACCCGGTGAATTTATTTCTAATATATTTTCCCAGCCTAAACCAAATGGTGAGATCAGAATGATCCTAGATTTAACTAAATTAAATGAAATTGTTGAATATCAACATTTTAAAATGTTCTCATTAGAAACTGCCAGGGATTTGGTTACACCAGAGGCCTGGATGGCCAGTGTCGATTTACGAGACGCTTATTATACAGTTCCTATATGCACAGAACACAGAAAGTTCTTAAGATTTATTTGGAATAACAAACTTTTCCAATTTACCTGTATGCCTAATGGTTTGGCTTGTGCCCCTCACCCGTTTACTAACCTATTAAAGCCAGTTTTCTCAGTAATGGCTAGGAAAGGACATACTATGTTCCCATACATTGATGATTCGTTTATTATGGCACAGTCTTTTATAGAATGTCAAAATGCAGTTACTGATCTTTGCCAAATGCTAACAACGCTGGGTTTTTATATTCATAAAGACAAGTCGGTGTTCAAACCGACAACCGAACTTAAATGTTTGGGGTTTATTGTTAATACAAAGACAATGATGGTCTCGCTTACGAAACAGATACAGCGACCCGCTTGGTCAAACTTACTAGGCCAAAGATAAGGCAGGTCACCGTCCTAATCGGTATAATGATAGCGTATGCACCTATATGGTAAGGCCCACATAAAATCTCTTGAGATAGATAAGAATTTGGCTTTAGCATGCACTAAGGGAAACTTCGAACGAAAAATGTTTATTTCCGAAGAGGGACTACAGGATATTACCTGGTGGTTTGAACATGTTCAGGACTCTCCCAATCCCATTAGAATGGGAGAACCCAACACGGTAGTCATGACCGACGCTTCGCTAGAAGGTTGGGGAGCACATCGAAATGATGTAGCGACAGGAGGGAGATGGTTACAAAATGAAATTTCTGACCATATTAATGCCCTGGAATTAAGAGCCATTTATTTAGGGCTGGCAAGCTTAATCAGAGTGCCACGAAATCATGTTCGAATTCTAATGGACAATACAACGGCTATGGCGTATGTAAGAAACATGGGGGGACAAAGTCAAAGCCATGCAATAACAGAGCAAAAATGATTTGGGATTGGGCGCAACAAAACCAAGTCTGGCTAACAGTAGCACATATTCCAGGGGTTCAGAATACCCTAGCTGACAAAAAGAGTAGACATTTCCATGATCATTTGGAATGGTCCCTAAATACAGCGATTTTCGAAAACATATGTCAAAAATGGGGTCGACCAAATGTCGACTTATTTGCCTCCAGAAATAATTATAAAATACAAAAGTATGTTTTGTGGCACCCAGAACCAAATGCCTGGCAGGTAGATGCGTTTAATTTGGGAAAATGAATTTTATTACATTTTCCCCCCATTCAGCATTATCAGCCGAGTGGCCAGAAAGATCGAGATGGACAAAGCTCACGCAATTTTAAAAGTCCCCGAATGGGACACACAACCATGGCTACCAGGCATAGTGTCGACAGCCAAAGACTGCCTACGATTCTGAAGATCCCCAGGAAATCTAACACATCAAGGCCCATTGACACGCCACGGAGACGTGTCGACAACACCACTGTTAGCATTCCTTTTCTAAATAAATATTTACAACAATTTGGCCTCGACAAAATTACTCAACAAAGATTAGTTTCACATGCATGGAGGAAAGGCACAGTTAAAATGTACACAACTTACTTAAAGAAGTGGGGCGTTCATTGCTTGATACAAAAGGTCAAACCTATGAACCCTTCGATTTCTCAGATAGCAACGGTCAAACCTATGAACCCTTCGATTTCTCAGATAGCAAGATTCTTGCGCATGTTAGAAGTTGAAGGCCTAGGATTCGGGGCCATTAATGCAGCCAGATGTGCTTTGTCTATCATTCTGCCCAGAATAGATGGCCAAACAGTAGGAAAGCATCAAGTTATTCACTGGATCCTAAGGTCAATCTATGAACATAATCCCCCCAAACCTAAATATAATCGGTTTTGGGATGTATCGGTCGTGTTTAAACTTTTCCTACTGGCGACCCATTCACTTCCCCAGAACCAAGGCACGAGTGGGCCAGATTATTAGATTTCAATTTAGTATGCATAGCCGTTGCACTAGCATCCATGGTTGCGTCATCATTGTTTACTTCTGGCCCGCTCAACTCCTTGCACAATAATGGCGACGACAGTTCTGGAATTTTCAAGAGAATTGAAACAAACTAATATAGGCGGAGTCGCCACAGTTATTTTCTGATCAAGGAGATGGAAAATATCCTCACGCGTCGCTCCTTCCTGGGCCCGTATGCAGGAGTCAGTGTTAGTGGGGTTTGGTGTTACAGCCTATTACCGATTAGCTATCGCCGATGTCAGGAACTGTGTCAAGTCGTATGCATGAGCGCGTAACACTTACATTTTAGCTACACGTGAAATTATTTATAGATTTGGGAAATCCCTCTGCGTCTTTAGCGATATATTAGGCTTAAATCTATTAAATGCGATCATATTTAACACAATTAAATACGTAATAAGTGAAATTTGAGGAAATTAACCCTAAATTCGAAGCAATATTAACGCTGCCGCCGTAAAAGCGGCGATATTAATATTTATATGTTCGAATCGACGAACGTAAAGTAAACAAATCGCGCACCGCCGCATCGACGTCGCTTTCCATACTGGCGGCGGCGGCGGTTTGTTTACTTTACGTTCGTCGATTCGAACATATAAATATTAATATCGCCGCCAATACGGCGGTAGCCTTAATAATGCTTCGAATTTAGGGTTAATTTCCTCAAATTTCACTTATTACGTATTTAATTCTGTTAAATATGATCGCATTGAATAGATTTGGGCCTAATAAACTCGCTAAACCTGATATTTTTTAGGGTTAAGGTAACACCGGTTAAGCCTTTGGTGTTAGGCCTAACACTGACTCGTGCATACCATTTTTTCGCCGCTAACCCGGAATTCCCAACAAACACCGTTTTTCCTCGCTAACACTGACTCCTGCATACGGCCCCAGCAGTTTGTACAGATGGGAGAGAAGCAAGATCACAGATACGAACGCGACCAGATGATGCTGCAGAGCCCGGACATGACGATTCCTTCCGTTGATAATCCGACCCGCTCCTTATCCTTTCGTCGATGGACTCTAGCAGTGCCCTGGAGTAATGTCCCCCATCAGTCCTCGACTTGGATAATCTTGGCATCGTCGTGTATTCAGCCACTTAAGATTGGAGATATGGCAGCTCTTGTGTCTGTACTGATCGAGTGTCAGGTAAGGAATGGCCTAGCTTTCAAATCCACCACCGGAAGTTAACTTCGACCATGGTTATGGAATGCTACACTGCATGGTATCTATGGTATGCATCACTATGGAGCCCATAGTCAGGGTTTTGAATTATGCATATTACCGGCAACATGTACAACCATCGGTGGATTAATATCACACGCCATATACATGAACCGGTGTTTGCCTCGCCTGGTGTTAGAATTGCTCGCTGGTGCAAGTGATCAGAGTTTGTCTGCTGTTCATTTGTCGTCTTCGCCGACAGTGGCGGTGCATCGCCCGAGCATGTCATCAGGTTCTCCGTCGACGGTGGGTGGTGTAGTCAAAGGGGTGTCACTGGAGGATATATCCCACCTCTTTGACACTAAACTGTGCTCTGCAATCATTTAGAATCAAATGGGTGCAGTTCGCCATTGTTGATGGCGGATCTAGGGCGACCGGAAGTGACGGTTGATGACGTCACTGTAATGAGTGAGGCAGCAGCTGGTCGCACTCGCCGTAAATCTAGTAGTTTGGTGAGGCCGTGTGTTGGGTGTAATGACAGTAGCGGGCAGAATTTGGGAAAAGGAGCAGATACTGTGTATAGCGATGTGGCTAGCACATCAAATGAGTTAGTGTCGGTTGTGTTGGGGAAGGAGTCGGGTGGGCAGTTGCCATTGGAACATAGCGATGGTGACGCATCCGACTCAGACAACGAGCTTCTTAAAGATTTAATGCAATTGCGGGCGCTAAAGCTCACAAGGCTTTTTATGATGGTAAACTTTTGCCTTATCGGTATGTTATTAGGGGTGAAAGGAAAGGTAAGGTATCTCAGGGTCAATCTACATGGTACGAGCACTTGGCAGCTATCTGTCAAATGATTCGGCGAGGTGACATTCCAAAACATTTTGTCCCAAAAGTGGAAGCTCATATTGTTACGCTGTTAGATATGGCGCAACATTATACCTGGGATACTTGTCTTTCCTTCTCCGAGAAAATTTGTCAACATGATTGCGGACAAGAGGTTACCTAACGGCTGGGAAGATGAGGCTCTCATCCAAGAGATAAGACGGGCTGAGGGTGGTTTAGGCCAGCGCCTGCCAAAGGTGGTAGCTAGAGGATCAAAAGACAGTTTGGGGAATGATTTTAATATGGCAGTGGATGGGCGCCCTTGTACGATATGGAATAGGGGGGAAAATTGTGGGTTTTCGGCCAGTCATGGGGTGGGTAGTGATCAGTTTATTCATATTTGTAATTGGTGCACCTATAACATTCATCGTAAACATTATCATAAGAAATCTGACTGTAAAAGCAAGCTGTGTATATGCGAGTTCCGGAATAATGCTGATGTTGCCGTTTCTAATGTGACAAATTTTTAGATGTCGGCCAGGCTGGGACCGAAGTATCAAAAAAGACAGTGCGTATATCGTTGGGCGGAGATGTCAAGTTCCATCAAAATGCAGCAGAAGGCATCACAGGTGGTGGCGATCCACGGGGACTGCCATTGGACCCGGTTGCCGCATGCAAAAAGTGGGTCAGTGAGAATGTTGTCGATCAGAAAGCCAAACTGTTTTTGAATGTACCTGTCCCATATGTTATGCCACATGTTAGCTCTGTACATATTATTAAAAATACTGCAGTGATTGATGCTGCAAAAAAGGTTGGTGTTGATAAAAATACCTGGTTAGGCCCCTCGGAGGTTGTTAGTAGGAGTTTGGATTAAATTGTAAAAGACCATATACACCATCTAGCGGATTTAAGCGCAAATGTACTTGTGATAGCAGTACGCTAGACAGGGGGAATATTAGAAAAAGGAAGTGTGACAAAAATGAGCACATGAAATTTGATAAGTCGGCGTTTAAAGGTTATAATAGGTTTACATGGTACAATAATACATTGCGTAAATGTAGTAATAATATATGTACCTTATAAATATAGCTTTTCCATTAAAAATAAAATATGTGAAGTTAATAATATTAAAATGTATAAAGATGGGTAAATGTGGACTTGTATTTATTGCTGCTTTAATGATTGGCTATACATGTTTGTTAAGACAATCCAATTTATTTTATACCGAGATACTGGGGGATGGCGGTCATACGTTGCTGTACGAAGACATTCAGGCACACCTGTCATACCTACTAGTGAACATCCGTAGTACAAAAACCAGTTCAAAACCAGAGGACAGCTTCAACATCAGGCTGCCGAGGGTACCGAATTCACTTTTCTGTCCCATATGTGCATGGAGAAAGTACTGCCATCATACAGGTCTGCACCCCAGCATTCGTACTCACGAACGGGGACCCCTTGACCAGTCAAGTGTTCATCAAATGCATATGGCTGAATGCTGAAGGGAGCCAAGTACTCCTGGTGGCCGCTGGTTACAACACAGTCTTCGTCGTGGCGTTGCCCAAGAGTATGCACGGATAGAAGTGACCCATGACTTTATAAAATTATTAGGTCACTGGAAATTGAATAGTGTATTTAATTATGTGAATAAACAACTGGTTAGTAAAGGACCATCTAATCTCCTGTCCCAATTTGGCTGAGATTTAGATGGTCCATGTCCTGAAATGTCTGATTGTATGATTCAAGCAATTGATGTGTGCCAGGTGTGCTTTGAGAGTATGACTGTGATCTCCCCATAGCTGCTGTCTCCTGTCTTCAATTTCAAGAACATATATATAATATAAACAAAATTAAATTAACTTATGTACTGAACAGATTAGATATTCATCGACTGCAAATAAGTAATAATGTAGTCAGGCTCAATAATCGACTGGTTTGTATTCACCAGGGCCCATATTCATGTAGTGGTGCCAGGCGTAGCCGGTGCTACACGGTAGCTCTGGGGTAGCTATCCATGGCTAGCGGCGGGTTGGAGAAATAGGTCAAGTCGTATTCACCAATGTCCAAGCCGCCGCGGAAGCTAACTGTGAGTTTATTTATAGATTTGGGAAATCCCTCTCTGCTTGTACCCGGCGACCACCGCTATTTGACAATAACACCGCCGATTCGGTGACGGTGGCGATTTGTTTTGTTTAGATTCGGCGATTCGACAGTATGAATAATGCTGCCGATGTGGCGGCGTCATTAATATTGGTTCGCTTTTAGGGTTAAATTGATAAAATTTCACTTATTGCGTATGTAATTCTGTTAAATATGATAGCATTGAATAGATTTGGGCCTAATACATTGCCGCCGAAGTGGCGGCGATGTTTTGTTGATTTTGACAGTATGGATATCGACGTCGATGCGGCGATTTGTTTAGTTTACATTCGGCGATTCAACACTATGAAGGTGGCGGCGTTAATATCGTTTCGAATTTAGGGTTAATTTGATAAAAATTTCACTTATTGCATATGTAATTCTGTTAAATATGATAGCATTGAATAGATTTGGGCCTAATATATTGCCGCCGATGCGGCGGCGGCGGCGGCGGTGGCGGCGATGTGCATTTTGTTGATATGAGACAGTATGGATATCGACGTCGAAGCGGCGGCGGCGATTTGTTTAGTTTACATTCGGCGATTCGACACTATGAAGGCGGCGGCGTTAATATCGGTTCGAATTTGGGATTAATTTGATAAAATTTCACTTATTGCGTATGTAAATCTGTCAAATATGATCGCATTGAATAGATTGAGTCCCACAGATGCTCACTAACCTCTCGGGCTACTCCCTTACCCGTGATTTGAAAGTGGGGTAGCTTAGCCTAGGCTACGGTCGGCGGCTAGCGCTGGTACAGGCACATGAATACTGATTTTCCACCGTTAGCCGTGTGGGGCTACCATAGCCGCGGTTAAGGCCCTGGCACCAGCACATGAATACGGGCCCAGGATTGTAGAATAAAGTAGTACAAGCAATAGAGCATCATCTGTCCTGGTGATAACAAGCTTTCAATGATGTTAGTTATCCACAGCCAGTATAGAGGCTACTGTTCAAATTTTTAAGCCTGATTAAAAATGTATTCGCCCAAAAATGAATCTGTCTGGTTTTGAATTATGGATAGGTGTGTCATAAATATATTCATTATATTATTATAATGCATCGATGTATCCATGTTTATGCCAAATTGTTAATATTGCTGCGTGCTGATTGACATTCATTCTGGTATAATGGAGAATCCAACGCCAGCAAAGAGGAAATGATTTTAATATTCAGTTTAAAATTTAATTCAAAATCCCAACTTATGCCTAAGACAAACAAAACTGTGTAGATAAGTGAGTAAACTATGATCCGAAGACCAGTGTTATGACGCTGAGAACAAATAACTTCATATAAAAGCAAATTTTAAAATCTACATTCGAAAAAATAGAAAAGTTAAATATAAGGAGCCTAACGAATATGCGAAGGTTGCCCATTAGTAGGATTGCGCCTGCACATTACAGATGGTAACATTCTAATGTGATTGTTATGAGATCTTTGAGACCATCATAAGTTTCCCTTTTAATTTGGTTTCACTTTGATTAATGACCTATGAATAACCCTCACCAATATATATTCCAAACTCAACTACTGCAGAGACACATAGTACAGTAACTGGAAAATTATAGGGACCAGATATAGGTCGCTGGCGATGGGAACCATACTCCGACAAATGCTGTCAAAGCACAACCTTGTTTAGTTTTTATGGGGTTTTTTTTGGTCCATTAGTTGTTTAAGCAGGGGAAGTTTCAGTCATAGACGACTGGTCTTCCTCATTCCACTGCTGGTCGATAGAAAGCCCGAGCCTACACTTTTACCGACCCAAGGGATTTTTAACCTCCCACACCACATAGACATGGTATGAGAGCAACCGGCCTTTGATGACGCTGTAGGTTATACACAGCGGTGGAAATCCAAATTGGCAGAGCTGGGGGCACGGGGAATCGACCCGCCAACCCTCAGATTAGGAGTCGGACCTAGAAAAAAGTCAGACACTCTAACCACTCCGCCACAGAGAACCAAATATGTGTGGGGAGAGTAGGGGACCCACTTCACCACCAGAAGTGGGTCAGTTCTGAGGCTGGGACTAGCTGGCAGATGTTTTAAAAATGGCTGGGTGAGTGGAGAGAAGGGAGAGTAAAACTGGGGTATTTCAATCTTCTTTAGAGTAGTTCAATCAGGAAATATATTTGTGTAATGTAAAATATATGTTAGTACAATTACATTGCATAATTCAATGAGAAACAGATATACATGAAAAAAAAAATGTTGTTGTTGAATGTAAAAAAGGTTCTGGTAGACAAATAAGTGTTCACACTTCCTGTCTACCAATCGCTATATCGAGTGTATGGAGTTTGAACCCACACCAACAAACTTCAGATTACAAGTTCAACACTCTAACCACTAGGCCACAGAAACTACACATGATTACTACTCTCACTTCAGGCTATTTGTGTATAGGACATCACATATACAAGGTGTGTATGTATGTATGCATGCGTGTATGTGTGTGTGTATGTATGTTTGTTTTGTTTGTTGTTGTTTTACATCCTAGCAACATCTAAGGTCATATCAGGACGGGTACCGACTTGTGACAGTGCGCACTCATGGCAACTCTATAGTGCTGCCCCACTGGAATACCAGGCCACCAGCACCATGACCTGATATCCCACTCAGTCACATTATCATGACACTGAGCGAACCAGTCCTTGTCCTATACTAATAATGCCGAGCGCCAGACTAGGAAGCAACAAGTATCAATTTTAAAGTCATTGGTTTGACTCGACCAGGATTCAAACCCACGACCCCACGATCTACCAACACGGGAGACGGACCCTCTAACTCATTCAGCCATACCATGTAAATGTATGTTTTGCGTGCATCCGTTTGAAATTTGTCAGTTAACCTGCGAACATACTGGACGCGTTTCTGGCGCGGGCGTCAAGCGTCGTGCATGCGTCAAAAATCAAAATGTATGTAATAAATAGAAGCCGAACACATACATACATTTTGATTTTTGACGCGTGCACGCGCGTACCTGCAAACTCAATGCATTGTCCATGGCTGTGAGCAATCTTCTTACAGAAATAATTTAATATCTCTAAAACCACACGACCTAGACACAAACTGCTTGGAACCCATATAGAAAACATGTTTAACAAAAAGATTATATTAAATTTATACGGTTAGGGTTCTGGATTTCTATTAATTTTGACTAAAACTGACGTATTGCACCGCATGTACCGGCAAACTCAATGCATTGTCAATGGCCGTGAGCAATCTTCTTACAGAAAAGATTTAATATCTCTAAAACCACACGACCTAAACACAAACCTCTTGGAACATATATAGAAAATATGCTTAACAAAAAGATTATATTAAATGTATAAGGTTATGGTTCTGGATTTCTATTAATTTTGACTAAAACTGACATTTTGCACTGCGCGTACCGGCAAACTCAGTGGCAGTGTGCCTTCGTTCTGCAGCCGAGCTGCGCGCGCATACACGATGTTTGTAAACATTGAAATAGGTCTATAGATAGCCCCTTTAAACAGACTAGACGGGATGGCCTAAGGAATTAAGTACCCGTTGTGGGATTGGAACCCCTGGCAAGTCAAACCATTGACTGTGATATTTGACGCGACCTAGCCTGGTATTCAGTATTGAGAATATGACAAGGAGCAATGGAATGAGGAAGACCACAATTGAAATTTCCCTTGTTTAATCAATTAATGTATCCCAAAAATGTATATAACAATAGAAATATAGTTATTTGCCTCTGTTATAGTCCAAATGCCACTTTATTTATTTATTTACACATTACAATCTTCTGCTCCTATACAATAGGAATGTTTTTTAATATTCTAGTCAAGTGATCAGAAATATGAATGCATTCTCCTTCGTAATTACTCAAACATCAACAGAGGTGTGTACATACACAAGGTCTAAAAGAATTGCGTTCATTCCAGTTGAACATCTTTCAGTTGATACTTTGTCCTCGAACACCATTTGCGTTTCACCACTTCACAATATTAACTGACAGTGACAACTACAAGGAAAGGCACAATGCACAGCACATGTAAAGTCAGCAAATTTAAAGCTGCATAATCCGATGAAGCATCAAAATTTCAAAAGCAAAACATTTATCTAGAATTGATTCTAAGTTAGATACTGATGCATTTAGTAAGCATTTGTTGCCACATAGACGGGAATACTGAGACAATTTAATAGAACGTGTTACTGCTAAAGCCTATGGTGTCAGAGTTTTAGCGTGCTTGCCAAAACTAATTTTACATGTTTACACTTCAAATATATATATATTTTAAATTAGCCATTTAAAATAAGAGGTACTTCAAACTAAAGCAAGGTATACTACGACAATCAATTTAATATATTTATATCAGAAAAATGACAGAAGCTCAAAACCATCGGACTATGCAACTTTAATAAAGAAAATAAAAAATAACCAAAGTTATCTGCTGTCAATATTCTACTCCAGATTGGCTTCCTTCGGCTGATTTAACTCAGTATTCTAAATTTACTCAAATACATACATATTCCTTTCACCAACAAGGTTCTGTGACTTCTATGTACAAGCATACAATCATACACTATCTTAGACATAAGCCATGCTTCATGACTGGAACAGGGTATGACTTGGTTGGCATTCAGTGGACTTAGTAGATCGGTCCCTCATCTAAACCATCATCGTCTTCATCCAGGCCGTAATTTTCACCGTTATCGAAGTAGTTCTGGTTGTAGTCAGTATCCTTAAAGAATTAAACACAAGGAGACTCAATAAAAACCTAATTACCATAGCTATTTCTAAGCACTGATTCTGAGGTGAGGCGAGAATAAAAGAAATAAAAATAAAATACCAAGTTTAATAGGATTTGTAAATGCGTTGATCACTATAACTTTCGTTCCATGTCTTATGCCGTACTGAATGGTCGGGGTTTACTTAGTGTCTTAACTGACAATTCGAGGACATGTGCTCAAAACTAAAAGGACTAAAATTAGCCAAATTATCTACGGGTTTCTTCGGTACCTATGGCCTACAGTTCTATGTCATGGTTGAGGTTTCTGTAGGGATAGAGTAATCTTTGTTTCCAAATAAAATTATTAAATAATTTTATTATTTACGAAAATTATGAAGTCTGGTTTTAAATACTCATTTAATTGGAAAACGGATTTTGTTTCTGGGTGTGGGTGTATTTTTGTGGAAGGGCTTTACTGCTGTATTATAAAGGATGTATTTTAGTGGGAGATATTAGGATACTCACGTCACTAATGCTACACAAGATAGCATCTGAGGATTTTTTGTTTATTTATTTACTTTCACAAATCATCTTCACAATCAAACACATTGTTCTTTTCACACTTACATCTATGTCCTCTTCGTCATAATATTCTTCTTCCTCCAAAGCTTCCTCGTCCTCCTCTTCTTTTCCTTCTTCCGTTTCTTCTTTCTTCTCCAACTCCTAAAAAAGAATATACAGATCGATGTTTCACCAGTGTCCTTCCCATTGGCCAGAAGTAGAATAATTAATGCTACATGAACTTTCTGTGGTAGAATTAAAGACATACAAATTGATCTACCGTGCTCTTATAACGCGTTATATAACCGCTATATGCATATTATGTGTTAATTACTGAAGTAATATTAATAATTAGAGATGTCATTGGCCATCAGCATAAAATCAGCAAAATATCTCAGTCACTGAGGCCAGGGGTTTGGGGGCCGCCAACAGTTCCGGGGTACAGCTCCAACGGGGGCGGGGGGGGGGGGGGGGGGGCGCCCCTGAAAGCTCAAGCAATAAACTATCGTAAACAGATAGCATTCTCATCATTACAATGGAGAAAGTGTTGTCCCATATCAGTTATCACCTTTGGGATAGTTTCATATAGGTTATAACTTAATATAATGCGTAGTCAAAGGGCTTCAATTTCACTATTAGTCACAGTAGGTTTTCTGATACTTTCCCTAAGGACCTCAAAGAACTGCATAGTTATAATCCTTCTCTATAATATTAACCCTTCTCTATAATTAGCGATCCATGAGTATGTATGTTCAAGTTCTGTTTTATGCAGAAAGCCTATCCAGCATTATAAACATTCCCTGGCCTCCGTCACAATAACAGCTGAGAAGGGTCATAGGGTAATACTACTAGTCATAGTTTGACCACAGAGGCCCTCAGTTTAGAATTGGTTCTAAATAACTCGCAGAAAATAGGTTGTTTCAAAGCAGGACAAAGCATGTTATATTCGATCATGATAATTATGAAATTCCACCTATCCCTTCCCTTCATGTTACAGAATGAGCCACTTGAGCTCTTATTCGGTTGGTAAAATTCACTGTCATTGCGGTTAATAGATTTTAATATTTGTTAAGATATAGCCAATGTCAATGTAAATAATACTCTTAGTAGATGTTCAAGTCACATGACCAGATCTCTATATGTAATTATTTCTCCTAAGGCAAAAGCTTACCTCTAAAGTCTTGGTTATTTCCTCTTCAGGCACAAGTTTCTTTTCCTTTAACATAATTGGCATTTTCGGTTTGATGATCGCTCTAACTTTTGCCTTTGATTTAATTTTCCGTTGTAACTCTTCTGGAAGTCGGAGCCAGTCTGAAGGTACATTGATGAATAAACATCAATTAGTAAATCCAAATCGAAAGTGATGCAACGTTTATTGCTAATGTTATTTATGACTGACTAATTTGTTGGTATAACATATATATGTTTTGAAAAAACTATGAAGCTGTACTGTCCGTTTCTGTTTCAAAGTTGGTGTATCCAAATATTTCCGAATTTTCATTTTCATTGTGTGAGAAAGAGGGGAGGGGGAGGGGTGAAGAAGGGGGAGGTTGTAGGAGAGCGGAAGAGTGAGAGGGGTGGTGGGGTGGTGGTGGGGGGGGGGGGGGGGGGGGGGGAGGACTGCATCAGTAGATAAAATGGAAAAAAAAACGATATACTAAACGAAAGACAAGGGGGCTTCAGGAAACTGCACTCCACATCAAAAACAATAGCTAACCTAACAAATGACATAATGGCATCAATGAACCAAAAACAATTAGTTGGAGCCGCCTTCATTGACTTCAGCAAAGCATTTGACACAGTAGACCACAAAATACTACTGGAAAAACTAAAAACCATGGGCATAAAATCCAACACTATGGATTGGATAAGATGCTACCTGAACAACAGGCAACAGAAAACAAAAATAAACAATACACTATCAGACAACCAACCTGTCACATGTGGTGTACCCCAAGGGTCAGTGTTAGGGCCACTACTCTTTATAATCTATATAAACGACCTTGAAAAATGGTTGCAAACTGAATGCCTCCAACTATATGCAGATGACACAGTCATATACGCAAATGGCACCACAGAAGAGGAGGTAATAACTAAACTAAATAAACTCCTACTAAAACTAGATGAGTGGTGTGAGTCCAACAAAATAACCATCAACACAAGCAAATCAAAAACAGTACTCTTCTCGCATAAACAAATGCCAGAAAGAAAACTACACTGTAAGTTAGGAAACCAAACACTAGAAAATGTAGACCATTACAAATACCTAGGCCTTGAGTTGGACAGCCAACTAAACTACAACCTATGTATAAATAAAATTATACAAAATGTAAACCACAAACTGTGGCTATTTGCAAAACTAAGAGACTACATGACACAAGAAATGTCAATAAAAATCTTCAAGGGCATGGTGCTCCCCTATTTTGACTATGGAGATGTAAACTACATGGGCGCGAGAAAAGAACTACTAAAAAAACTGCAAACACTGCAGAACAGAGCCCTAAAAATCTGTCTAAGAGTAGACAAGCTGCACCCAACATATGACATACACAAAAGAACCAAAGTGAAACTACTAGAAAATAGGAGAATAATTCATTTGAAAACATTAGCATATAGCTATAGTCAAAACATTAAACTTCTAACAAAACCACAAAGGGCTACTAGAGCAAATAATGCACCACTACTAAAGCAGACCAGAAGCCAAATAAAAGCTCATGAGAGAAGCACGCTGGAAATGGCTGCCAAGGTGTGGAATGCCCAAACGGTAAAGGAACGACAAATTCCTGACCTAAAAACTTACAAAAAATATCTGTGCAAAATAAGGCTAGGAAACCCCCAGTAAGCTGCACTGCAAAGGGGCATGTGATATGTCACGGCCCACCAGCGGGACGCCCAATGGAAGGTAACCATGCCAAAAGTAGCCAGATAACACACCACACAGCTACATACAAGCCTATGATATGTAAATAGGAGTAGGCTAGTCTAGTAATAAGAGTAGAAAAATAAATACATATATACCAAGAAAATCCAAAAAAACTAATATAGGCTATTAACCATACCAACCAATTATCTATCTGCTACTGAAATGCAGGCAATCAAATACCTTATCAGCAGCCACTGTGTGGTAAGATAACACCAACACTACAACTGGCCAGCATTGGAACCAAGCCTGGGTACCCGGGCTTATATGCTATGGACAGTATAAATACAGCTTCAATTAAAAAAAATAAAAATTTAAATATCCAAAGCTAATAAGATTGAGGGAATGATTCACAGAACCTTCAAATACTTGGATGAAAAGATGCTTATCACTTTGTACAAGAGGCAAGTATGGCCAATACTAAAGTATGGAGTCACTATATGGCACCCAACATTGAAGAAGGATATTAAATCCATTGAAGCTGTTCAGAGAAGGTTAACTAAGCTAGTGCCACATCTGAAGGACCTTAGTTATCCAGACAGACTCAGGAGACTCAAGTTGCCAAGCCTCATGCACAGAAGATTTCGTGGGGACATGATCAACACGTGGAAGTTCCTGAAAGCTGAGTATAATGTGGATGAGGCCTTGCTATTCAGACGCATACAGGGAAGCAGTAACAGAGGTCACTCCTAGGAGCTTTTCAAGCCAAGGTACAACAGCTCACTCAGAGGGGCCTTCTTTTCACAGCGAGTGATAATAGGTACTCCAAAGTGGGCGTGTATGGTGTCTGCAGCGCAAAATTTGACATATTTTAACCCTTTTAAAAACACTCCAATCTTCACTAATTCTGCTTGGTTTGAAATAAAATTTATATGAAATTAAAGCTCGTTCTTTTGTCTTTTAGGGTGTCTGATTTTTAATTATTATTATGAAATAAATTACACTCAATGGACACTTGTTGGGGGCTACCATCGGCAGCTCTGAGCATGCTCGCCGAGTTTGTTTTCATCCAGTCTGAGCTACTCCCTTCCCTAAAATTGATACCTTGGTGAGTACAGTGACCTGAGCTAAAAATAACCACCAATGAAAGACAGAGAAGAAACTAGGCTTCATTACCATATCAAGCATGGGTGTTGTTGAGTGGGAAATTTGATTGAACTGAAGGAGTGAAAACATTAAGACATTAATCCTCCTTGAAAATTGATCAGGATCGTTTTGAAAATTATATCATCAGAAAGCTTAAGTTTTCCTCTACCTAACCAGAACAATATTTGATTGAGATTTATATCATCCGCATCAAGGTTGGTCTGAGAAGTGACTGCTGCAAGAATGTGGCTATTGTCAGCTAGCGATGCCTAAAAGTGAATGTTGTCTTTCTTTCTCTGATCAGTTAGAAAATGATGTCATCATGTAGAGCTTTTAATTCTGGTTATTTTGGTATAAAGATTGCAGTGATAGGACAATTAGAATGGGAGTTATGCTATTTTTCTTAATTTTATTGTCAGCTCGCGATGTCTAAAAGTGAATGTTAGCTTTCTTTCTCTGATCAGGTTGAAAATTATGTCATCATGTAGATCTTTTAATTCTGGTTATTTTCGTATAAAGATTGCTGTGATAGGACAAGTAGAACGGGAGCTATGCTATTTTTCTTTATTTTCCTGAATTTATTATTGGTGGTTGCTGGAAATTAAGGAATTTAGCAAGTTTGATATTAAATTTCAGAAAGAGTACTAACAGTGATGGTCTGTAAAAAATTGAGCTTCTTATTTGTACTATACAGAATGAGATTCTTTAATATTGGACAGATCATATGGAAAATAGCTTCCAGGTGGGACCCTAAAAACAAAGATTTGGCTAATTTGGAAATGTGCACAAATCGGGGTAAAAAAATCAATCTTTAAACACTCATAACTTTGCAGCTATTCAATCGATCTAAATGATTTTTATATCATTGAGATCCAATTTAAAAGATCTATACAGGTATATAACTTGTAATACTGACCTGTTGAAAATAGAAATCACTTTGGAGTACCTAGTGATAAACATGTGGAATGAGCTACCGGAAGAAGCGGTGGAAGCAGCTACCATAAATCAATTCAAGAATGTGCTGGACAGGGCCCGAGTCAGAGAAATATTCCTGTACGATTTCGAGGCTGCATACCACTAGAGCTGAGAGCTACAAGCTTTGTATAGGCTACCACAAGCCCGCATCAAAAAAGAGGATAATAATAATAAAATAATAATAATTAACTATTTATGGATACTATTGCGTTTTCATTTTGGTTCTAGCGAAATGTGATAGTCGTGGTAGGGTAGGGTGGGCGGGCCCTGACCCACGACTATCCGAGGCTAGTACCTCGGGAAAACAGCAGCTATCCATCATCTGTACCAAGGTAAGATTCGTATTACTATACTATTTTACCTCGGTACTACGCCTCTGGCTACTCGTAGCCCAGAGAGAATTTTTACGTAATCTCATTTTTTATCCTTTTATTCTTTAATGTTGTAACCATACTATGTTGTTAGTGCAAAATATTAATTTTGTTTCTCACCCGTCTTTAGTTGGTGAGTAGGCGAGTCGCCAGGCCGCTTGGTTGTTCTAGCTGTTTGTTGTAATGTTTTGCATGACTTGGATATATATGCCCTAATGGCTGAAACTACACATATCCGTTTATCCTCCGGAAAACTATTTACATGTACTGTGGACAATGGGTCCCCTGTGCGATTCAACTTTAGTAATGTCTCTAAATCGAATTTTGACTCATCCTTATCTATTTCTAGTCCATCCATTGAGAGTGCCACAATCGTTTGGCCTCTGTGTCCCATCACTAGCAGTAATAGCACTGCTAACTTAAATTCTACTTCCTTCATTGATAAATGTATATTGCTTGGCCATGACTTGAATAACGTAAATCCTATTGACACATCCCAAAACCTATTATATTTGGGTTTGGGTGGGTTTCTTTCATACACCGATCTAATGAACCAGTGAACCAGACGGGATGGCTGAATGAGTTAGAGCATCCGTCTCCCGTGCTGGTAGATCGTGGAGTCGTGGGTTTGAACCCTGGTCAAGTCAAACCAATGACTTATAAATTGATACTCGTTGCTTCCTTGCCAGGCGCTCGGCATTGTTAGGATAGGGCAAGGACTGGTGTGCTCAGTGTCAGGATAATGTGACTGAGTGGGATGCCAGGTCATGGTGCCGGCGGCCTGGTTTCCCAGTGGGACAACACTATAAAGTCACCATCAGTGTGCACTGTCACAAGTCGGTACCCATCCTGATATGACCTTAGATGTTGCTAGTACATAAAACAACAAACAAACAATGAACCAGTGTACCAACTGATGTTTTCCAATCCTTTGTCCATCTATTCTTGGTAAAATAATTAAAAGCACACATCTTGCTGCATTAATTGCACCAAATCCTAATCCTTCATCTTCTAGGATTCTTAGAAATCTTAATATTTGGGCTATTGTAGGTTTTAATGGTTTGACTACTTTTAGAAGGCAATGAAGTCCCCATTTCTTTAAATAACTTGTGTATAATTTCACCGTTCCTTTCCTCCAGGCATGTGAAATAAGTCTTTCTTTCTTAATTTTGTCTAAACCATATTGTTCTAAATGTTTTCTTTAAAAAGGAATGCCAAAAGGGGTGTTGTTGACACGTCTCCGTGGACTATTAGTGGTCCTTTCTACATCATCAAAACGATAAGGAAAGGGTATGCCTTTTTGTATGGGCTCTTCCATGAGTCGTATTCTAGCTCCCTCGACTAGGCGAAGGATGGTTAGATTGTCGGTAATGTTGTTCCATTCCGATAGGCAATTAGTGATGTTACCCGCATTAAACTCGCTTACTGGAGTCTGCGTTGCCACCTCTACTTGTTCCCTGGGTGGGGTAACGGCTTCTGTGTGTTGAAGTCTTTTGCCCTCGTTCCACCTGAATGGCTGACTTTGGACCCTTCCCCTGGCCTGATAGCCGTAGTTTGTGCCGAACCTGCCACTTTGTCCGGTTCGACGGCTTGAAAATCCTGCCTGTTCTTTTTAAACTGGCTAGCATTTCCATCAGTTGCCTTCTTCTTGTCTCCCTCCATGTGTTTGCCACACTTGGAGCCCGTCTTGACTTGTTTAAACAAGTACTGGAGCTATCCCCCGAACATCTTGGTTTTGTTGAAGGGTTTGCCTTTGATTGGCTTGGGGGCAAGGAATAGTGTGTATTCCTTCCAATCATTGTCCAAAACCTTTTTGGACCCAGCAACCTTCCGCGTATCTGTACAGACAGCCTTGAACACATTTTCAAAGCGCCGGTACAAGATGAAATTGCTGGTTGCTGTCAGCAACGCAATTCCCCTGGCGATGTCATCCACCAGGGAGAACTTGTTCTGTCATCATACGATTGGCCAGCAGCGTAATCGCAGACAGAGCGTCTAATACCCCTTAGTGTATGGTATGGAGGACTGCCTCAAACTTTTTGCGATCCTCGTTGAGCTTCACGTCTGAATCCATCTCTTTGATGGCTGACTTGGGGATGCCCTTAATCCCCATGAATCTCTCACTCAACTTCATGATCACTGCCGGCGGGTTGAACGTGTGGAAGTGACCCTGGATGCTTTTGCGCATCATGGTGGTTGTCTGGATCTTCTTCCTCTTGAGGACTTTCATCTTCTTTACCACTTTTCCACTCACTCTGGCGTATTTGCCGACCCATTCTGCTTCGGAATCTGAATTTGTCGAGGATGAGTCAGACGAAGAGACTTGCTTTTCTTGGCCTTCTTTGACTTCTTCTTTGGTTTATTCACCAGTGGCTTCTTTTTGCATGCCCTGGTGAAGTCGTCCCCCTCAGACAGGTCTGCCTTCTTATGTTTGCGCTTACGCACAGGCAGCACCACCTCTTCCTGGGACTCTTCATCAGACGAGTCCGGGGAGTAGGAAAAATCCTCCCAATCAGAGTCCTCCAACACTACCTGTTGCTTCTTCTTAGAAGCGTGTGTCTTAGCGGGGAGCTGCTCCTCCAGCTTAAGCTGTATCAGCCACACAACCCTTTCATCTAGGTCAGTCGGGCCAAGCTCCGAGTCCCCGGCTCCCCAGAATCTCTTTGTTCTGGCGACCTTTGGACCCTTAACTGCGTTGACGGGTCTTCGTCTTCGTTGAGCTCGCGAGGTGCATCCACCTTACTCCGCTTCGTAGCCATAGCTGGAAGAAACCGAAAACCAAAAGGTTAGGAATCTTTCACGGTGAATGATGACACTGGCAAAACATAATAATATTTTATTACCAATCGTGTCTAATGGTGTTAAATTTGTATTTAAACCGTCTTTAACACAGGCATGTGGTTAATTTTTGTCAGTCGTAGGTAAGCGTATGGATAGCCAACCAAAACCAAATGAGGGGTAGGGACCAGTGTAGCGGTAGCCTCCCACACTCTCTGTCCAATAAACTTCTCCTACACGTGGCTTTTTTTACCAACAAGTTGGAGAAAATACTACGGGACTCGGAGGTACTCCTAAAACAATATTGGGGAATCTTAAAGAAACCCAGGAATAACTCCTAGCGATTTAAATGGCTCCTGCCAAACATCTCTCCATTCGCCAACAGGCGGCATTACAAAGAACAATGGAAGCATTGTTCTCACAATGTTATGACACATCGTAATTAACCTGTAAATCAGTTAATATGGAATTTAAAGTTTTTTAAACTTGATGTATGTGAATGCTAACATGAACTAAACCAATGTATCCTTTCAAAAATGATACTAACCTGTTTGATTTAGTACTTATGAAAAAAAACTGCCGGAGCTACTCAATAAACGTTCTCCCGTTGTGAGTAGATTATGCTAATTGCTGGACCCGGATGTGCTTCCTTCTCCCTGGGCTATGAGTAGCCAGAGGCGTAGTACCAAGGTAAAATAGATATATAGATAGATATATAGATAGATAGACAGACAGAGACAGACAGACAGACAGACAGACAGACAGACAGACAGACAGACAGACAGACAGAACCAACAACAACAACAACAACAAACAACACACAACAGCAACACAGACAACACAACAACAGCGACAACAGACAGACAAACAGACAGAACAGACAACAGACAGACAGACAGACAGGACAGACAGCAGACAAGACAGACAGACAGACAGACAGACAGACAGAGACAGACACAGACAGTCAGACAGACAGACAGACAGACAGAAGAGGAGAGAAAGAAGAGAGAGAGAGAGAGAGAGAGAGAGAGAGAGAGAGAGAGAGAGAGAGAGAGAGAGAGAGAGAGAGAGAGAGAGAGAGAGAGAGAGAGATATTAGAAAAAGGTAGGTAGTTAGGTAGGTAGGTAGGTAGGTAGATATCCACAAACACACTCGCACACACGTACAGTTTGTAGTTATTTAAAATGTAATCAATGACCATTCATGAGTTAATATAAAAAAAAATATTTTAAACCGTTCTGAATGATCACTTAACTAAAACAAGGAGAAAAAAGAAACATGGGTATCGTCTAGTTTGTAAAAATGGATGAGGATTCAAATAGTAATAACATAACCATTGGAACCGCACCTGGCTCCCAATTGGCCTGGTTGTCCTGCTGGCTTAACGAGTACTTGTCTGAGTAGCGGGAGATGTCCTTCTTCCGGTCTGACAGCTTCATGAAGTAAGGTGACTCCCTGATAGTGCCGCGGTATTCTTGTTTCAGGGCCAGGATATAGTCATGCTCCTCACCACTCAGAAGTGGAACAGGCTTTAACTCTAACGGCTGCGAAATAATGGGGAATTGACATCACTGATACTTGTAATTTAAGCAATTGTCAGTAGCATGGTTATGGAATAACAATCCAATCAACTGTGTGAGGATGATCTTAGACGAAAATCTTATTAAAGTTACATAATCTCCTGGTGTTGGGTCTATATTAAAAAGTTATCTTAATAATCATAAACGCATTGTACTTTTTACACTAACATCTATATCGTCCTCGTCATATATGATATACGTCCTCGTTTATATTGTCAATGACTATTTCAGTTTTAACCATCATAACTTAATGGACAATAGTCCGAAGTAAGTTTGATCGCAAATAGCTATTCCAGAACAGTAATTTGCATTGGCGATAGCTTTTTTCTTTTTCTTTTCACACTATCTCTCACTTTTGTCCCCCATTTTCTTTTGCACACCCAACATCCATGTACATTAATTTGTTAGTGATATCACAAGATCTATTATTTATGATTTTTATTACACATTTTCGCCATCAAGCTACACAGTTCAATAATAAATACTTCAATTAATTGTATTTACTAAGGGATGAACAATTTGAAGGAAAAGTTGAATGCATGCATCTGAGGTGTGAATTACTGTTACTATTTAAAGGTGTGATAGACCGGTAGTGCACTGACCAGTACAAATAACTTAATATTTTAAAAATATATTGTTCCATAAATTACAAGTCTAGCCATTGCGATGCGAAGATTAAACAGCTGTTGTGAATGCAGCACTGTCACTGTGTTCATTGGTACTGCTAGGTATATCAGCTAAAATTTCAAAACCCCACAAATAAGACAAACTTAAGCTTTTTGGAATGGTTTCATTAAGACAAACTCAAATCTGTTTTACATTTGTTAAA
Organism: Branchipolynoe longqiensis; assembly: GCA_030323885.1. Classification (NCBI taxonomy): domain Eukaryota; kingdom Metazoa; phylum Annelida; class Polychaeta; order Phyllodocida; family Polynoidae; genus Branchipolynoe; species Branchipolynoe longqiensis. Next base: position 67,930,984 of record CM059188.1, read on the forward strand.
TGTTGAATAGAAAGAAAGTTACGGCATTTTTTTGTGGTCTTCATTACGCAGTTGTGTCCCTCATTTTGACTCTTGAGAACAAAACCTGTGACCACTGACCGTTGCTTTAGTTTAAATCATCCCTGTAACTTCTGCAATAGACTACATCACGGTTCCAGCGGCGCGGTGCATTGTGGGATATGTCAGAGAAAGACACACCTGCGATGACACATGGCACATGCTAATACACTTGGTGCAGCTATGAAATGTGCTAGTTTCAGCTCATCTCAGCTCTTGTTTGAAACATAGAATACCAACTTAAAAAAAATATATATAATAAATTAAGATATTAATCTTTTATCCAGCATTGCATTTACATCAATATAATCAGCACATCTTCTGCCATGTGCATTTAGATTTAGACAAATCTAGGCACTGAGACTAGTGTTAGAGCCATTGCCAGAGTCAGTTTTACTTATTTTATTCATGTTTCTATTTATATCCTATGGTTAATGAAATATGTAGAAATAGAAAATGAGTAGGGTTCATCAGATATTGGTTATATATTTCTTTGAAACAAGTTTTTGTTGACACATTTGACATTTTAATATTTAGAACAAGAATTACTTCTGACTAATCAATGGTGATGTAAACATCAGCCTGTAAATTGACTGAAATTGTATGTTTCTTAGCTCAAAATGCTTAATTATGGAGAGTTGTATCTCATTAAGATTGACTCATGGACATCACTCTCCCAGCAGAGAGCTAAATGGAGAGCGGCAGTCAAGTAATGAAAGCAGTCTTTGTCGCATCGCGACAGCATGATGATGTATCTTAAACATATTCATTATATTGTTATATTGCATCCTTCCGTCCATGTTTTTGCCAAATTGTTATGTATTTCTATTAATCTTGAATAAAATGTCAGTTTTTCCCTATGCGTATCGGCAAACTCAATGGCCGTACGCCTTTGCTTTGCTCCCAACGCCGTTTTCAGTGCATGCGCACTCGGAACCGTGATGTAGTCTATTGTTTAGGTAGCGGTACAACTTCCAAGGTCCAAATAAAATATTTTATCTATAATCTAGTGTTTATAATATTGTCTATTTTGTTTTTAAATGAATGTCTACTTAAAAACAAAAGTATTACAAATATCTGTAATTCGGGAGTGACATTCTATTTGATCACATGGTTATGTGGTCACTCCCACAGTACTCACTCAGTCACTGTAGCCTACTGGCACTGCCTCTGTTACAAGAAAGTGGCAATGGCCAATGTGGTCTGGCCAAGTCAGATTGAATAAGCCGACATACCGGAAAGACGGGTGGTGGCTGCATGTTTGGCCCAGGAAGGGCCTCTCCACCACGGCCGAATCCCAATGTTTCAATGTTAAAGGACATATTCGCCCCACGGCCTCTTCCTCTACCCGCCATGTTGAAGTATTCTTTAAATTCCTGGCATAAAATGTATTACATCAGTTGTAATATTTGCGTCATGGTGTTGTTTTCATACAAACGTGGGGGCTGCCATATTAGTTCGCTGATAGGGGAGATATATAGTGTAAGGATATCGAAAACCGTAAGAACAAGCTCCGGTCCGTGACGTCACTTCTGTTGGATTTTTAGCAAAACGTGAGAGGGCGCCACGATTTCGACGCACCATTCAATTTCGCCCTCTAGTGTAAATACCTCTAATTCTTTCTTTTATGTCACCATCATTTTATTTATTTTTCTTCAAATTTTTATTCCAGTTGAATACATAAGCATATTCAGCGCTCTACGGAGCGACCCAACCAGCCATGGTGCGACCCAACCAGCCGCGGTTTCAGCGTGTTCCCGTGCTCAGCCGTCTCCCGTTGCTTCTGCGCATGCGCGGATTTCGCATCAACTCGGATCACCCGAGACACTTATTGGCGCATGCGCACATCCTACAAACTCGGGTCGAATAATCGAATACGCTTCTCCGCGCTCGGGTGGACAATTTTTTTTTTTTTTAATAGAGGGAGTGCATGTGATGTCATCACTTAGCAGTTAGCCATCTTGGAGTACACTTAATACCACCTATGGCACCCCCTGTCATATACCAAGAACACTACAGCCACCATTGGGCCTACCTATAGAGGGGGTGTAATGACGTCACGAGACAACTTCCGGTGGCCATATTGGATTACATATGGAAGGCTTGGAAGTGCTTACATTGTGTTTATTTACCAATTTGTTGGTTTATTTGTCACTGTTTTGAGCAGTTTGGCCTCAAAAGTTGGGATAAATGGGTTTTTTGATGGAGGAAAAATATTTGTTTAATCATGTAGCCTCACATCGTTGCTAAAGCACAGTATGTTGACACTTTGAATGCTCTGTTGAAGAATTAGATAGGTTCAGGCAGTACCCGCTAGGTGGCGCCACACACTTTGGCAGCCCTAACTATAGGTAGGTTGCATATGTAATCCAATATGGCCACCGGAAGTTGCCTCGTGACGTCATTACACCCCCTCTATTACCGATAAAAAATACAGCAAAATAGGATTTAAAGTATTTTATGATGGCCTAGTTTACCTATATTTCCATTTAATTAATCTAAGTTATTCTTTTTTTGCACACGGCACGTGTATTTGTCGACTCCACTCGCCATGTTCTATTTGAAATTCTGACGACTGGGATGACCCGAGTCGCCCGGTGTCGTATTCTCAGCGCCCGGTCATTCTCAGCGGCCTGTCGTGGCTTCTGCGCATGCGCGGATTTTCGAACGTTGCCGCGAGCACTGCTATTTGTTTTGTTTACACTCGGCGATTCGACGCTGATCGAGCTGCTATGTTAATATCGCTTGGAATTTAAGGTTAATTTAGTTAAATTTCATTATTTGAGTATGTAATTCTGTTAAATATGATCACATTCAATAGATTTTGGCGTAATCGGTCCATAACACTGCCGGGCACCAGCTGAGCTTGTAGGCGGCGATGCCACGGGTCTTTTGACCACGACGGGCCGCTGAGAATGACCGGGCGCTGAAAATACGACACCGGGTAGTGTTAATCGATTATGGCCATGTTTATTAGATTCTGACGCATGCGCAGAAGCGAGGTACACGTCTGAGCACGGGAACACGCTGAAACCGCCACACCTGTACAAAGGCGAGGGGACCAGGTTGGAAACTGAGCGATAATAGATGCATAACTTTCTTAATATAGATATATCTTTTTTAAATTTAACCCTTTTAAAGCTTTTATTAATTTGTAATTACTAAGACTAGTTGTTTAACTGTGTTGCACAGATAACTACGCTGACAGTGCTGCATTACATGATACCACCATAACTATACAGACTTGAAGTTGACAGTCACATTGTAGTTAAAGAATGGAAAAATCACCATGCAAGGGTCTCCCAATCTTCGTGAACATTGGCCAATAGATAAAAAACAGATATGCAAAGATGAATATGGTAGTTTAAAAAATGAATACCCTAAAATTTGAGTGATTTCGAGAAGTATTGGTCGATGAAAAAGTATTCACATTACTTTTCATACAGCGGTGCCTCGCAGATGCGTAAGTGGCCTCGGTCTGGTTTCAACATGGCCGCGGCGTGAATAGTGTGAATATTAGCTGCTTTCATACTCACGTGACATTTGCATTCTCCCCAGCTTTCAGCGATCGCCACACAAAACGTATGGAAAAAGTATACAACCAACATGTTTGGTTAAACAGACTAACTAAAGCCGGGTTCACACCTGGGCGTTAACTCGCCTCATCTAGTGCGCCTAATCTAAGTCGGCTCACATTGGCCGTGTGCACCCGATGTTGAGGCGGATTAGGGCTGAGTCGCCTCATCTAGTTCGCCTCATCTAGTTCGCCTCGTGTGGTGGTTTAAATGAAGCGAACTAGCTTGAGTCGGCCCATATTGCCTGTGTGGACGGTAGCGGTTTAGATGAGGCGGATTAAGGATGTGACAGTCGAGACCTGAGTGTGTTGACTTTCCGGTAAATTTGCTTTATGAACATGCTAGAGGTGCACATACATTTTTTTCAGCATTTATTTTTCGGTTTTCACTGCCCAGCAGAAGTTTTGACCGTTCCAAACCAATACGATTCAGTCCATACATATCTAGGTCGAACCCACACTCTCTCGTGGCGACGAACCTGGCGCTGGTTAGTATGGACTTGCTCATGCGCAGATGTCGATTTCCTGCTTAAACTGCCCCAAGTACTGGATGTGTGGACACGACACACTTTCACGCCTAGTTCACCTCATCTAGTTCACCTTATCTAGTTCGGCCTAAAGTTGTGGGTGTGAACACGGCTTTAGCCTATTATAATAAATACACAATTTCTATGAAATATGAAGTAAGTCATATGTGTTGGTATCACTCATGTAAACAAACCACTAGGCCATCCTATGACAGCCTAATAACCCCTACGAAATAGCAAAATAGCGAATGGTAGACAGGAAGTGTGAACACTTATTTGTCTCTCATTTTTCCTTGAGTGCAGGTAAATATGCAACACAAGGAATAATTAGTAGCATGTGGTGAATAAGGGGTCAAATTTCCCTGGATCATCAGCCCATGCTTTTGCTAATCTGTTCTTGAATGAATTTATTGACTAGGCATCAATAACATTTTGTGGGAGACTGTTCCATATATTTATGATCCTGTTTGAGAAACTGTGTTGCCTTAACTTTGAAATGGCTCTGGGTTTTACTACTTGAGAGTATGGCCCCAACTGCCTTCTCTTTTATTTAAGGTGAAAAATTGGTTCATATCTATTTTATCAAAACCTTTCATAAATTTAAATACTTCAATTATGTCAGTTCTTTTCCTTCTGTAGGAAAGGGTAGGAAGTTTCAATTCTCTAAGCCGTTGTTCATAGGGTAAGTCCTTTATAACTGCAACTAATTTCGTTGCACGTCTCTGAACCTTTTCAATCTCCAGAATATCTTTCCGAAAAATTGGGCTCCAAATTTGTGGACAGTATTCCAAAATTGGCCTAACAAGAGACTTAAATAGAATGAGAAATTGTTCTTGTTGAGGCGATGGAAAGTTCTTTTAATTTTTCCTACTCTCTGGTTAGCATTTGAGATGATAGTCCTCATGTGTTTCTGAAAGGAGAATTGGGAGTCGAAGGTTACGCTCAAGTCCTTTTCATAGCTGTCTTGTTGCAGGACAGTGTTCTTCATATTATAGGCATAATGAGGATTATTTTTCCCGTAATGAATAATTTTGCACTTCTTTTCCTCACCCCTACTACAGCTTCTTTCAAAACCTATTACCTAACATTTTCCTTTAAATTGACATAAACCTGTCTGATGTAAGTCCCCACTGCAATCTCAGACTTACGATCCCATCATTAGGCCACACAATACGGAACACTTGTGATGGGATTCAAAAATGGGCAGGTTTCTCGCATTTGGTATTGGTGATTGGATTTGCATATTTACAATATAATATATATATATATGTGTATTGGAGATATGTTATATCTTTTTGAAAAAAAGAAGAGAGAAAGCAAAGGAAGAAAGAACTGTTTAAAGACAATTCTAGAATCATGCAATACCATGTGATGCATGCTCACCAAGTGCATAATACATATGTTGAACTGGAGTTGTATGCAGTTACTATTACAACTAATAGTCAATTTATATTATGCTTCTATTATTGAATAGGATTTTCATGTGGTTATTATTGCAACTGATATTGTTATTTATGTAGCAACAAATTGTAATGAATGGCCGGAAGACCAGTGCTCTGGCACTGACAAAAGACATTATTCGGTGAATAAAATACATTTAGCATCAAAATAATTAATGTCACTGCATGACCACCGTTAGATAAAAATACCATACTTCCACTGTGGCCGTACGGCGACTTCAGGTCACCTCATGGTATTTACTCGGTCTGGTGTGCATAGAGAGGTGACCTCCTAAGATTTTCAAAGGGGTCCAAACATTCAAATTATAAGTTCACTGGAAGCTCCAATGAATCAGAAGCAATGTGCTTTTTGAATTTTTATTATATTCCAAAATCTGAGTGAGATAAGTGCATTTGAAAGATTTTGACTTTCAGATCTTTTGTATTAATTAATGCAGCAGCTGTTCCATGCTTGCCACATCAGACGAGCCTGAACATTAATGGTTTGATGGGATCGACTGCAAATACACAGGTTTTCGGTTGTAATGCTATGATACCAGCAGCCGTTCTGGTCATGCCAAAACATTATCGTTTGGACAGGATCCATTGCAGTTGCGCTTGGTCCTGGGCTTAATGCTGTGACGGCAGAAGCCGTTCCGCAGCATATGCGCCGGAGGACGACCCAGGGTCATAGAACCATATTAGTTTATACACTCAACTATGACAAACTGCATATTCTACAATCCAGCCGGGCCTCAGCATTAATGGTTTGACTGGATCTGCCACAAATGTGCAGGTTTCCGGGTTTAATGTTATGATGGCAGCAGCCGTTCCAGTCGTGCCTGTGCGTTATCGTTTGCACAGGATCCATCGCAAATGGGCCGGGTTCTGGGCTTAATGTTATGAGGGCAGCAGCCGTTCCGCAATGTATGCACCACCGGACGGCTCAGGATCGCCCAGAGCCCGACACATTTGCAATGGATACTGTCCAAACGATAATGCATAGGCACGACCAGAATGGCTGCTGCCTTCATAGCATTAAAACCGGAAACCTGTGTATTTGTGGTTGATCCCATCAAACCATTAATTCTCAGGCCCATCTGATGTAGCAAGCATAGAATGGCTGCTGCATTGGCTAACACAACAGATCTAAAAGTCAAAATCTTCCAAATGCACATATCTCACTCAGATTTTGGAATATAATAAAAATTCTGAAAGCATATTGCTTCTGATTCATTGGAGCTTCCAGTGAATTTATAATTTGAATGTTTGGACCCCTTTGACAAAGTTATAACCTATCTATGCACACCAGACCGGGTAAATACCATGAGGTGACCTGAAGCCACACTGGCCGTATTCGATTAACACGACCCAGACGACTCGGGTCACCTCATGGAGTTGCTAGAATAGTGAAGTCGGGCAATGTCAGGTCAGGTAAAGTCGGGTCGGGTAAAGTCAAATCAGGAAAAGTCAAGTCTGGTAAAGTTGAGTCAGCTAAAGTCGAGTCGGGTAAAGTTGGATGAAGTTGAGTCGGGTAAAGTCGGGTCGGGTAAAGCCATGTCGGGTAAAGTGAAGTCGGGCAAAGTCAGGTTGGGTAAAGTGAAGTCTGGTAAAGTGAAGTTGGGTAAAGTCAGGTCCGGTAAAGTCGGGTCGGATAAAGTCGGGGTGGGTAAAGTCGGGTCGGGTTAAGTTGGGTTGGGTAAAGTCGGATCAGGTAAAGTCAAGTCGGGTAAAGTCAAGTCGGGTTGAGTGAAGTCAGGTCGGGTAAAGTCAAGTCGGGCAAAGTCAGGTCGGGTAAAGTCAAGTCGGTTAAAGTCGGGTCGGATAAAGCGAAGTCGGTTAAAGCTGCATAGTCCGATGAAATATAACATTTTCAAAACCAAACCAATTATCTAGATTTGATTTGACATATCTAACTTAGATACTGATCCATTTATTAAGCATTTGTTCTGCGAAGAAGGCAATACTAAGTCAATTTAATAGAACCTGTTACTGCAGAAGTCTATGGTGTCAGAGTTTTGGAAAGCCTGCCAAAACTAATTTTCCATGTTTGCACTCAAAATATCTCAAAAGTTTACCATTTAAAATAAAAGTAACTTTGAACTAATGTAAAGTAGATACTAGTGATTGATCTAATATATTTATCTCAGAAAAAATACAGAAATTCAAAACCATCAGACTATGCCGGGTAAAGTTAAGTCAGGTATGCGGAATGGACCCCCCCCCCCCCCCCCCGGAATGGCCACCTTCCACTTGTGGGCGATAACAGAGTTGTTACAGACACAACTAAGTAAAATTGTTCCTTACTATGATTTATAACTGAAAAACATAGTAAACCATAGCATACCATATTAGGAATTGGATTTTAATTGGATTTATATGGAAGCAACTCATATTAAAACCAAGAAATTGAAAGAAAACGCGATTAATTTCGTTTCACTACGTTTTCACATCACAACTCTCTGGAATTCGCCGCCTCAAACCCATGAAAGCAGTTAATGGTTGTGCTGGTTGCATTTTAGTAAAGTCACTATCATAATTACTTTAAAATTAGTTATTGTACCCGTCCTTATATATATGGCCTTATATGTCATCCATGACACAACACACACAAATAGAAAGTCCAGACAATGTGTTTGTTAATCCAGCTAACTTGGTTTGTTGTTGTTTTACGTCCTAGCAACATCTATGGTCATATCATGACAGGTACCGACTTGTGACAGTGTGCACTCATGGTGACTTTATAGTGCTGCCCCACTGGGAGACCAGGCCGCCAGCGCCATGACCTAATATTCCACTCAGTCACATTATCCTGACACTGAGCCAACCAGTCATTGCCCTATCCTAATAATGCCGAGCGCCTGGCTAGGAAGAGACGAGTATACATTTTTAAGTCATTGGTTTGACTTGACCAGGGTTCGAACCCACGATCCCATGGTCTACCAACACGGGAGACAAGCGCTCTAACTCATTCGGCCATCCCGTCTGGTGCTAGCTAACTTGACAATATTAAAATGGAGGATATATAGATTAGTTAGACGAATCTTACCTGGGTATAGATGATGGATAACTGTTGTTTTACCGAGGTATAAGCCTCGGATAGACGTGGGCTAGGGAGAGGTAAGCACATCCGGTCCAGCAATCTTTACCTACTTAATCAGGATAAATGAAAGAAATAATCTAAAAGTACATCAATGGTGACAATGGTACTAAACTGCGAAGTTTCCTTGGTATAAGCAAACGAATAGACGTGGAAGGGTGTGGCGGGAGGGCCCTAGCCCACGTCTATCCGATTATATATATGTATATATATACCTCGGTAAAACAACAGTTATCCATCATCTATACCCAGGTAAGATTCGTCTAACTAATCTATTTTACCTCGGTATACAGCCTCAGGCTAGCCTCAGGCTAGGGAGAGGTTTACGTAATCTCATTTATCCTGTATTCTTATGTCACAAGTCAATAATAATTGTTAAACATACATTATCATCAATCAGCAAAATAACATTTTTGGTGAAATCGAAGTGTATTCTCACCTAATGCCGATCTAGTCTTGTAGCAGCTGTCGGGCTGCTAGTGTGCTCGACTTTTCCAATCGTTTGTTGTAGTGGGTAGCAAACGATCGTGCTGTTTTCCATCCTGCATGGGCCAGGATCCGCTTGACAGAGATGCCAAGCAGTCGCGCCTTAGACGCCATAGCACCTCTTGTTGAGTGTGAAACATATTTGTCCGTGTCAACGCCTGCCAATTTCAACATACTAATTGTCCATCTCGCTAGAGTATCTCGCGAAATGCCCTTGTGTGGCTTAATAAAGCTCACTAACAACTGTCTTGAAGTTCTCAAGTCCTTGGTCTTGGATATATAGGCCTTAATGGCTGATACAACACAAAGTTTTGGGTCTTCTTTGAAACTACTTACACTAATAGTAGACAAAGGGTCACCTAATCTGTTAGATTTTAACAGCTTTGACAAATCAAATGTGGCCTCATTTCTATCTATCTCTAGGCCATCTAGTGATAGGGCAAGAATAGTTTGTCCCCTATGTCCTGTTACTAATAATAAGAGCAACGCTACCTTAAACCCTAATTGTTTGAGATCTAAATGCCTATTATGAGGCCACTGTCTTAGCAAATCAAACACTACCGAAACATCCCAGAAGCGACTATACTTCGGTTTGGGTGGGTTTCGTTGATAAATCGATCTTACAATCCAATGAATAACATGGTGTTTACCAAATGTCTCATTATTTATCCGTGGAAGGATGACGGATAAAGCACAGCGAGCAGCATTAATAGATCCAAACCCTAAGCTTTCGTCCTCTAACCCTCGGAGAAAATTACCAACTTGGGAAATAGTAGGATTCATGGGTTTGACTTTCTTAATTAAACAATAAACACCCCACTTTTTCAAATATGTGGTATACATTTTAACTGTACCTTTACGCCAAGAAGTCTTTGTTGTGTAATTTTATCTAAACCGAATTGTTCTAAATATTTATTTAAAAAAGGAATGCCAACAACGGTGTTGTGGACACGTCCCCTCTTTGTTTTAGAGGGCCTTGGTGTGTCAGATTGCCTGGTGATCTTCGGAATCGGAGGCAATCTTTGGCGGCTGCCTGTATGCCGGTAGCCAAGGTTGCGTGTCCCAGTTGGGAACGATTAATATTGCGTGTGCTTTGTCCATCTTTATCTTTCGGCTTACCCGGCTGATCAGGCTGAATGGGGGGAAGATATAATAAAATTTATTCTCCCATGTGATAGAAAAAGCATCTATATGCCAGGCATCAGGTTCTGGATGCCATGACACATATTTGTCAATTTTACAATTGTTTCGCGAAGCAAACAAGTCAACTTCAGGTTGGCCCCACTTTTGGCACACTGTGGTGAAAATGTCTGGATTAAGGGACCATTCCAAATGGTCATGAAAATGTCGACTTTTATGATCTGCTAAGGTATTTTGCGTTCCGGGAATATATGCTGCTGTTAGCCAAACTTTATTCATTTGGGCCCATTCCCAAATTTTTCTAGCCATCGCATTACATGGCCTGGACTTTGTCCCACCCATGTTTCGTACATATGCCATTGCCGTTGTATTATCCGTTAAAATACGGATGTGTTTACGTGGTACCTTAACTAAACTAGCAAGGCCTAAATAAATAGCTCGTAGCTCTAAAACATTAATGTGATCTGCAGTTTCTTCTTTCAACCAACGTCCCCCTGTTGCTATGGAATCGCAATGTGCCCCCAACCTTCTAATGAAGCATCAGTAGTCACTACTGTGTTGGGTTCATTCATCCGTATAGGATTGGGGGAATTTTGAATATTATTAAACCACCAGTTAATGTCTTTCATTCCATCTTCTGAAATAAACATTTTCCTTTCAAAATTGCCTTTAGTACGAGCCAACCCTAAGTTCTTATCTATTTCCAAAGATTTTATGTGGGCTTTCCCATATAGAATAGCCGGGGCGTAAGCAATAAGTATGCCAACTAGCACTGCGACCTGTCTTATCTTTGGCCTACTTAAGGCGACCAAGTGAGACGCCGTATCGTGAAACTTAGTCAGCTTGTTATCGGGGAGTGAAACAGTCATACACCGTGTGTTAATAATAAAGCCTAAACATTTAAGTTCAGTTGTGGGGACAAAAACTGACTTGTTATGATTCAAATAAAAACCTAACGTTGTCAGAAGGGAACATAAATCGTCAACAGCGTGTTGACACTCATCAAATGATTGTGAAACAATGAAAGAATCATCAATGTAAGGGAACATAGTATGACCCTTATTTGCCATGACCGAAAAAACCGGTCTCAATAATTTAGTAAACAAGCGTGGAGCGCATGCTAAGCCATTTGGCATACATGTAAATTGAAATAGTCTATCTTCCCAAATAAATCTTAAGAATTTGCGGTGTCCTTCAAATATCGGGACAGTATAATATGCATCTTGTAAATCAACAATAGCCATCCAAGCATTCTCTGTAACCAAGTCTCTGGCAGTGTCCAGGGAAAACATTTTGAAATGTTGATATTCTACAAGTACGTTCAACTTAGTTAAATCTAAAATCATGCGAATATCGCCATTTGGCTTTGGCCTTGAAAATATATTAGAGATAAATTCACCTGGGGTGTGAGGCACCTCTTCAATGATACCTTTAGATTCAAAAAGTGCAACTTGTTCTGATAATGCTTGTTTCTCTAAATCATTAAATCTATATGGGAAAGGTACCCGTTGTTGTAACGGGATTTCAGTAAATGGAATCTTAACACCGGTAACAATATCTAAAATGTTAACATCAGTAGTGATTTCGTACCAAGAAGAAATACAATTAAATATGTTCCCCACACAAAATTCGCTTACATCTGTTTGTGTAGATTCTGCCACCAACTTAGGAAGTTGGGTTTGTGTAGCAATGTCTATTTGTTGCCTGGGCGTGGGAAGGATTGTTTCGGGGCAAACTCCTTCCTGAACGGGCGGTTGCCGTCGTTCCAACCTTGCCTGTCTCCCTGACCTCTGCCTCTGGGCTGAAAGCCGTAGGACGGGCCGGACCTGCCAGCTCTGCCTCCTCGGCGAGGACGAAAATCCCCTCGGGGGCGACAAAATCTTGACGAGTCGGCTTTCTTGGCCGGCTCAAGGTTACGACCACTCTTGGCTTCCGTCTCGACCTCCTTGAAGAGGTATGGAAGTTGGCCACCAAACATTTTCCCTTTATCCAAAGGTTTGCCCTTGATGGGTTTGGGCGGCAAAAAGAGAGTATACTCCTTGCCATCGTTGTCCATGACCTTCTTAGATCTGGTTACTTCCTTCCCAGCTTGTGTGGTGACCGCTTTGAACACGTTTTCGTATCTACGGTAGCTCAAGAAGTTACTGGCAGCTGTGAGGAGGGCCACGCCCTTATCCATGCCTCTGGCCAGTGAGGAGAACTTGTTCTCAGTTTGCAACCGGTTAGCTACCGGAACGACTGAGGCGAGGACCCCTAAGACCGCTTTGTGAACGGTAAACAGAGCAGTCTCGAAGCGCTTCTTCTCCTCATTCAGATGGATCCCAGCGTCCATCTCTTTCACTACACTATCCGGGATACCCTTTATCCCGGAAATTTGCTCAGTGATTTTGTTGATCACCTCAGCTGGCTTAAAGGTGTTAAAATGTCCCTTTATAGTCTCGCGCATCATAGTCGTTGTTCTGACTTTCTTCCCCTTTTTGATCGGGCAGCGCTTCCGAATCTTGCCTCCCAGGTTGGCATAAAGGCCAGCCCTTTCCGTGTCTGAGTCCGACTCAGTAGTTGACGAGTCGGACGATGAATCGGAAGAAGAATCTTTCTTCTTCTTCTTCTTACTTTTCTTCCTTGGCTTCTTCACTTTCTTGCCCTTGGTGGCTTTGGTGTAATCATCACCAGAGGAGCTAGCCGGTCGTTTCCGCTTTTTGGCCTTAGGGCGCGAGGGCTCAGGTGCCGAATCCGTCTCTTCGAAATCAGAGACATCCTGCCAGTCTGAGTCAGCTGGCGGGAATTGTTGGTCCTTGCTGTGGAGCTCCTTCATCTTTTGCTCCACTAGCCTATTGACCTGTAAGGTCAAATCGCCTGGGAACACCTCGTCGTCCTCACTCTCTCTATCTGAGAGCACATGTGCCCCCTGTAGTGGGGACGGCGGAGCCGTCCGATCCGGTGACGTATCGTAGCCGGTGGGCACGCGTCCCTCCGCAGCGGCGGGCGGCGGTTTGTTTCGCTTCGTAGCCATCGGTAGCCTGTAACCAAAAAAGGAAACTTAGTAACCGGAATCAACTCAACTGAACACCAAAGTGACGCCAGGGAACCTGGGTTGAGGATCTTATTGGTAAAGAGTAACGTATTTACACCGTTCTCAATACAGGCGTGGTAAGCTAAGTTTTCCGTAGGTTTTGGGTATCGAAACCAACCAAACGTGGGGTAGGCTTCTAGAACCTCCCATCTCTCTGTCGCGTACACTTCTCTCACCCGCGGCTACTGCGCCAGCAAGTGAGAGAAAATGCTACGAAACTCGGAGAAACGCCTCATCAAAAGGGGAGTCTATCAAAGAAACCCAGGATCATCCCCAACAACACCCTCTATTAGGGTCCGAAGGAATCTCCACAGGAGATGTGACAGTGTCAACATCTCTACCCGTACAAAGCGGGTTTAATCGAACCACAGAACCAAGACAAAGGAATCCTTTGTTCTATCCGATTCAATTTTTAAAATGCTAATCTTGTCCAAACTGGACGTACAAAAGTTCTGAACTTTCCAATCTAGATGCGATAGTGCATCATAAACCAGCTTAACCAAAATAATCATGATTACTTACAGTTATTAGCTTTTTGTAGATAAATCCAACTGGAGCAACTCACGAGCGTCCTCCGGTCGTGAGTTTTTTATGCTAATTTGCTGGACCGGATGTGCTTACCTCTCCCTAGCCTGAGGCTAGCCTGAGGCTGTATACCGAGGTAAAATATACATATATATATATATATATCATATATATATATAATTTTATATATATATATTATATATATATATATATATATATATATATATATATATATTCCCCCCTTTGCCACCCTTTTTTTAGACGGGCTCTTTTCCGTCAATCAAATTCTGATAAATAACCCCATTTGCTTATTCCTTGACGGAAGCTAAAGACACTAGTGTAATGACAACATGGCTGAGATTGACTTTGAGACTACGCCATAGATGATCTAACATAGTATACGCGACTACCGGACCGTGACCTAACTGACGAGTGCACCGGGTACTAACCCGTAACAGCGTACAACTCAGACGCTACCATACTTTAACCTCGTTCGTGCGCTTTACCTGTTGTCCCATGTTTTCCGCGACAAATTAGGCTGGGCTGTACCAGTCGCGCGCGTGTCACTACTAACTGATGTGGACTCTGATTTGCAACCCAGATGACGGTTGTCATTTATTTCCTGGAGATAATTTCCATTTGTAATTGGTCCTCCCCCCCCCCCTTTTTTGGAGGTGGTTACTTCACGCATTTCTTTTTTCCTTACCTAATGCACTGTCCTTGGTAGATAAAGGATTCACCCTGTACTCACAGTACACGGGTGAATACCAGCCCTATATAAAAGAGAGCCTAATTTCACAATCTAAGAAGCAACATTTATTCTTTGTATATGTGTTCATATTTCCCCACAACCTTTCAGTTGAAAAATATAATAAACCATCTAGTTTAATAAGATTTAAAAGTGAAATCGAGGCGTTCTCTAGCCGCTATCTTGTCTTTTTGCATTCTCTCCCATTTCACCAAATCTCTGCCAATATATGTACCCATTTGATCCTGGAACCACAGTTTCTAGTTCCTGTACCATACTAAAGCTATTTTTGCCCGTATTTACACTACGTTGTCGTTCACCCGTGTACTACAAGTACAGGGTGAATCTTTTATCTATGTCCTTGGGTGACCTGAACTACCGATACTTGCTTGCATAGACATAGCAAACATCAAAAGGGGGTTCATAATGCTGAGAAAAAACTAGTTGTTGTAGATGTGATACTATATCGATGCTTTTTCCCTTCTTCTAACTGGTGCATTTGAAATTTACATTTTACATTTATTTACATTTATCCTCTTCTGCTTGATAGGCTATAGTGCCTCTGGCAGGTCGGGTCGCTCACCGTGATGACTATGATACGAGTAATAGTCATGGATCGGACGCTGGCTGTACCTGTATTCTGACCACAACTTATCTAGCCTCGACTTGAAACAGTTCAGAGTTGGTGCATCTGCGACTTGTTCCAGGAGCCGGTTCCATTAATTGGTTACCCGTTCTACCAGAAAGTTCTGCTGGACCTTCTTACTTGTGCATTTAAAAAAAATCTTTCTGGTGGTGACCACGTCGGTTCTGGTTATCTAACTTGATATAGCCTGCATCCACCATATAATATTCGTGAGTGTGCTTATACAGCTCGATCAAGTTCTCCTTGTGACCTCCAGTAATACAGTTTTGGTAACTTGAGTGCTACCAGCCGTTCCGGGTATGACGTGTCTTTCAGACCGGGTACGAGTTTGGTGGCTCTCTCTCCTTTGTGCATTCTCCAAGAGTTCACAGCCTTTGTGGTAGAGGGGGGCCCAGGTCGTGTATCCATACTCTAATGATGGTTGTACCAGGGATGTGTACAGGCGCATAAGGCTTCATCCAGGTAGGTGTATGAGCAGCGGATCATGCCAAGGGTTCTGTTTACCTTAGTTACTTGGTTACCACAGTGATGGCTGAATGTCAATTCCGTGTCCACCCATACGCCAAGGTCCTTTTCCAGGACGGTTGGTTCCAGGTTGACGCCCAAATGTATAAGTGATGTAATAGGCTAAATAGCGAACAGCAAACAACATAGTCAGCTATTAGATTGTATCCCTTGGGGAGTGTGTGGGGGGAGGGGGAGAAAATGCCATAAAATATATTAGTCGAATCACAAATGACACTCCACATTTCCAGCCAAATCATAATGATTGAATAAAGCAATAATTAAAATGATCCATAATCCCACTATTTTTCAACTGTAGGCCAAAGACCCTATAATACTAGGGTCCTTGAGTATGCCTACCATCTTTTGTATTCCATGTTCGTTTTTGCTTTCATTAGTGTAATTAGTTAATTCTCTCATTATGATTAAATATTTTTCATTTACTGTCATCGTCTGGCGCTGTTGTCAATGTGGTCTTGGGTAACTTTGTTTGTGTTCGGTGCGCGTCCCATCTTCACTAATGGGGTCATGTGTCCGGATGTACACAATGTTCTCCGGAGTGAGCGTTGCACGCCGGGTATCACAACTGACAGAAACAGTTGGGCGCGCGAGGTCCGTTCAGTTCAACATGTTTACTGGGAGCTAGCAGTAAAAACTCACAGAATCTGGGATTAATAAGAAGCCAATGCACTCAAACTGACACACCAGAGCGGTCCGTGTACAGACTGTGTTCCGTGGGTAGACTGACGCGGAGATATATGGCCTGGGAGGACTGTTTTCAGTCGTGGAGTACGCAGTGGTTGTTGCAACTTGAGAAACGGCAGGTGCACGGCGAGAATGTTCTTACTGTCCAAATTCTTCCCGAAACTCGCCAACAACAGCAAGCGCGCTGAAGACGACAAGATGCCGTGTCTTGGGGACACACCCAAGGATTACTCAGTCCGGGTGGTATTGCTGGATGACAGCGAGTTTCTAACTCCTGCTAAGGTAAGCCATGTCTTTGTGTAGGCGCCAAATTGTGTACGGGCCTCCCTTCGTCTTGAGGAGAGGAGTGTACGACCGGTGATCGGGGGAGGTTGTTGGCGGGTTCGGTGCCGTCACGGCCCGCTACCTCGCTTGGTCACCACAGGGCCTATTAAAGGTAGCGCTGTCTCCCCTCTCAAAAGGTGCGCCAGAGATAGGTACCCTACTAAAAATGTCAAATTATTCCAAACATTCCAATTATAATTTCATTGGAAGCCCCATTGAATCAAAAGCAATATGCTTTTTGAATTTTTAGATGTTCCAAAAATTGAATGAGATATGTGCATTTGAAGGTTGTTGAATTTCAGATCTTTTGTATTACTATTACATTTGCTAATGACAGTAATGTAGTAATGGCGTAATGCATTAGAGAAGTGCCTTATTTAGGACTGTTAAATAGACTAATTATAGGAACATTTCTTTATACTAGTTTCTTTAATAAAGGGACCAGCTATAGCTCGCTGGGACACTGCACATACTCCGACAAATGCTCTCCAAGCACAATCTTGTTTAGTTTTTATGTTTAAATGAACCAAGTATGTGTGGGGAGAGTATGGGACCAGGGCACTGCTAGTCTGAACTGCAAAGGCAGTTTGTTGTCTTCAAAATGGCCGCCCCCATGGGCGGCGGCCATTTGCAATGCAAAAGCTGCGCTGTGATTGGCTGAAATTGCGGTTCTCACCAGCAACAAGATCAGAAGGATTTGCTGAGCATGTTACCGGCGAGCACCGCTATTTGACAATACCACTATCATATTTAACAGAATTACATGCAATAAGTGAAATTTCATGAAATTAACCCTAAAATCGAACTGATATTAACACCACATTGGCGGCGATATTAATAACACAAATAAGTGTTCACACTTCCTGTCTACCATTCGCCCCAAGTGGCACAAATCTGAACTATTCCGAGTTCGTTTGTTTTCCACGCGGCGGATAGCTGGCGACTTTAAAGATCAGATCCTGATCAAACTTCACACCAAGTTTCTTTGTATGCCGTTATGGCAAATCACCCCAGCTTATCAAAACTAATAACAAAAAATTAGATCACAGGAAAATGTAGGTTTCCATGCAGCCATAATACAATCACTCCCACCTACAATATGAGTCAACTGTAGCTTTTAAAAAATAATGGTCAGATCCTGATGAAATTTCACATTCCCTCTGAAGACTTGAATAGCTTAGTAAAATGCCTTTCAAACGTCGTACAACAATGAAAATAGTCTCTATCTTTGCTGAAATCTTTGGTTCTTCAAAAAGGAATGTAACAACGAATGTACTGTGCATGTGATTCCTGTGCGGTGCCTTTTCATGACTCAACTCTGCTGCAGATGAGGTCGCAATAAGTTGTATGAGTTTTATAAGTCCGCCGACAGTGGCGCCCCCGGCGGATTGTAGGGTACCTACCAGAGAAGAGTCAAGGTGCCAGGTCAAAAGTATTAAAGAGAGGAGAAACCCAGTTCTGAGTGAGATGACCTATTGAAGCAACAAATGCATTCCAATAGGTCGAATAGCTTTAGAACTGGACTACTCGTATCACAATCTACAGTAAAACCTCTCACTCTCAGCTCTCTATACTATAATACTTTTAATAGTATTAATACTATCGACCGACCACGGGACCGACTTTAAAAGTTTAATTTTAAACGGTCCATTTAGGGAGGTGGTTGGTTTATGGAGGTACAATATCCTTACAATGCTGGTATTGTTGGGGGTTGGGACCCAAATAAAGCGATCGATATAGGGGAGTGGTCGATCTGTGGAGGTGGTCGATTAGAGAGGTTTTACTGTAATTTATTTACTGATTTAGTTCATACTCAAGTTACTGTCCTTCGCCGGTGTCACAGTTTCAAAACGGGCCTTTTTGCAATGCACATGCATTTCTTCCTAATTGAGATTGTACCCATGTTTAATAACTTGCTAGTGTAGAGCATAATATATTATATACTATCAAACATAAAATATTCACAACAATGATGCCTGAACAGTCTCCTTGCTTGTCTCGCCCTACATTTCCAGAGAGCTCCTCTGCAGACAGAGGCAAGCCAGAAATTCAGACAAGATTTCAGGCTTGCCGTTCGATGCATGCACATTGTGAAAAGGCCTGTTTTAAACCGGGTACCCTCAAACTGTGACACCAGCTTAGCTTTATGCTCTATGACAACGTTGTAGACTACTAACCACATCCGAATTTAAATATAACACACACATTTTAGATTATTCTGAGGGAATTTTTGCATGAACTACAGTGACTGTTGCTGTACATTATGTAGCAGAAGCCACTCCCTTAATTGTACGGGATCGGTGCTGTGACTAATACAGCACTGATCAGGCTTAGATTATTGAGACTGTCAATTCTAGTGGTAAGATGGCTGGAAGACTGGCAAATGTCATGTTCAGATGAATAAATACTTTACCCAAAAAAAAGGGGGAAAAAGAGTTAACTTATAAGTATCATAATACTAATATTAATTATAACAGATGATTGGACTACTTATCTTTAGCTGACTACTGTAACTGTACTGTAGTTAAAGACTATCATCTGACTGAGATTAACGACCCGTGCCATGCGTGTGCATTTTTTTCCAATGTAAGATGTACACATTATTTGTTTCTTCCATATCATAGCTATACCGTTAACTAACTCGGTGAAACCCATTTAATCTGATCAGAAGAAACAGTCTCACTGTATGAGTGTATACCATTTCCATTAACAGATGTAGGACGAAGCTAATTTAATTAATGCTGATATTTTCAAGAGCTTTATAATATAGTAGATAACCACACATTAATCTTTTGGATCATGACCCAACAAAATCACAACTCACATTAGACTTGTGTCTCAAACACAGTCAGGTGATTCAATCAAACGGTGAAATATTATGTGTGATCGAAAATAAAGACATAATATAGTAAGTATATGGCATTATGGGTGCCTTCGGTTTGTTAAATACGGTCAGAGAGAAAAGGAGGATGGGGGTGGGGTGGGGGGGGGGGGACATTCACAGCATCTGTCGCATTGTAGGAGTCTGGTGTTGCCTACCACCGAATGTGAACAGCTGTGGTCAGTGAAAACTACAAATCACAGGCCTTCTCAGCGTGGTTCAAAATAACAGTTTGGCCATGACCATAGGGCATATTAGATCAGCTAGATCTCAACGTGATTACTCAAAATTCATAAAATATCCATGTATATGTTATCTAAATAAATCAGTCATAGTTCAATGTGATCAGATACTCTTTTATTCCTTACATTGTTTTGTTTGCAGTAGAATTTGGGTGTTAGCTTGAGTAGTTTTGTGATGGCAGGGATGTGGTTGATAGTCCTTTAATTTTAGGGGATTTCGATGGCTTTCTAGTGGGAAGTGGGTACTAGTCGTTACGTTATCTGATAGACTACTTCCCGTTCCGGTTCACGGCACAACGCCCAGACCAGCAGTAAAGGGGCTGTCACATTAGGGATTTTTGCGGGAGCGTACGGCGGTGTAGGTGCATTACGTCATATACGTCGGCATACGCTACGCATAGGCCGGCCTATGTCGTTGTACGCCGCCATACGCTTTCTCCCGTCTGTCCGTCCAAATTTGTTTGTGCATGCTTAAAAAATCTCGACCTATGGGAGCGTATGGTTTATACGCTACTCATACGCCGGTGTACGCTCCTCGTACGCCGGTGTACGCTCCTCGTATGCTAGGGGTGCACCGGCGTAGGTTACGCATATGCTCAACTTGCGTCACCGGCGTATCTCTAGCGTATGTAGTGTATGCATAACCTACAAGTTACGTATGGGAGCGTACTCCTAGCGTATTCCAACCTTATGCCATAGGTCTCGACATCGATCTTGACTCATACGCTACTCATACGCTCATATGCTATGCATACGCTACGCATAGGTTCCATATGCCAATCAAAACCGTAAAAAAAAATGTCACAGTACGCTCTCGTATGCTCCTCATAGGTTACGCATACGCTCAAAAACACCCGATAGGTCACCAACGGTCATGATAGGCCGGCACGTGCAGGACTTACGTAGGTTTTCAATACACTCCCGCCGTACGCCATAATGTGACAGGGCCTTAAGACATAATGGGCATGCCTGGCTCGTTCTGTGATCAGGTCGGGATGGTGACACTACAGGGTGCCCTGACAACTGAGAAAACTAGTAAAGTCCAATTTGCCAAGTAGTATGTTAGAATGAAATCTTTGTCCGATGTCGTTGGTCTTCATGTGTTTGCTTTGCAACCTAATTATGGGTCTTTTTGCTTGCCTGAGGAGAGCTTGGGTTTGGGACTGGCTACTTTTTTTTTTTACGAGAGAAGCAGGTGAATGTCCAATGCTGATCATTACGAATTTACCAGGATAGTCACAACATTGAGTGCTGTGAGTTTCCCATTCATCTCTCCTGACAGCGCCTGTAAGGCCAACATTTTTACATTTCCATTTGATTCTAAAGTAAAGTTACTTCAAACTAAAGTAAGATAGGCTATAGCAATCAATCTATACATCTTCAGAAACTGAAAAACCGTCGGACTGTCTAGCTTTAATAGAAGCAGCACCGCTAACATTTTAACAATTTGTCCTTGTCTTGGTGCCGGCTTACTCAATAAAAGCTGCACCCAAACTTTGGGTTGGGAATGAGGCGGATTAGTAAAACCGCCCCAGCTATTGGCGGCTACACTGTGTGAGTAGACCTGGTGCTTTTGATATTAGTGTGGAGGTAATTGGATAGGCTGGCGCGGCCGTGATCATTGAGCGTTGCAAGTGCCATACAGTTGATTATGAAGCTAGTCAAAGTAGCTTGGCATATGTGTGTGTGTATAAAATTATTTGTAGTCTTTAAGGTATGTATGTGTGTGCGAATTGTCACATATATTTATTCCAGACTACCTCTTTAGCCAAGTCCTTGCCAATGTTCTGTACAGTTCCCTAAGTTGGTACAGACTGAGTGCAGTATTTCTACTGTCTCTATGGTACTCAAGTAGCTGTATAGTAAGTAACCTGGCAACCCCTTCTGACTGCGTCTATTCAGGGAATCGGCCTCAATCGAGGTTGTGATCCTAGGTGGGGGGGCCCCCCCCCCACCACCACCACCACCACCAAAAAAAACAGTATGTAACCTCCCAAAAATGGCTAGAAATGGCATTTCAGATAATTTAGATTAAAATATTTCCTGGATGGGGTGAGGTGGGGGATGGGGGTCATAGCCCATATGCCTTAGTGCCTTCGACACTCGTCCGTACCAATTCCCTAGCTACGGCTATGCTAGGTGTGTATTTGGTGATAGCTGGCATTGTGAATCACGATCCACAGTGCCTTCTCCATGAATATCTATTTATCCACCAATGTGTGTACAGCTCGCTGGTGTATCTGCTTCGTACCTACTCAAGTTGCTGGTACTTGTATGGTTGTTTGAAGGGACACGTGGTGGTTGAAGCTGCATAGTGACAGTTTGATGAGAGCAGCAAAATTGTGATACCAAAATACTTGCTTATATATAGCCCCGTTTACATGGGCGATTTAAAACGTTTCATATGAACCCACTTGCCTAGATCGACTCACATTTGGCGTGTAGACGCGGTTCTGTGGCGTTTTAGGGCTGAATCGCTTCATATGAAACGCCTCATCTATACCACCTCGGGAGGTGGTTTATTTGAAGCGATTCAGCTTGTTCCCGGGCGGCGATAGTATAAAATAGTAGTGCGTGCCGGGAACAGGGGGAGCAGTAACTAATCGCTGGTGCCCGGCAGTGTTAGGGCCCGATTACGCCGAAATCTAGTGAATGCGATGACTCAAATAATGAAATTTAATTAAATTAACCTTAAATTCCAAGCGATATTAACGTAGCAGCTACATCGGAGTCGAATCGACGTGTGTAAACTAAACAAATAGCAGTGCTTGCCGGCTACAGGCGCCTGCTTGTTCCCGGCGCCGACACACTTTCAAACTCCGCCGTGTAAACACGCTTCTAAAACGCTTCATATGAATCGCTTTGTCTACATCGTTTCACAATTCCCCGTGTAAACACGGCTTTTGATTCCTTGACGCATACTGGTGCACTCATCTAGGCACCCTGGTGCAATAACTTTACACTCGTTTGTCTGTGCATGTCCCGCCTTGCCTGTTGAGACAAGTGTGGTCTACTACAATATGGTTGAGGTGGGGCATTGGTTGTGTGTTTATATATAATATACTCATAATCGTATTCTCCATGTGTACCGGACGTGGTGGCCGTATCAGTAGAGTGCAGGCCTCCTGTGCAGAAGGTTGGGAGTTTGATTCCTGGTTGAGTCAAGCCAATTACTTACAAAATTCATACTTGTTGTCACCTCGCCTGACACTCGGTATTAGTTACTATTACATGTACTAGGATAGGGCAAGGACTGGTTAGCTCAGTATGGGGATAATATGACAGAGCGGGGAAGCAGGTTATGGTGCCGGCGGCTTGGTCTCACAGTGGGGCAGCACTATAAAGTCGCCGTGAGGATGTAGTGTCACAAGTCGATACTCGTCCTGATATGACATTAGACGCTGCCAGGACGTAAGACTCAAACAAACAATATTCTCGACGCAGTCAGGCTACGCTCACTAAATAGAATGCCGAGGTCAAAGATACCTGACTACTGTGAGGTGTTTGGGCATATAGTATCTAGAACTGCATTTAACCCAATTGACACGTGATGGAACATTGTGTCATGAAGGGCAACCCATTATATTTTTCGATTGTGAATTGAGGTGAAAGTATCAATATCCAGGAGAAAACGTAACAATTAAAATTTACAAGGCAACAAAGGCATGCTCTCCTGTGGACTTCTTTGATTGACACTAGTGACATCAATCTTTTTGGTTAAAAAATGCCCTGTACAAGTTGGTAGTACTAGTATGCACACCTTGAATCGTAAGTGGTCTTTATGTTATTGTAGTCTTTGGAGTTCTGAGTTCTGAGTTCCTACTGAAAGAAAAATACATAGGGGAATATTAATAAATAACTTATAACTTCTGGAAACGGGTCACAATATTTAGGCTCCTTTTGGGGGTATTTATGGTGGATCTTTTTAATGTGCAAGACAACTTCAGAAATAGGCTTTGAGTTTAAGAAAAAAAGGTTATCTTTTTTTTTTGTTAAAGTCGCTTAATGATCTGATGGTTTCTGTATGTTTATTAGGCTGTTAAATTTGATTTTTTTTATCAATATATATTGGGTTACCTGTTTTAATATATGTCATCTTAGTTTGGAGAAACTTTCATTTGAAGGGATAACTTTGCTAACATTTGAAGTGAAAAAGTGCACGGATAATTTTGGGTGTCACTAAAATGTTTTGTTGGCCCATTTTCGAGCTTTGCAGCATTGCACGGGTCCAAGCTAATACATCTTGAAGGAGTGCACTCCTGTCTAAGTTGGATATGTAGAATCAAATTTAGGTAGCAGTTTTGATTTCGGAAATGGTATGCCTTCATTACGACATGAGATCCCACATGACCTGGTGGCCGAATAGTTTAGAGCGCAGGCTTCCGGTCATGGTGCCGGCAGCCTTGTACTCCAATGGAGCAGCACTATAAACTCGCCATGAGTGCGGACTGTCACAAGCCGGTACCTGTCCTTGTGTGACCGTAGATGTTGGCAGGGTGTAAATCCCCAACAAACAAACATTATCATGGTTTGTAGATATATATATATTATATATATATGCAATTTATACATCTTTACATCACGTCTTGTTATTTAGGTATAAGTAGGTCTAGCAGGTACTGTGCCACCAAACCCCTGACCAAACAGGTTGGCCAAATGAGTTGAGCGTCCGTCTCCTGTTTTGAGAGACCATGTGATCATGGGTTCGAACCCTGGTCGAGTCAAACCAAAGATTTAAAAATTGATACTTGTCACTTCCTAGCGAGGCACTCAGCATTATTAGGATAGGGCAAGGACTGGTTGGCTCAGTGTTAGGATAATGTGACTGAGTGGGATATCAGGTCATGGTGCTGGCAGCTTGATATCCCAGTGGGGCAGCACTATAAAGTCACCAAGAGTGCACTGTCACAAGTTGGTACCCGTCCTGATTTGACCTTAGATGTTGCTGGAACGTAAAACTACAACAAACAAACAAACGGCCCCCAGACCCATTGCCGAAGTGCGTAAATTCAAGGCAGTTAGCAGAGCCTGTAATTCGGCGCCTATAACACTAACACTAGTAACAGGTAAAGCAAACTGGCTCCCCACTCCCTCTCCCACACCCCTTTGCAATGGCGTGGGATAGACGACATCACCATTGCAGCCGCGCGGTGCATTGTGGGATGCGTAGAAGAAAAACAAACCCACGAGAAGCACATGGCACATGCTAATTATATACACTGGGTTCAGCTATGAAATGTGCTAGTTTCAGCTCATCTCAGCTCTTGTTTGAAACATAGAATACCAACTAAAAAAATATATATTATAAATTAAGATATTAATCTTTTATCCAGCATTTTATTTACATCAATATACTCAGCACATCTTATACCATGTGCATTTAGATTTGGACAAATCTGGACACTCAGACTAGTGTTAGAGCCATAGCCAGAGTCAGTTTTACCTATTTTTATTAATGTTTTTATTTATATCCTATGGTTAGTGACTTATGTAGAACTAGAAAATGAGTATGGTTAATTAGATATTGGTTATATATTTCTCTGAAATAAGTGTATGTTGACACATTTGGGATTTTAATATTTAGAACAAGTGTATAATGGTGATGTGGATATCAATCAGCCTTAAAGTGACTGATTGTTTTGTGTGGAATTGTATGTTTCTTGCTATGGCAGCTACTGAGGAAGTATGGATGCCCAGAGAAGTTCACACCTATGATCGAGGCTCTACATATGGGAATGAGGGCGAATGTTAGTGTTGGAGGGGAAGTCTCGGAATCGTTCGCGGTTACCAATGGGGTCAAGCAATGTTGTGTACTGGCCCCCACGCTCTTCTCCATCTTCCTATCAGCAATGTTTCCCGAGGCATGTAGGATGGCGTCTATATACAGTTCAGTCAGAGCGCTGACCTATTCAACGTCGCACACTTCAGAGCGAAGACTGGGGAGAGAGCTGCTATTCGCAGATGACAATGCACTGGTTGCCCACTCTGCTGAAGAGATCCAGAAAATAGTGGACGCTTTCTTCGATGCATCAAAGAAGTTTGGCCTGAACATTAACATCAAGAAGAGGGAGGTACTGTACCAACCCAACTCTACAAGAACCCAAGAGGAGGATATCTTGGTTGACAGAAACAAAGTGAACTCTGTTCCGGAATTCACCTACCTCGGAAGCACTATATCAAGAGATGGACGCATTGATGCTGAAATGCAGAGGAGGATGGCCAAGGCTAGTGCATCTTTCGGCCGACTACGCCAGAGACTCTGGAACAACCACCATGTGTCCATGTGGGTGAAAGGCAAGATCTACCATGCAATCGTGCTATCCACCCTACTATACGGAGCTGAGGCTTGAACAGTGTACAGACGACATGTGAAAAAGCTGCCTGCCTTTATGATGCGACATCTGCCTTCGATCATGAGGCTAACCTGGAAGGACAAAGTGACAAATAAGGAAATACTTGAACGGGCAAGGCTACCCTCTATGGAAGATCTTCTGATCAAAAAGAATCTTCAGTGGACTGGACACCTCATGAGGATGTCATCAGACAGGCTACCAAAGCAGATCCTCTACTCTCAACTGTCTTCTGGTTACAGAAAGAGAGGGTGCTCTCGTCGCCGGTTCAAGGATAGCATCAAGAGAAACCTGAAGCTGAGAGACATTAAGACCGACTCATGGACATCACTCTCAGTCTCACAGCAGAGAGCTAAATGGAGAGTGACAGTCAAGTAATGAAAGCTGTCTTTGTTGCATCGCGAACGACAGCATGATGATGATGATGATGATGTATGTTTCTTAGCTCAAAATGTTTAACTATGGCTAGTTTTGTCTTAGCTATATTCATCAGATCATTACATTGCATGTGTACATGAGTCAGCCTCACGAAAACGGGCCAATCGGTGGTCAAGTGAAGATGTCGGCCTCGCAATTCTTAAAAGTGTAGTGCATTTCTTTGTTTCATATTAAATTATCCTAGAAACAAATAAGGTTGTTGTATTTTCTCGACCTTTACATTCAGGATAAATTTAATGACTTTCCAACATCTCTGTCAATGCTAAACTGTAATTATACCGATCGACGCCGGCAACTTTAACAGATGTCGGCGTCACAATTCTTAAAATCTCGTGCATTTCTTTGTTTTATATTAAATTATCCTAGAAACAAATATGGTGGTTGTATTTTCTCGACCTTTACATTCAGGATAAATTTAGTGACTTTCCAACACCTCTGTCAATGCTAAACTATAATTATACCGATCGACGCCGACAACTTTCCCCAATTGGCCTCTTTTCGTGTACCTGACTCACATACATGTTTATGCCAAATTGTAATGTATTTCTATTCATTTTGAATAAAATCTAAGTTTTGCCCGTCACGTATCAGCAAACTCAATGGCCAGACGCATTTGCTTTGCTGCCAATACCGTTTTCAGCGCATGCGCAGTCGGAACGGTGATCTCCTATATTAGTTGGTGGTTGGAGTTTTATGTCCTGGCAACATCTACGGTCATATCAGGACGGGTACCGACTTGTGACAGTGTGCTCTCATAGTGCTGCCCCACTGGGAAATCAGGCTGCCGGCACCATTACCTGATGTCCCACTCAGTCACCTTATCCTGACATTGAGCTAACCAGTACTTGCCCTATCCTATTAATGCTACTAAGTGCCAAGCTAGGAAGCAACAAGTATCAATTTTGTAAGTCATTGGCTTCACTTGACCGAGATTTGAACTCCCGATCTCCCGCACTGCGTTCGGCCTGTGCTCTACCGATTCGGCCCCTGCGCCTGGTAATACCGTGGGAAGGAAAGGTGATGTCAGTCACCATTATGACCCCCAAGTCGACATGACTCGCTGAGGGATTGCTGACAGACCGTACAAACACACACACTCGGGTGTGGTCAGCCAAGTGTGGTGTGGGCGGGGGGGGGGGGGGGGGGGGGCTGTCAATGCATAGAGTACGTGGGTTGTAGATTAGGGTTAACCGGATTGGTGGGTAGTCGGTTGGTGACCTCTAATGCTGGGCTTTGACCACGTCGGTATTACCGCAGCTGACAGTAACAGACAGCAGTTAGGAAATATATGTTCCAAGTTCCGTTAAGCAACCCATTAATATGTCCTACATGACATGGGGATTAAAGAGACATCCACAACATCATTTCTTTGAATATAGTTAATGTTGCAAATGTGGCATAACATTTTTTTTTTTAAATGGGAACCCCACAAAAAAAAAACACATAACGACTAACAATAACAGCTAAGCTGACAAGGCTGCTACCAAATTTAGACTATTGCTGTTCAGCGATAAAAACAAGCCGCGATGCGACTTAATTGTTATGGACAGGGTAAATAAACCATTAAAAAAAAAAATTTAAGCAAACAAAATGATGTCTTACAAGAAAAAAGTTTAAACAAAGTTGGAAAAAGACAAGTTTGAGTAAGTTTTAGTGTCAATGTGTAAAATTTCACTTTTGCATAAAATCATATAAACATACATTTGATATGTTTCGTGGGATATATTAAATACATATAGTATTGCTAACATACTTAATAACAAAAGTCAACGATAATTATTTGACTTTCTATTAAAAAAAGAAAGAATTTATTATGTCCTACGTAACATGGATACCAAATATATGGTATCCAGTTTGAGAGAACCATACATACATACATACACACACATACATACATACATACATACGTACATATACATACATATACATACATATACATACATATACATACATATACATACATATACATACATATACATACATACACATACATACACATACATACATGTGTGCATGAGAAAGATAACTTGACTCTCACGGACTGCTTAAAGTTGAGCTATGTAAATAGTCGTGGCGGTTACTGTATGAAGAACTGGAACAGTTTGATCGATGTCGGATCCGGCATCCTTGGTTAAAGCTTGCATGGACTCTGCTATCACGATTAAGAACAGCTGGGACTCTGCTACTGTGCCTTAGAATTGGGATATTTTATTTTTAATAACCAGATGTTGCTTTCCCTGGTTTTTAATAGACACTCGTGGTGGTTTTGACTCTGGCCACCAGTAGTACCACTACAACCACATAAGCGTGCCTTACTGATTAAATCACAAATTTACCACTCGTTTTACATAAATAATCATACTATGCAACTTTAATCTTTAAAGGAAAATCGGTGTTAGAATTATTCCTCCTGGTGCTGGTGCCAAAATAGTCTTCTCAACTGAGCTTACTTGGATCTGTTTGAACCATTTCTTCCGAGAGGCTTTTGCTAGCTCCTTTGTAAACGGGTTAAAGCACAATACAAGTAAACTAACCCTGTTTTGAATCGTAAGATAATGAATGTTCGCTGAGATTACTTTTCAACCCTTGTAGTTTTCTTGTATGTCGCTTTTTCAAAACGGGACCGGGTGGGTAGGTAGCTTGCGTCCTACGTGGAAGGTCCTGGGTTCAAATTGCAGCTGAGTCAATTCAAAGACTTGCAAAATTGCTACTTGTCCCTTACTTCCCTGGAAATTGGTGTTACTGGCATAGTCGTCTGCACAGGTACTGTTGTAGTATTACTAGTAGTAGTAGGCTGCACTGTCCTCTCAGGAAAGGAGCCTCATAGACAGGTAGGTGTGTGCATGGTGATTGAATCAGCTGCCTATGTCGTGTAACGGTTAACATGCTAGTCCCAGAATGGCAAGAAGTGTGGGTTCGAATCCTTCTCTATGCGCAATATTTCCCAATTTTCATTACCCCCCCCCCCCCCCGACCCATGACACTGGTTGTCGTGAGCAGGATCCTTCCATGTAAGGGAAAAAAATATAATGACCCATGTATAAATGAGTCATTAGTAAATTGGACGCCGAAGCCATGTTGACATGCACTGAGACATTTCAGAGGGAGGGTTTAACTCTAAGCGCATGCTCTTTGATTGTTTGTGATATATGCGGTATTTCTTTGATTAGTAGCCCCATCACGCAGCCAATAACCATCTGGACAGATATGCTCTTTTTGTGTGTGTGGAAGAGATGCATTTGGAAGCACGGACAGGAAGATTAACCCCTTGAGGGATGCCAACCAAACATGCCATACCATATTTGATGGTAAAATAAACATTTGAAAAATAGATCTATGAACAAAGATGTATATATATTATATATTTGTTTGTGTGTGTGTGTTGGGTGGGGGTGCCTGTTGAGTAGGTTCTCAGACCCCAAAGCAATGTGTTTGTATGCCATAGGTATATAAAACAGCCACATGCAAATGTGCCACCTGGGGCTACTTATTAAAACAGTGAGCTCTGATGCATACATTTTTTCGATGAATGAATTTAAATGGACCCTCCTCTACAAATTAAAAAAACACCCCAAAAAACGACAACTATTGACTAATTCGGGAAGTAGCCTATTTAACTACGCTTCTTTGCCATTCTTATATTTTGCATTTCCTTCATGGTTGCCCGTGGTTTGCTAAAGGGGCTGTCACATTACGACGTATGGCGCCGACATATGTGATTTTTTTGTCATTAGGTGCTTGTTGGTATACGTCAATGGTCGTCGAGATACGGCGTCGCACGTCAAGGGGTCGGCAAAGTTTTGTGCATGCATAAAACTTTCGACGTTCGACAACGTGTGGATTTTTCGTCCGTCATACGTTCTGTAGGCGTATATCGATGTACGTTAGACGTATGATGTATGTTAGACGTACGTTTGACAAACATTGTGCACTATGTTGACCTACTTTAAAAGGCAGTGGAAATGTACTGACAACGTATGGACAACGTATGGATAACGTACGTCTAACATGCGTTTTGCGTTTCTCCAGCATGTCTTGAAGTATGTAAAGTATGACGCGTAGTTCTGGCGATCGAATAATGTATATAACGTTCACGGCGTTCTGTGAGCGTAATTCAAGCATTTTTCGCTGGGAGGTACGTTGGCCATACGGTATGTATATAGTCCAACTTTGCCACCCTTGCCGAAAAGTTTTACGCTTCTCGACGTAAAAAAAAAGTGATTCTACATGTTGGTCGCGCGCTTGCGAGATGCGTCGTGATGTGACAGGGCCTTAGGTTGACGTTCCCTACATCTTACTTATCGACAGCAGTGTGACTAAAGATTGTTGTTTGTTGAGTTGTTGTTTACATCCTGGCAGCATCTATGGTCATAACATGACGGTACCAACTTGTAACAGTGCACACTCGTTGTGACTTTATAGTGCTGCCCCACTAGGAGATCAGGCTGCTGGCACTGTCACACTAGCCCAATTTACCACTCAGTCTCATTATCCTGATTCTGAGAAAACCAGCCTTTGCCCAATCCTATTAATGCAGAGTGCCATACTAGGTATCGACAAGTATCGATTTTGTACGTCATTGGTTTGACTCGACTGGGATCCCAACTCCTGACTTTCCGTGCGGAAGGCCTGCGTGCGCTCTTACCGGTTCGGCATCGCGTCCGGCATGTGACTGATACCCCAGTCACACGAGGCCTGCGTTCGCCTACGATCGATTCGCGATGTCAAAACGTCCTCATTGCGCCCTCCTTAGGCCCTTCTTAAGTGCTGGCACTGTGAGGACGCCAACCTCCCAGCGTCCATTTCGGAAATTTTGGACGCAAGGAGGTTGCTGCTGCTGCACGTGCAACCTCCTTACGCCCTGTTCCGGCGGCGCCATTCAAAATGGTTGCCGCCCTGGGTTGGTGCTAACACATGCGATGCTGCAGTAACCATGTGGTCGGCCCCGACATGGCGCCTACAACATATTTGAATCAGTGTATCGAATGGCAGTCTGGGTGGTTGGCGTCCTTTTGGGCGTAGGGAGGTTGGCGACGAACGTTGGCTCTCGTGTGACTGGGGTATAAGGTGTATGATGTACTCTTCCCCTCGCCTTTTGTCTCACCTCCCAGATCCCCCCGCCCCCCACCCCGACACACACAGGAGTGTCAACACCTTCTGTGTGTGGTTTTGACTTTCCATGACTGTCTTCTTTCTTTCTTGACCAGACGTGGTGTTCGAATAGGTAGAGCTTCCCGTGCGGGAGATCGGTAGTTCGATTCCTCGTCGAATCAAACCAATGACGTAGAAAATGGATACTTGCCACTACCTAGGCTGGCATTCGGCATTACTAGGATAGAGCATGGATTGGTTAGCTCAGTGTCAGGGTAATGTGACTAAGTGGGAAATGGGGTCATGCTGCCGGTGGCCTGGTCTCCCAGTGTGGCAGCACTATAAAGTCACCAGGAGTTCGCACTGTCACAAGTTGGTGCCTGTCCTGATATGACCTTAATTCTTGCCAGGACATAAAACTCCAACAAACAAACGGTCTTTCTTTGCGTATGTGCCCCCCCCCCCCCCCCCGCACACACAGAGCATTTGAGATCTGAATGCGTTGCATGTACGCTTCACACACGCCGCTGTGTGTCTTGGGAGAGGAGGAGGATTGTCGAGGATCCAGATCGAGTATAAAACGTGCCGTTGACTCCTCCAACACCTCTAAGGTCCAATCAGAGGGCTGACCTGTGACCCCGACCCCGTCTGTCGCCTCGGTTAAGGGGTTAAGAACTAGAGGGGTCATGTGAACCTGTGAGAGCGAACTCAGGATGTCAGGCAGCTAAATGTGGCATCAACGGGGACATTTTAACATACATACATACATACATACATACATACATACATACATACATACATACATACATACATACATACATACATACATACATGTATGTACATACATACATGTACATACATACATGTATATACATACATACACATACATACATGTACATACATACATACATACATACATACATACATACATACATACATACATACATACACACACACACACACACATACATACATGTATGCATACAAAAGTCGAAAAGGTTCTCGTAGAACATAGTTAATACACTGAGGAAACAATAACTTTGACTTACTCCCCCCCCCCCCACACACACACAAAGGCTTAGTCATAGATCGATCGATCGATATTCACATTTTGCACTTTCCGTTGTGTAGGCTGTAGCTGGGACCCGGTGTATTGTGTCTGAGTTAGCCATTTAAAATAGAACTGATTCTGTCTAATTAATGTAAGCTAGATATTAAAGATAATTCTAATGTATAGCTCAGAAAATGTCAGAAACTCAAACCATCGGACGATGCAACTTTATGGATTTGTTGATTGAGACGAGTATCGTGTGCATGAGGATGGCACACACTTTATAAATACGCGGCGCATCGCACGAATGTCATGTGCGTATAGCCGTCCGCTGTAGGCACCGACGGTGCTTGACGTGGGCGGACAATGAGGCGCATCTGCCAGAGTGTGTGTACATATATCCCACTCCGGGCATGCGCAAAACCACTCCCAACACGCCAACATTGCAGGGGCAATACCCTGGGAATGTTGACTTTTGAGTGTATCTCGTGTGTGTGTGTTTGTAGATACGGTACTGTTTTTGTCAAGTGTGAAATGTACATATGTAAATTATAACATATTATGCTAATATGAAAATCCGGAAGAGCATTCTAATTATTGATATTATTGATACTACCGAAGAGTATTTCGAACTCCCAACCTTTAGGCACGGGAAGGCTGCGCTTTACTGATTCGACCGCAGCGTCCGATATCTTGACAAGTACATGAAAACACACACACACACACACACACACACACGCACGCACGCACACACACACACACTCGCTCGCTCACACACACACACACACACACACACACACACACACACACACACACACACACACACACACACACACACACACACACACACACACACACACACACACACACACACACACACACAGAGCATGCTCCTGCTACAACACCTCCGTCTGCATTTGCCGCTACCGCGGGGTGGTTATTGTCGGCGGCGCTCCTGTTTGTATAGCGTGTTTCCATGGTAACCTGCTGGTGATCCATAATGCATGCTGGGTACCAGGGGGTCCTGCTGCGGACGATCGCCTTGCTGTGTGCCTCTGTAACTTCAACATCCTGCTTTACTGCCCCTTTTACTGACCTATTGCAGAAAATGTGCTTCATAATTAGGTTTCTGAGTGTTTCACGATCAAGGTTAGATATGTAGAGTCAATTCGATATAATTATTTTGGTTTTGAAAATGTGATGCTTCTTCGGACTCTGCAGCTTTAAATATGGACTGTGATCAGATACCGTGACTGCCTCCTACCCACCTGAATGTATATCATGGTTGGCATGGCAACACTGAACTCCGCAGGGCCGTGTAGTGTCGGTATTCACGCGTAGTTTAAGGATGCGCTTCAAAGTTTGGTTTCTAGATTGCTCATCAGCTAAGTTTGTGGTTTAATGTTGGGGGTTAACGATTGTGTAGTATTTACAATTAAAGCGAAAAGGCAGGTAGAGGGACGCCATTAGGCTGGGTTAATTCGGTCAAGTAGAGTGGATAAACTTGGGTATTATTTGAACACTCACTTATCCCCATGACCCAAGTCAAAAGGCTTCTGTGTGTGTGTGTGTGTGTGTGTGTGTGTGTGTGTTTGGGGTTGCTGACAGAAATGTAAATACCTACAAACTTGGTGAACTTTTAATGTTACATAACTACTTTTAATGTTAAATTAGCTGTCCGAATCTTGATGGGAATGTATGTGTATGTGTATCAACATTTCTGGGCGAATAGTTCAAGCAATAAAGACATTTGAGAGGCGCAGGAATGCACACCCCATACACAATATATATGATGCAATATATATGTTGCTCAAACATAAAAACCCGAACAAGAAAGCTTTTGCCATGGGCGAAAATAGTCACAATAAGGACAGTTGAAACCTGACTTCCCGGCAATTTTCTGTGATTCCCTGACATTGCTAACCTAATTGGTGGGGGGGGGGGGGGGGTAGCGTTTTCGTGGAAATTCACCATTCATTCTGCCGGAATCCACTAGGTGGCACCAGGGACTCGGCCTGATTTCCGTGGGTTTTCTTTGCCGGAGACCACTTTCATCCCTGTATATGACAAAAATGTACTTTACATGGCCTGTCTTACAGTTACACACAGCTCCAACAGAGACCTGCCCACTCAAGTACCCCTTTACATCCAGGCTTAATCACCTCTCAATATCCTCGGTGAACAATGGACGCACAGCGTGAGCTAACACGTGGGGTGGGGGGCATTAAACATGGACATGATAAAACCAACACTATGCCGCCAGAACGTGGTGCTCGACCTCTCATCGCTGCCACTTACAGGCCCAGCTCGAACCACGGCAGTAAGAACTCACCGGTTCGCATGCGCCTGGACAGAGTTGTGTGGAGCCACGGTGTCACCAAGAGTTTGTAGGACGTAAAACTCCAACAAGCAAACAAAAAGATAACAGAAATCTCACAACGCCCGCGTCATCACGTCGTCTCATACTCCCCGGGCTTTGTGTAGCGTCTTTGTGCTAGTCATGAAAGAAACATGGAAGGGAGACCAGTGCATCGGTACCGATCTAATACATACATATGTATACATACATACATACATACATACATACATACATACATACATACATACATACATACATACATACATACATACATACATACATACATACATACATACATACATGCATACATACATACATACATACATACACATACATACATACATACATGTATACATACATGTATACATATATGTATACATATGAGACTGTCTCTCTCCACGCTCAGGGGACAAAGTTGTGCTTCACAGTGGAGGGGTGGTGTGGCATAGTCGACAGCAGCACCTGGAAGCGGTTGGCTCGGATGCCAAAGGCATTCGTCACCACTCTCCTATCTCGGGAGAGCCGGTAGTTGAAAAGTCGCTCATTTGTCAACCCCCTCCTGCTGTACGGCTTCATCATTGTCGGCTGCAGGGCGAAGGCATTGTCACCAATGAGGAAATACAGCACATCCTTCTGCCCATCCAGGGTCCAGAAAACCGATGGTGCCACCCTCAGTGCCCGCCTTCAGCTCCGAGTCGTTGTAGATCTGGGCGTCAGATGCGGAGCCCATACCCCCAAGATCTACCCAGATGAACTTGGAGGCCGCTTCTACAAGCACCAACAGGACCATGGATTAAAACCCCTTGTAATTGTAACAGAGTGACCCACTCTTTGGAGGGCACCAGCAGGCGATGTGCTTCCCATCCAGAGCGCCACGGGTATGGGGGAAGTTCCACTTCTCCAGGAATTGGCCGGCGATGGCATGCCATCCTTGTGGAGTCACGGGGCACGTCATGACCTCGTCCAGGTACTCATCGATGAGGGCCTGACACACTTCACACACGATGAACGACTGTGTGTTGTGGGGGCCCTCCACCCGAACTTCATCGACGCGTATTTGTTCCCTGGCGCCAGGTGCCGCCGAGTAAGTGCGATCTTCAGCCCAGCCTTGAGCGGCACCCTGTATGTTGTGTACTTTTTGGCGATCCTGGGTAATACTCTCGCCACAATCTTGTCAAACATCTGGGGAGGGATCTGCATAAAGTTAAATAATGACGCAGTGTCCTCGCTGCGAGGCTCAACCATAACCTTGTCATAACAACCCAAACTGTGGCCGCCTCCCGATCTAGGGTCTGACCCACATTCTCCGCTGCTGCCTCCTGCTTCTCCTATGGACACGGGCCGCCAGAAGAGCCATGAGGTAGAGATCTAGCTCATGCTGGTAAATGGCAACTTTGTAGTGATGTTGGAAATGTAGATGGAGTGTAGGGACATCCATCCTCTCTGAAGTGTTGAGTAGGTCTGCTGGAAGAAGCCAGGTTGTGCCTTGATATACCGACCGCCAACACGCTGGTGATACGCTAGGGGCACGCTCGCATACACTAGGGGTACGCTCGCATACTTTAACAGAATGTTGTGAGTACATTATATACGTTAGCCTGGCATCGGTTGTACATATGGCTAACGTGTACCAACATACCACTAATATACTCCTAACGTAGGCTGATGTACACCTAACGTTCACATAGCTTATGAGGAACGTACAAGCCACATGTCGACACACGTTGGTAATTTTGAACATGCACAAACATTTTTCAGACCCTCGACGTAAGACGAGGTATAACAGCGTATCCCGAACGTATGACTAACGTACAACGACGTACGGCGACGTGGTGGTAGAAAATCACATACATCGGCATACGCTAAGGCTCTACGTCATACTGTGACAGGCCCTTTAGGAGTCTTCCCACTCACACAGTAGTTGTAATATTGAATCCCCCCCACCCCCACAAGAAAAAAAACCCCAAAATCTTACCTTAAACTTAAAGCTTTTGAGGGGGGGGGGGAGGGGGGTCAATCATAGGACATGGGAAATCAAAGCACATTTCACGACATCCTTTGTGCTGAATCGTGTGATGTCTCATCCTTCTGTTTTCTCTTTGTGGTGTTTTTTTCCCCCAAACATCAAAAGCACGACATACAAGAGCGCCCCTCGATTGGGAAGTCAGGTGGGTGGCAGGCGGGGGGCGTGCGGGGACGGGGGCGGGGGACGAGCCAATTACTGTGTAGGGCCTTTAATTATGGTCTGTGTGGAGATTAGGCTAAGATGAAGGCCAGATCCCCCCCCCCCCCCCCCCCCCATATGTATATATATACACACTCGGCCTTTATCACGCCGTTTGGGTGGAGGCCCATTAAGGCATTGTATGGACGCACCCCAGGTCACGGTCCAGCTGGTCTAAGATGGGTTCACTCAGGCGTGAAGTCTGTGCAGTATCAGCAGTACACTGGACTAAATTGGTCATTCTGTATCCTGCGTCCCATCACCAAATGCACCCCCCCCCCCCCCGCGACTATCTGCTCTGATTGTGCACAATGGGCATGTCTTTTAGTGCCAATTTACACAATACCGATCCCCATATGACCATAGGTGTTGCCAGGACGAACCCCGACAACCCCCAACAAACAAATCGGAACTGTGATTAATTGAATAATGTTGTTTGTCAGCGCCAGACACTTGTCTTGCAGTCACATAGTAAAATGGTTCATTTGTAATTTGGGAAACTCCATGCAATAATTAATAGAAGTATTAAATGTTGATTTACTTTATTGCCTCAGCGTGCTTCAATAGAAAATAAAATACGTTCAAAACTAATTACAGTTTAAACATTTAAAAAGAAGCGCGGGGTGGAGACAAAAAGAAGAGGTCACATGACCCCTCATTTAATAGCCCAAAGCCATGCTGAAACGCGACAAGTGCTTTGTATTGAACTGCAAGCAAGTGACAAAACATCAACAACCTGTGCGGGGAATCGCGGATTCGATTCCCGGCCGAGTCAAACTAAGGGTATTGTTATATACCGCTATCTCGTTTGGCCCTTGATATTAGTAGGACACGGTATCCCGTGGGGCTGCACTATACAATCGCGAGGAGTGCGCACTGTCGTACATCGGCACCCCATAATAATTTTATCCTATGTGTATCTATGGTGCAAAACCAGTATAATTTAATCTAAGAAATGTCCTGTTTTGGGTGGTGTTTTTTAATAGAAAGCTTTTGGGTCTTTGACAAATGCGTTTTCTGTTGCAGGGAAGCAAAACAAAAGTATGGTAGCGAGGGATTGACAAATATATATACCGTGAATCCCTGGACTGTGATGTAATTTGATGTAAGCAAAAGGGATAACCCATGTAATTTGGCAGAAGATTTTCATTGAATCAAGCAACCCTGTATCACCACGTATCTGTTGTGGACTGATAGGGTCTATTTCTAAAGATTAAATAATTGAATACCAAGGTTGCATGCTTGCATGTACTGTTTATATATCTGCATTGTTTTAGAATTAACATTTGATTTTCAGATAGAGTATTCCATACAGCATCTTTAAAGGAACTAAAGTCCATTTCTTTAAATGTTGATCTCTTCCTATTTTAATTATTTTCAGCAGAAAAGAATTACAGTCGGAAAATTGTTGCAACTGAAACACAACTTCTTTTTTGTTATGCATTGGCACCTGTGTGTACCCAGAAGAATTGGTTACAGTTCCATACCTGGCAACTAGTGGCCATAATGATGCCTAGTTAGTGCAGTAGATAGCCAGAGGAGGCGCTGCACAGTCCTCCTGGACGTGGCTATGGACTCCCTCACCGTTCACCACGCCTACTCCTGGACAGTGTCCAGGTTCCACTGAGGGGCGGGCCAGGATCCAAATACCACCAGCTGTTGTAGCGCCTCCTCCCACCTTCTGGGGCTGGTCAATAATATTCATCAGCAGCACCGCCTACGGCGCTGTCAATAATACATGGTTAATTGGCTAGTGTTTAACCATTAATTGGTAGTTAGCGCTGCTCGAGTTAATTATCGTCAATAGGTAAATATGATGCATTTGGCGGGCGGGTGGGCGGGCGCACCCCCACATGCGGCCCCCCCCCCCCCCCCCCACACACACACACAGGAAGGAGGGAGAGGCGGGAGAGAGAAGCAGTACCACCCCCATATAGCATTTAATTAATGTCGATAAAAAGCATAACATTTACCTAAATTTGATTGTACAGGTCGAAACTTAGATACTGGTGCACTTATTAAGCATTTGTTTCTGCATATCAGTTTGATAGGACCTGTCACTACTAAAACCTATGTTGTCCCAACCTTTTGGTGTGCACACCGCAGGTAATTTTGTGTGATTTCACTTCAGATCAGATATCTCCAAAGCAAGCAGTTTAGGATAAAAGTTACCTCAGCCGAAAAGTAGCGTAGATTATAATGATCAACTTAATATATTTATTTAAAAAATAGGGCTGAAACTCAAAACCACCAGACTGCAACTGTAGGATAAACCAATGGTGGAAAGGGGGTGGGCCATACCCAATTCTAAATAAATGCTAACTGGTCCAAATTGGTGGATACACAACTCTCATGGTGAGTGATATGTTGCCTAGACCGTGCTTACTTAATTATTTACACTTGGTGGACTTTTAGTATGATGTACGATAGACCATAAAGTACCCCCCCCCCCCCCCCCACTATATCCATCCAGGACCGGACGCCGTGGCCGAATCAGTAGAACGCAGTCTTCCCGTGCGGAAGGTGGGGAGTTCGAATCCCGGTCGAGTCAAACCAATGACTTACAAAATTGATACTTGTGGCCACCTAGCCTGGCGCTTGACATTACTAGAATAGGGCAGTGATTGGCTAGCTCAGTGTCAGGATAATGTGACTGAAGAATATGGGGTCATGGTGCAGGCGGCCTGGTCTCCCAGTGGCGCATCACTATGAAGTCACCATGAGTGTGCTCCGTCACAAGTCGGTACCCGTCCTGATATGATCATTCATAGATGTTGCTAAGATGTAAAACCCCAACACGCAAACATGCACCCAGCACCTCCCTGTGTGTGTGTGGAGATGGGCTTTCCTTCGTCTAGGTGATATAAAATTTACTCCACTCTACACAATGAACCTAGCGCCACATAACTACCCTCGCAGGCCGGCGATTGGCAGGCAGGCGCGACAATATACATCTTTCCACTGTTATATTACGGTTTCATGACGCATCTATCACAAATTGATATTGTCGTGGAGGTGATGAAAATGGGGAATTTTGCGCATAGGGCAGGATTAGAACCCACGCATCTTGCCATTCCGTTGCTAGTGTGTTAACCATTTCACTACGTAGGCTCTCTGATGCAATTACCATATCCACCACACCTACCTGTCTATCATCTCTATGTGGATCCTTGCCTCAGAGGTCAGTGCAGACTACCACAATATCAAAGTAGTGAAGCTGCCTTGTAGCCAACTCTACTTTGATATCACTATCCTAGTATCAGTCTACGATAAGCAAGTCTTGGAACCATAATTAAGTTAATGGTGAACAGGCCATTTATTTATCACACCACCCATATATTATGTTTATTCCTAGTTAGAAACGCCAAATTTGTAATAATTTACCAGACGGAGACAGAGGTAGTATATAATGGTTGTTTATTTCTTATCGCAAAGGGCTCACATATGATGCAACAGTTCAATATGATATATAATAACAGGTATGGTTCAATAAGTCAGATAGGTATGTATAGTCAAATATGATATCAGATATGCAGAACAGTGGTCCAGTATGGTACAAGATTGATAACCGGCAGTCCAGAGCATTTCAGGCTTCCCCAACCAGAGTGAATCAAATGGTTAAAACTCTCAACCAATTCAAGGGAGAGTTTGAGGCCTGGGGCTGATCTGGTCCCTAGGGACATGTGTGAACTGCCGCAGAGGACCAGAAACTAAGCTCCATTATCTTCTTAAGCGAGCATCTGGAGGCAGCACATGCCTGGGCACAGCCCCTTCTGAGACTGTGTAGAGAGTAGTAGTGAGGTGCAGTGTGGCCAGTGCCTGAAAGGGCCATTTGTAGTTCTGCCAGGAGGATCGGTGCTGTAAGGGGGCCCCCCTTTTGGTAATGTGAAGGAGGGGGTCTGTCTGCAGAGGTGCCTGGAGTCGTATATAACGGCACCAGGCTGTCACTGGGCAGCACACAGAGTGGGGATGTGGTGTGATGATGACGGTGCAACCTTGTCCTGGTCTCCACCTGGTCTTTGTGGACCATACTGTTACAGTGAGCCCTTTGATCGTGAGTACCAGGTCGTGTCGTCGTAGTGAGTGGTCAGGGTCTTTGGGGGGGGGGGGGGGCGTGGCGTGGCTGGCTGGCAGGCAGGTTCCCGTATCTGAACAGTGTGGTGTAGCCAATCAATATGGCCGTTATGAGCACCGCAGCGTGTGGTCCAGCGGTGATCAGGTGTCGGACTACTGCTTGTATTGAGGATGGTGACAGGGGCAGGGCTTGTGTTATGTGGTTTGATAGTCTGAGTACTCCACTCCGCGCTTCATTAAGGTTGAGGGGTAGGAGTCAAATGCTGATGTGGTGCCCCCAAACAGGAGTACCCATGTTCTGGCACCGCTAATATAATTCATTACGGTACCTGGTGCTGTAGGGATTCATTGAGTGATAGTGTGTAGGCGAGGAGGTCGTACTGGGCCGGAGCCAGTTGGTCGAAGTGGTGGGTTGCTGCAAATT
Organism: Branchipolynoe longqiensis; assembly: GCA_030323885.1. Lineage (NCBI taxonomy): Eukaryota > Metazoa > Annelida > Polychaeta > Phyllodocida > Polynoidae > Branchipolynoe > Branchipolynoe longqiensis. The sequence continues at coordinate 67,972,966 of CM059188.1, forward strand.
GAAGGTGTCTTTATGCCTGCACCGACTTATTCTTCCACATTCCGACTGCTAGTCCGGCGAAGTAGACCTCCATCACCCTGGTGTGTCTGTCGTCTGGGTAACCTGAGGATAGAGGGGCAATTATAGTCGAGATACCCAGGTTATCCTACAGACCTGTAGTGAAGACGTCATCGAATGTTATGTTAATTTCAGTGAACTTCATTTTGCGGGTGAGTATGTCGGCTTTCTTGTCAGTGGCATCGTCAATGCTTTTCCTACTAAGGGCATCGGCATGGATCAGATCCTTGCCAGGCTTGTGGAGAATCTCCACCCGCCAATGTTTGGTGGCCGCATACAGCCAGATCTCTCTGGCGCAGGTCATTATTATCCACGTTTGTCACGGTGGGGGGGGGGGGGGGGGGGCGGGCCCTTTGGGGAGCACCCACTCATGACTAGACTTTTACAAGGTATTAGCAACCTAAAGGCAGCAGCACCCAAATACGAGAGTATCTGGGACCCGAAGATGCTACTAAACCACATACAGGCGTGGGGGGCGCATAGAGGGGCTGGACTGTGAAAAATATCAACAAAAGGACCGAATGCCTCTTCATGCTAGCCACGGGCCAGAGGCTACAGGCATTGAGCCTACTCAAAAGGACAGACTTCTGTTGGGAAGACGGGGCATGTACTATATGTTAGACGACCCATATGAAATCCAACGACCCAGCCAGGAACCCATTGGTACTGAGGTTCAGACAATTTTAGGTGAGAGAACTATGTGTCTATGAATGCCTGAAGTGGTACATAGCAAGGAGGAGCCTAAAGGGGTGGGGCCAGTGGTATTTCCGACCACACGCAATCCACACATTCAGGCCTCGCAAGAGACCCTAACCAGATATGTTTGCACCACCATGCAGGAGGTGGGGGTGGACATGAGCCTATTCACACCATACTCATGCAGACACGTAGCAACAAGTGCAGCCATGAAAAGACAGGTACCACTGCTACAATCAGCCGGGTGAACTGGGAAAGGCACCTTCCAGCGGTTCTACAACCGACTGGTCACATGACAGGTGACAAACGCTAGCCTGATACCGTCGATCTGGAGACAGACGACCTAAGACTTAAGCATAAACACTATCTATCCATGTAAAAATATTTATCCGAGGTATAGATGGGCTGTAAGAGTACAGTACACAAAAAGAAATAAATAAAAGCAAAATAGCACCAAAATATTGAATTTGGTAATTTGTTTCTCATAAACATAAGGTAAATACAGTGATTAACACAATAAACGATCTTGGGGTACAGCAGCAATACAAAGTAGCGGTTGGCCTTGTGGCCTGATTACCATCAATAATATTATATTCTGCTAATATCATGCAGCAGAATAGAGATTATTATGGTAAAGACAGGCCATGAGGGGCCAACTGCCCACCTTACGCCAGGGGGCGTTATTATTAATGTAAAAATAAAAACACCACCCTGACCTTTAAACCATCCTAACTACAACTGTACCCCACGACCGAGAGTACAAAAAAATGACGAGAACACGACCAAAGTGACATCCAGTAGCTGTTGGCCCCTTGTGGCCTTTCTTCACCATAATAATCCATATTCTGCTGCATGATAATAGCAGAACATAATATTATAGCGAATGGTAGACAGGAAGTGTGAACACTTATTTGTCTCTCTCTTTTTTTTTGTTTTTTTTTTGGTACATTAGTTGTCCCAAGCAGGGGAAATCCCAGTCACAGACGACTGGTCTTCCCCACTCCACTGCACGTCGATAGAAAGCCCGAGCCTACACTTTTACCGACCCAAGGGATTTTTAACCTCCCACACCACATAGACATGGTATGAGAGCAACCGGCCTTTGATGACGCTGTAAGTTATACACAGCAGTGGAAATCCAAATTGGCAGAGGTGGGGGGCACAGGGAATAGAACCACCAACCTTCAGATTAGGAGTCTGACCAGAAAAAAGTCGGACACTCTAACCACTCCGCCACAGAGAACACCACAAAAATGCCACAAAAATGATCAATCTAATATATTTATCTCAGAAAATGACAGAAATTCAAAACCATCAGACTACAACTTTACATATGCACAGACGTGTTCTGTGAGTTGCGTTCTATTTTGTCAATGTAGGAGAATATGTAATGAGGGGTGGATTGAAACCTGAAATTTCAGTGAAAATTCCCTGTGGAAATAGTGCTTCGATTGGGGTGCCGCAAAACCACAGCCGCGGGAGAAACGCGAGACGGGCGTTCACTGAGTCGGTGAACGTCTGCTGCAATCCGCAGGTTAAAGTTTCATAGTCCGATGGTTCTGAATTTCTGTATTTTTTCTGAGATAAATATATTAGATCGATCACTAGTATCTACTTTACATTAGTTCAAAGTTATTTTAATTTTAAATGGTAAACCTTTGAGATATTTTGAGCGCAAACATGGAAAATTAGTTTTGGCAAGCTTGCCAAAACTCTGACACCATAGACTTCTGCAGTAGCAGGTTCTGTTAAATTGACTAAGTATTGCCTTCTACACTGAAACAAATGCTTAATAAGTGCATCAGTATCTAAGTTAGATATGTAAAATTAAATCTAGATCATTGGTTTGCTTTTGAAAATGTGATATTTCATCATCGGACGATGCAGCTTTAACTCAATGGGAGGGCGGGTGGGGGGGGGGGGAGGATTGGAGTGAGGGGAGAGGAGGCAAATCATTTATTCAGTAACCGCCTCCCCACCCCACCCACACACCTGCCCTACTTAAGACGGGGAAACACGTCAGTGGTGGTGACCTTGACCTCTACGTATCATGTTTGCGAACATGTGCGGTGCGGCGATGGTACTACTTCTCAATGTCGAATGAGCTACTTTTTTTCTTTTCTTTTTTTAAAGTTATTTGTTTGATTTTCGGGCCAGGTTTGTTATGTTTCACAACACTAACGAAATGCCGACCGTGTGCAGTAATTGGGACTGTGTTCCTGCGTCGAAGCAGAATGAAACCTCATTTAGAACGCAGCTGTGCACATTGAAGGCATCACGTCACCTTGTTTAAAGCTGCATAGTCCGATGAAAATATCAAATTTTCAAAACCAAAGCAACTATCTAAATGTGATTTTACATATCTAACTTAGATACTGGTGCACTTATTAAACATTTGTCACCACACAGAAGGGAATACCGAGGCAATTGAATATAACCTGTTACTGCAGAAGCCTATGGGGTCAGAGTTTTGGCGTGCTTGCCAAAATGAATTTTGCATGGTTCCACTTCAAATATCTCAAAAGTTAGCCACTTAAAATAAAATTTACTTCAAGCTAAAGTAAGGTACATAATAACGACAGGCATGAGCATTTCCCGCCAATGGGCTGATTTCCGCCAATTAGAACAAGCAGAAAAAATGAACCAACATTGTTATTAAAATGAACTTCAGATTAGTTTTATTATCGTATTCCTTGACATGTTATGCTTTATTATAGCAGTTATGCAAGTATTAAGAACTGATGGAGGGAGTATAAGACTATATATTGAGGAAGTATAAGACTATATATTGAGGAAGTATAAGACTATATATTGAGGGAGCATAAGGCTATATATTGTTGTTAAAATGAAATTTACATTACCTTTATCATATTCATTTACATTTATTATAACAATTAAACAAGTATTACCATATTACAAGGACTGCCAGCTGAAGGGGTATAAGACAATAAATTAAATAACAAACTATTAACTATGGTATAGGTGTATTATTTATATTATTGACTTATCATTTATGCAAGATTACAAGAAAAACACTTCTGTATTCTTAGAGTACTTGTCTATATGCCTACGTTACAGGTGAAGAGGTCTATATACTGGTCTATATACCTTATGTCACAGGTGAAGAGTGAAATTTCTCCCTCCTAAGTGGCTACCAAATTGCACCAATTGTGTCCTTGTAATCGTGGGAGGGGGGTGGCTCCCCCCCCCCCCCCATCTCGGCCTTTGGCTGAGTTTTGAGGCATACGCCCACAATCAGCTCATTTGTTTTACTTCTCTGCTCATGTCTGTAACGATCAACCTAATGTATTTATCTCAGAAAATTTCAGAAACTCAAAACCATCAGACTATGCAACTTTATGGGGTAGATGTTTATATCCACACGTTATTTTCGACGTATTCATTCATTGACCCCCCAATGGCCGATGTCTACTTTTTAAACAAACAAACAAATCGACGTGTTCATTGGTGTTAAGCACAACATACACAAGCTGGAGGTGTCAACAGTCTTATTTAGGTTTCATTGTGTAGATCCTGATGTTATGTGTTGTGGATGTAATAACTAATATCCAGTATTCTTTTCAATTAAAATTAAAAGCACCAATGAAAACACGTGTAATGTATACTTTCTTCTAAATTTATAGACTGATGTTTCAACGTCGTAAAAATGTTATGTGTTGAATTGTAATGTTTTGAAATAATCAATCAATAAAGTTTTGTTGTTTTAAAAGGCACTTATGTTTGGCGATGCAGTGACTATGCTCTAACGTTGTTTGTTTGCGTTTTACGTCATAGTAAAATCTATGGTCATATCAGGATGGGTAGCAACTTGTGACTGCACACTCGTGGTGACTTTATAGTCTGCCACACTGGGAGACCAGGCCGTTGGCACCATGACCTACTGAGTTAACTAGTCCTTTCCCTATCCTAGTATAGTAGTAATGCAGAGCCCCAGACTAGATAGCGACACGTATAAATTTGTGTAATTTATTGGTTTGACTTAGCTTCGATTCAGGGAAGCCTGCGTTCTACCGATTCGATCACCGCGTCCGATGTTCTAACTTATATCGGCTTTGGTATAGCATTTACACACACACAGACAAACACACCCACACGAGAAAAAGAAGTAAGACGGTACGAAACATATTGACGTTTCATAGTTACTCATTTGTATGGGGGGGGGGGGGATCTAGTTTGCAGTGACAAGAATCGGGGAATTGTTAGTGTGACATTGGACGTCGAGGAACGCTTCGTGTTACTCGCCCCAGTGAACGCTTAGGGAATCCAATCTGTGAATGGATGGAGAGCATCATCAAACAGCTCCCAACCCCCACCTGTACCCATTACACACCACCCACGGTGAGAACTGTGGCTTCACGTAGCTGTCCTAAGCAGCTCCTTCTTCTTCTTCTTCTTCTTCTTCTTCTTCTCCTTCTTCTCCTTCTATTTCCCCTTGTCCTTCCTCGTCTTCTTTTTTTTCTCCTCCTTTTTCTCTTTAAAAAAGTGATGTTTGTTAAAATAACCCATTTTGTCAGTGCTGGTTTTCCTGCCATGTCTATACTAGTGTTGTTTTACGCAAGTAATTGTAGTGGTGAATAAAGTAGGGAATTAGAATGTGATAAATGATTTAAAAAATAATGTGCTGTGGTACGTTTTGGTTGGTGGTGGTGTTGTGGAAGTCGGCTCCATGACGGGTTGCCTCGTGTAAGTACATATTGACGGTTATTCTGATTTATTTAATTTGACGGTATGTGGGACATGTGCGTACATGTCTAGCGGTTTACTGTAGTGTTTGGCAGGGAGTAGACAGTGGGCATTTGGATGCACATACCGTCATAAGGGACTGGAGCACAACAAGGGAGAAAGAGAGGGACAGAGAGTTTATTGGGGGTTCACGTCCGAGCAACATCTACGGTCATATCAGGATAGGCACTGACAATTGATATTTACAGTCTTAGGCAGGGAGGTGGGGGGGGGGGAGTTTATTGGGTTTTAGGTCCGAGCAACATCTATAGTCATATCAGCAGGATGGGCACAGAAATTTGATATTGACAGTGGTTATTGGGTCATGATGCCAGAGCTTTAATATTGCACTGAGGATGGAATCGCCATTGGTTAGCCCTATGTGGCTAGGATCAAAACCCCAAATAAAGAAACAAACCTATGGTTTTCTATACAGGAGCGGGACGTAGCTCAGGCGGTTGAGTGTCCACTTGTGACGGTGTGGGTCATCCGTTCGATCATGCTCAGTGGACACTTTTGCAGTTTGGACTATTTTCCATTCCAAGCAGTGATCCACAACTGGTTCATCAAAGGCTCTGGTATGTGCTGTCTTGTCTGTGGGAAAGTGCATATAAAAGACCCTTGCTGCTTATCGGAAAGAGTAGCCTATGTGGCGGCAGCAGGTTTCCTCCAAAGAAATATGTCAGAATGACCATATGTTTGACGTCCAATAGCTGATGATAAAAATCAATGCGCTCTAGAGGCATTATTAATTGCACTAAAACTAACTTTTTTGTGGGTTTTCTATACATTACAGATAATAAATGAAACCGAGATCTATCAAATTTTCCTAAGCAAATTTAGCTCCACGTAGGAAAGTTCTGAACGGGGTCGCAAGTTACTGTGGGTGGTGTGGGCCGTGGTGGTGAGGATTGAAAGGGGGTGGGTAGGTGGTGGTGGTGTAGGGGTATCGTGGTGGTACTGGTGTAGGTGGGACATTAGCACTGGTGGAGGGGCGGGAAGGTCAGATGGTTGGAGGAGATGAGTGGGACCTAGAGTGCAGGCGGACCTGCTGGAAGGATTAGAAATGGGATTTTTTTTAAGCAACGGGATTCCTGTGAGATAGACGCCAATGGATGGGGGCAGGAGAGTGGTTTGATGCTTTGGGAGGCCATTGAGAGCCCCTTAACCGGATAGAGTCTGGTATTGGTAAGGGGGCATGCATGGGCAAAGATTACGGGTGTTTACTGATCTGATACCCAAATGTGTTTTTATTGTTGCTCGCTGGTTCTCACTCACATCTGGTTGTTGGACAGATATGTCACTTCCGAGATAACAACATTGATGTGCATCCCGTGGCGCAGCCAGGTTCAAGGTCTTACATACATGAAGTGGCCTTCTTTTTTTTTTAATACTTAGTTGAAAATTTGTTACGTAGAAATGTTTTTCAGTAAATTAATTGATTAAGCAAAGGTAATTTCAACCTATCCTAGTAATGCCAAGAACCAGGCTAGGTAACGAAAAGTGTCAATTGTTAAGTCATTAGTTTGATTCGGTTTTATGTTCGAAAATGGGGTTTGGTCCTGGCAACATATACGGTCATATCAGGACGGGTACTGACTTGTGACAGTACACAGTTATGGAGACCTCATAGTGCTGCCCCACTGGCAGACCAAGCTGCTGGTGCCGTGATCCAATTTCCCACTCAGTCACATTATCCTGACACTGAGCTAACCAGACTTTAGTCAAGCCTGGTACACACTTCCCATATACGATTCACATGCTAAAACTCATTGCCCGACGCGACCCGACCCAACCCGGCCCGATTCCTGAAAAACATTGAAAATGGGGGACAATACACATATCCCGACTGCTAAAGACTGGGGTGCTCACATATACCGTCCGTTTCACCACTGGTCTCTGGACACGTGGTGTCATTTGCCTGAACTAGACCAACATGAGCGCCTCCTATTATGACAACCCTCTTTCATTCCCCCTCTTCCATTCCCCCTTTCCATTCCCCCCTCTACTACTACTACTGATAATACTACTACTACAATATTTCCATTCCTCTTTTTGCGTTTTCCTGCCGGTCTCTCAAGCTGAATCAATATGGCGGCGCCACGTCCTGGGAAATTTGCGGACAGGTTTGGAGGTGTGCACAGACCCGAAATGCAACTGTCTAGGCAATCAGAAGTGTTGGTATCTCGACCACCTCGTTGGTGTTACTTAATGCTGGGCCGGAGCTGGTGGGTGCGTGTCTTTAGAAGCCTGCCCCGCACTGGGCGCGGCCTGCTGGGAGCCAGTACTGCTCAGTTGGCTGCTGGAGTGGCCCGATGCATTGATGAGGTGCACTGCCGTGCGGGGGGGGGGGGGGGGGGGGGGGTGGAAGTGGGCAGAATGGGGGGGGGGGGGGGGGGGAGTGCTCTCAGGTCAGGCCGGTCCAGGTTGTGATGTATGTAACCGCCCGACAAACCCGAAACCGAAACCCACAGTTGGCCGGCGGCACGGGCTGCGCGTTGCCGAATAAAGCATTATGAAACCAGACGTCGTTGAGTAGAGTCGGTTCTTAATCACTATCACATGGTGTCAGACGCGAACCTGCAAACACTATGGCACTGTCAGGGCTGAAGCCCCCAGGACATCTAAATCTAGATGGCAATCTAGCGACCAGTTGGAGGAGTTGTTGCTGTCTGTTTATCTTTCTCTCTTTCTCCGTTTCCCTCTTTCTCTGTCTTTCCTTCTCGCTCTCTCTCTCTCTCTCTCTCTCTCTCTCTCTCTCTCTCTCTCTCTCTCTCTCTCTCTCTCTCTCTCATATTCTGTGCCTCATTCTCCCTGTCCGGATATGACCTTAGATTTTGCTAGGACGTAAATCCCCCAACAAAGAAACAAACGTCCCTCATTCTCTCTCCTTCCCTCTCTTCCTCCCTTTCTTACTCTTTCTCTCTTGCTCTCTTTTTCTATCGCCGTTTGTCCTTTTCTCTCACTCACACAGTCACCTACATCTCCCTCCCCCATTCTAGCCCTCACCCCATGCGATGCCCCCCGCCCCCACACACACACCCAAGGCCGTTATCCCATCTCTATTCAGTGTTGAGGAACCTCCCCCGCTCTCTCCAAGGACCGAGCCCAAATTACAGTGTGGGCATATGTGAAGGAGATCACATGGTATAGGGCACACACACACGCACGCGCGAACGCACGCGCGAACGCACGCACGCACGCACGCACGCACGCACGCACGCACGCACGCACGCACGCACGCACGCACACACACACACACACATACACACACAAACGTAAATCTCGTCCCCCACGAGTCTCCACCCGTCAGCCCCCATAGACGTTATCAGGGATCCAGCCCTAGAAGTAGGTCAACCGTGATAAGCCATTTCACCGCTGGGAGGCAGCGCAGTCCAATTCACTCAGGTGGAAAACTGTATTATGTGCAGTAGACGTGGTGAGGCATGACGTCATCAATCCGCTCTGCCCATTACACTCACTCAACTCAACTCAGTCACTCGCTCTACCCACTCACTCACCTCAGGCACTCGCTCTACCCACTCACTCACCTCAGTCACTTGCTCTACCCACTCACTCACCTCAGTCACTCGCTCTACCCACTCACTCTACCCACTCGCTCAACTCAGTTACTCACTCTACCCACTCACTATACCCACTCACTCACCTCAGTCACTCGCTCTACCCACTCACTCTACCCACTCACTCAACTCAGTCACTCGCTCTACCCACTCACTCTACCCACTCACTCTACCCACTCACTCACCTCAGTCACTCACTCTACCCACTCACTCTACCCACTCACTCTACCCACTCACTCAACTCAGTTACTCGCTCTACCCACTCACTCTACCCACTCACTCACCTCAGTCACTCACTCTACCCACTCACTCTACCCACTCACTCAACTCAGTTACTCGCTCTACCCACTCACTCTACCCACTCACTCAACTCAGTTACTCGCTCTACCCACTCACTCTACCCACTCACTCAATTCAGTTACTCGCTCTACCGACTCACTCTACCCACTCACTCAACTCAGTTACTCGCTCTACCCACTCACTATACCCACTCACTCAACTCAGTCACTCGCTCTACCCACTCACTCTACCCACTCACTCAACTCAGTTACTCGCTCTACCCACTCACTCTACCCACTCACTCAACTCAGTAATCAAGACAGCCACCGTGTAGTAGTGGGGCTCATGACGGACTACGACAAGTGATTACAATGTCATGACCTGGAATGGAATGATGTAAGGGGACCACCCTGATGCGCATTTACTTGTACCTAAAAGATGGAGAGGGATCTAAGTATATAAAGAGGGGCGGGGGGTAGTCTTATAGCTATGGCTATTGGGTAGGTCATTTATATTTGTTTATGAGAGCCATGTCTGCACTAGTTGGATTCTCATTTGATCTAAATATCATCAACATCATCATCACCACCATCACCATCATCAATCCGTTAACCGTGAGGGTCTAAGAGTAAACAAGCTGCACCCCACCTATGACATACACAAAAGAACCAAAGTGAAATTACTAGAAAATAGGAGAATAATTCATTTGAAAACATTAGCATATAGCTATAGTCAAAACAATAAACTCCTAACAAAACCGCAAAGGGCTACTAGAGCAAATGATGCGCCACTACTGAAGCAGACCAGAAGCCAAATAAAAGCTCATGAGAGAAGCACGCTGGAAATGGCTGCCAAGGTGTGGAATGCCCAAACGGTAATGGAACGACAAATTCCTGACCTAAAAACGTACAAACAATTTCTGTGCAAATTAGGCTAGGAAACCCCCACTAAGCTGCACTGCAAAGGTGCATGTGATATGTCATGGCCCACCAGCAGGACATCCAATGGAAGGTAACCATGCCAAGAGTAGCCATATAACACACCACACAGGTACGTACAAGCCTATCATATGTAAATAGGAGTAAGCTAGTCTAGTAATAAGAGTAGAACAAAATAAGATACATATATGCCAAGAAAATTAAAAAAAACTAACATAGGCTACTAACCATGCCAACCAATTATCTATCTGCTACTGAAAATTGAAATGCAGGCAATCAAATAACTTATCAGCAGCTACTGTGTGGTAAGATAACACCAACACTACAACTGGCCAGCATTGAAAACAAGCCTGGGTACCCGGGCTATATGCTATGGACAGTATAAATACAGACTCAATAAAAAAAAAATTTAAATTTAAAAAAAGGGTCATTGGGGTACCACAGATGACTTTGCAGCCAGTTTTATCCAGTTTTCCCTGTTCTCCACTGCCTTCTGGGAATTGCTGAAATCCAGGCCTTTCCATTCACTGATGTTGTCTTTCAACCTTTTCCTTTGTCCGCTTTGTTTCCTTCCCCTTTTACTGTGACTTACAAGATGGTTTTGCCCAGACCTGATGAAGGGGAAATATGGCCAGAATAAACTCTTTGTATATGATATTTTGTTTTCTTTGTTTGGAATATGGTAAGTGTAGTGTCAGGTGTTAGGTCATGTGTGCTATATATATATATATTATATATATAAATGAAGATGGGAGGTTCGGTTAGCTAGAATACATGATTTGAGTAGAATGAAAGGTTAAGGTTGGTAACTCTTCAAGGCATATTATGGAGGAGGGATAAGAGGGGTCAGGGTCACCTCGTGAGCGGCGCTGTCGGTAGGGGGCATGACGACAGTTTACAAGGTGCACCAGGCGCGGTGGCCGAATCGGTAGAGCACAGGCCTCGCGTGCGGAAGATGGGGAGTTCGCAAGTTCGGTTCCAGGTCGAGTCAAACCATGACTTAAAAATTGATACTTGTCGCTTCCTAGCCTGGTGCTCGGCATTAATAGGATAGGGCAAGGACTGGTTAGGTCGGTGTCAGGATAATGTGACTGAGTGGGATATCGGGTCATGGTGCCGGCAGCCTGATTTCTTTGTGGGGCAGCACTATAAAATCGGCATGAGTGCATACTGTCACAAGTTGGTACCGTCCTGATATGACCTTAGATGTGGCTAGGAAGTAAAACAACAACAAACAAACATAAGAGTTACAAGGTGCCATGTGGTGATGACACGTGACCGCCCGCGGGGTCACGTGTTCCCGCTACAGGAAGTGGGCGCCACTTGACGCGTTGGATAAGAGTTAATCATAACTCCACCACCTTGTTGGTTTCTTTTTGTTTACATAAAAATAAAGTTATTCGCAGAGCAGATATATTTGATGTGAAAGCTGCTTAATCTGACGAAATCGTAACATTTTCAAAGTAAAGAAAACAGGTGTAGTGTTAGTTTTAAACCAAAGCACGCCCCTAGATTTAGACCTACCTGCCCAACTCGGATAGTGGTGCATTCATTAAGTGTGTATTGTTGCATATAACTTTAGAGGGAATGCTAAGTCAATTGTCTAAGCTCCGTCATTACTGAAGCCACCATTTCCATGTGAACCTCAAAATCAATTTAGCATGTTTTTCACTTCAAATATCTCCGAAGTGTACCCTTTAAGATAAAATAACCTCAAGCCTAAAGTACAGCAGGTTTTAACAAACCAAGTGGAATAGATGGAATCCCCATGAAAATACTGAAAGAGGCGCTCCAAGCTATCCCAGATATCATGGTCGACCTGTTCAACATATCATTTGAACAGGGACACTTCATCACATCATGGAAGATGGCAACCATCACCCCCATCTACAAAAGCGGTGACAAACAAAACATGGGGAACTACAGACCAATATCAATCATGCAAACACCAGGCAAGGTAATTGAAAAAATATTCCACAGGCACATAAATGAGCACCTGGAAAAAAACAATATACCAAACAAGAGGCAAGGAGGTTTCAGAAAACTACACTCCACATCAAAAACAATAGCAAACCTAACAAGTGATGTGCTGGCATCATTGAACCAGAAGAAATTAGTTGGAGCAGCCTTCATCGACTTCAGCAAAGCCTTTGACACTGTAGACCACAGCATATTAATAAGAAAATTAAACAACATAGGCATTAAATCCAAATCAATAAACTGGATAAAAAGCTACCTAAACAACAGACAGCAAAAAACTAAAGTAAATGGTACACTCTCAGACCAACAAACTGTCACCTGTGGTGTACCCCAAGGATCAGTCCTGGGACCACTACTATTTATACTATACATAAACGACCTAGAAAAATGGCTGGAGACAGAATGTCTCCAGCTATATGGGGATGACACTGTCGTATATGCAGAAGGAAGCACAGTAGAGGAGATAGCAACCAAACTGAACAACCTCCTGCTAAAGCTGGACGGCTGGTGTGAATCCAATAAAATAACCATCAATGCAAATAAATCTAAAACTGTACTCTTCTCACATACAGCAATCACAGGAAGAAACCTACAATGTATACTAGGAAACCAAACACTGGACGTACAGTCAACAAACCGCCGCCGCCACCAGTATGGAAAGCAACGTCGATGCAGCGGCCGCGGCGATTTGTTTACTTTACGTGCGTCGATTCGAAAATATAAATATTAATATCGCCGCCAATGCGGCGGTAGCCTTAATAACGCTTAGAATTTAGGGTTAAATTGATCAAATTTCACTTATTGCGTATGTAATTCTGTTAAATATGATAGCATTTAATATATTTGAGCCTAATATATGGCTACAAACGCAGAGGGATTTCCCAAATCTATAAATAACTGAAATGTTAGCTAACCCGCGCACGCTTTGGACTTATACATCCCCTGTGACACGTTTGGAACTCCGGGGTTAGCTAACCCGGCACCCTCTTTTAACCCAGGTGAGGTTAAAAATTGGCTCATACATATGGGCCCAGGAGGGTTAACAACAACTTTAAACCACCGGTCTATGCAACTTTAACAGGTGCCATGGCATAGTAGGAATTGGTGTCACTAATGCATTCTTCATCCATAGTAAATGCCCTATCCCTGAGCAAGGAAGTTGGCTGGCACATATATTGATTTTAAACCCCCTCATCCTGTTGAGTTTTACCTATCTTGAAGACCAGTCTTCATTGCTAATCCTGAAATTCGATTCCGTCTATATCCTTTTGAATGCTTGCTTACCTACCTACTTACTCACTCACTCACTCACTCACTCACTCACTCACTCACTCAGCCAGCCAGCCCTTCACTCACTCAGCCCCTAACTCACTCTCTCTTACGATCACTCAGCCCATCACTCACTCACTCAGCCCCTAACTCACTCACTCTTACTCTCACTCAGCCCACCCCTCACTCACTCAGCCCCTAACTCACTCACTCTTACGATCACTCAGCCCACCCCTCACTCACTCAGCCCCTAACTCACTCACTCTTACGATCACTCAGCCCACCCCTCACTCACTCAGCCCCTAACTCACTCGCTCTTACGATCACTCAGCCCACCCCTCACTCACTCAGCCCCTAACTCACTCACTCTTACGATCACTCAGCCCACCCCTCACTCACTCAGCCCCTAACTCACTCACTCTTACGATCACTCAACACCTCACTCACTCAGTTCCTATAAATATTTATTCTTCTGAATAATATTTGTAAGTGCCATGGTATAAGTTTTCCATTCATACATAATCACATTGTGTTTTCACATAACAAGATGCTCTGGAATGACTATTGAACAAGTATTAAGTGAGATATAGATATAAGAGTTATTAGAATGACAAGTTATACAATTAAGTGAAATATAGTAGATTTATTGTAGTGACAACTGACTAATTATTAAGTGAAATATAACTAGATTTATTGGAATGACAATTGAACAATTATTAATGGAAATATACAGTAATGACTGGAATGACATTTGAACAGTTATTAAGTGAAATATACAAGACTTCAGTCAGACTTCAGGAGCGTGAGGGGTGGGTGTGGGAGGAGGGGAGGGGGGGCCATATTGTTATGGTCTGGCCTCTTTTATTCATGCAATGCATGTTTGGTTACATAAAGAACTAATAATGGGCGCTAGAGTGCAGAAATGACCATTCATTGACACTGGGATGGTAGTATTGCAGGGTCGTTCTCAGAAACTGTGTACCACATATTTGGTTTCCACATTACATTGGTAATGACTTGGCCTATTTTTCTTTGGGGGGGGGGGGTTGAGGGTAGGTGTTGTTTGGTAGGGTGTTTTAGTTGTTATTTTAATTATAGTTTGAGGTATTTTTTTTTGGTTAAAATTTAAAAAAACATCTCATTTTTTCTGTTTTTTTTCAAAAATATTATTAAAAGGATAGTTATATTGTTTAATTGAGGTTTAAAGGTTTAGGTTGTTTAATTAAAAACCGAGGGTTGTTATTATATATCTTTGTATATTAAATTAATCCCGTATTGTTTTAGCTATATTTCTAATGCATTCTTAATCCTATTCCTCACCATAAATGTAATCCAAAATATTTGCTTGTGGATGGTGATTTTGTGTTTTTGTGTCTAAAGCCTGTGGGTGGGGAAAAAGGGTAGAGGAAAAAAAAAGGGTTGGAAAATGGAAAGGGAAAGGGTATTGTGGAATGGGGGTGGATGGAGGGAGGTGGGAAAAGAGAAAAAAAAAAAAGGGGGGGGAATTGGAAAGGGTGTGGATAAGGGAGGACGTTGTGGAATTTGTGGGGGAAATAAAAAAGGATAGGTTGAAAAAAGAACTGTGGATTTGGTGGTATTCGTTGTTGGGAAGGTGGAAATATGGACAATGGGGGAAAAAATGTGAAAAGTTGTGGATAAAAGAAAAGAAATAAAAAAATGTGTTGTGGAAGGGGTGGGGATAATAGATGAAAAATGGTTGGAATGTGGGCGGGAGGGTGAATGGTGTGGGAAAGATGAAGAATAAATATATAATGGTAATGTGTGTAGTGAGAGTGGATATTGAACGTGGGAGACAAATTCCTCCCCTTTATTTGTGTTTCTTTACCGGTATAAAAGACTTGTTGCCTGTGACTAATCAATCACGTCTTTTGTGCTTGACTTTGTGTCTTGATTTGGAATTTGTTTTTTGTTATTTTCTTATTATTGTGGTTGTGGTTTGTGTTTTTGGTGATATTAAGATTTTTTTTATAAGATTGATTGTTGTTTTGGATGTGTATTATTTTAACGGCTTTCTCAATATAAGATCAAAATCAAAAAGTGGAGAAAAAAACACGTCCTGGGTAACACCATTCCGTGATCATGGTCACGTGACGACCATACTCTTGGTTCTTGTTGTGAATTTCGTCTGCTGAAGTCACAACATTTTCTCCTGGACGGAGTTGGCCGGTGCTTATTCAAAATTGTCATAACAGTGCTCTTCAGACAAGACAAGCAGTCTGCTGCCTGATGGTTACAGTTTAACCGGCGAGGAAGGGCCTCGGCCTGGTAGTGCCAGACATGGTGGGAGAAGCCGGGGTTTCAATTCAAGGTCACTCAAGGTCAGATGCCAAGGCGCCTCAAAACAAATGACCTTCCAGGACCCCCATTTGCAACGAGTGTGTGCTGTATGTAGACCGCTAGGTGAGACTGTGGTGGTGGTGGGGGGGGGGGGTCATTTCCGGTTCTACCGAATAGAAACTGGAAACCGGACGTGGCTATATATCCACGTGCAGAAATCGGGAGCCTCTCGTAGACGTGTTTTCACGGGGAGGAAGTTTGCCATTTTTTTGCGGTTGGTTTGGTGACACGCAGCTTATTGCGAAGTGTTGGTAGCGCCGGCCCAGCAGTAACAACGTGTTGGTAACGCCGGGCCAGCAGTAACAAAGGCACACCTGTGACGCGGTGCGTGGCCCAGGGCGACGTGTGGGAACGCTGCCAGGACACAGCGGACGGCAGGCGGCTACTAGTTACTAACTCCTCTCCTCTCCTCTCCTCTCCTCTCCTCTCCTCTCCTCTCCTCTCCTCTCCTCTCCTCTCCTCTCCTCTCCTCTCCTCTCCTCTCCTCTTCCTCTCCTCTTCCTCTCCTCTTCCTCTCTCTCCTCTCCTCTCCTCTCCTCCTCTCTCTCCTCTCCTCTGCCTCTTCCTCTATCTCCACTCCTCTCCTCTCTCTCTCCTTCCTCTCCTCTCATCTCCTCCTCTCCTCTCCTCTCCTCTCCTCTCCTCCCCTCCTCCCCTCCCCCTCTCCCTCCTCCCCTCCCTCCCCGCCTCCACCTCCCTCCTCTCCAACCCCTCTCCTCTCCAACCCCTCTCCTCTTCATTCTCTCCGTTCCCACCACTCACCAAATAGTCGATGGTATTAATATATCTTGTTTTGTTTTTAACGTTGCCACTCTTCCACGTTTCGATTTGTCGTTTGATGATCCTTGATGATTATTTTTAATGGGACCACAGTTCTGTTTTGGGAGATCGTGGGTTCGAACCCTGGTCGAGTCAAACCAATGACTTAGAAATTGATACTTATCGGTTCCTCTCCAGGCACTCAGCATTATTAGGATAGGGCAATGACTGGTTGACTGGTGTCAGGATAATGTGACTGAGTGGGATATCAGGTCATGATGTTGGCAGCCTGGTTTCCCAGTGGGGCATCACTATAAAGTCACCATGAGTGTGCACTGTCACAAGTCGGTAACCATCCTGATGTGACCTTAGAAGTTGCTGGGACGTAAAACTCCAATAACCAACTACATGTAATAATAATAATGTAGTAGTCTGTACATGAGCTCTACTACCACGCGGTAGCGGCGGAGACTACGCCGCACACCTACACAGTTACACTGAACTGCGCTAGGTGGCGGCAGGCTAGCCACCGGGCAGACCCCGACTGGGCTGCCCTCTACTGCGTCGCAAGCTTCCCCCCCAGTCGATGTGGGACCTGGCGAGTCAGGGGGTGGGTCAGATGACTGTGGATGCCGCGGAGAGCAGATTGCTTCAATAAACCAAGGTGAAGCGTACTCATTGGATCTTGGCATTCTTCCGTGTGTGCGTGGCAGTGAGACAGTCGGAGGGCGTGGGCCATTACAATAATAATAATAATAATAATCCGTCAACCGAGTCATCACTTCTCACAATGGCCGCATTCACCGTCCTTCCATTGCGTGTATTAAAAAAAAAAACGCACACAAAAACGGGCTCCCGTTACCTTTTGCGAATCGTCCCCATCGAAGCGCCCACATAGAAACCGCAATTCTCACATTTCTTCTCAGAAATACAAGCACGCTTGTATCTCCGTTGACGGGTGGGGGGGGGGGGGGGGGTACGTGTGCATTTTTTTGGCTGTGTGTGGTGGGGGGGTGGGGGGGGCGTGTGGGGGGTGTAATGGGTTAGTGTGTGATATGTTGGGTTGTTGGGACGTATCAAACATTATAGAACACATTTAGTCATTTATCTACTTTTGAACAAGATTAACAAACAAAGTAACTACATCGCTTCCAGTTCTAAGTGTTTATGATCGACATTTGCATTTAGACACACCGCAACACATCATATCACACTACACCACAAGACATCACATCATATCACACTACACCACAGCACCTCACAAGACATCATATCACACTACACCACAACACATCACATCACAACACATCATATCACACTTCAACACACTGCAACACATCATATCGCACTACACCACACCACATCACAAGACATCATATCACACTGCAACACATCATATCACACTACAACACACCACAATGCATCATATCACACTACACCACACTGCAACACATCATATAACACTACAACACACCACAACACATCATATCACACTACAACACATCACAACACATCATATCATATCACACTACAACACACTACAACACATCATATCACACTACACTACAACACACCACAACACATCATATCACAGTACAAAGTACAACACATCATATCACACTACAACACACCACAACACATATCACACTGAAAAGTACAACACACCACAACACATCATATCACACTACAACACATCACAACACGCCACAACACATCATACCACAACACAATGCATCACACCACATCACACTTGCCATCACGTAACAACTGAAGTATGACATTAATTGTTGATCTCAAACATTTGTGTGTTATTATTTAGGGTTACAAATTCACGCGCCTTGCTCACAAGGGGATATACTATTTTAATGAAAGCTATAGAAATAAGGTTGTATTTAATGTATGCAAATAAATACATGCTTAACACGAAGCTGATGTGTGTGCCTTTTTTTCCTTCTTTTTTGTTGTTTATACTTACAAAACGTGTGAGTTGTTAACGAGCCTTTCCTTGCGCCCCCGCACCCACCCACCCGGCCGCCCACCCATCCATCCATCTCACCCAATGGGGAGTGATTATCGACTTCATATCTAGTGACCCGAGAGTAAGTTCCAGGCCAAGTAGGGACATGGCTGGATGATGAGAAACTACCTCATTCGGGAGAAGGGAGGGGGGGGGGGGGAGAGGGTGATGAAGAGGGTGGGGCGGATCAAAGATAGAGGAGGGGCGGGAGAAGTGATAAACCATTGCAAAAGAAAAGGGGTTGAAAAAAAGAATGTTAAAAGAACGATGTTGCTCACCAATTAATTAGACAGGTGAGAACTATATTTAATAATTGTTGATTGTATTGATATATTGTTTTGGTACTAAAATGTTATGTTACGATTTTTGGTACGCTGAGTGGTACAGAAGAATAGAATTGTATTATTAGGAATGAACTATTAAAAGGATAAAAATGAATTCTGTAAAATCTCCCTGGCCTACGAGTAGCCAGAGGCATAGTACCGAGGTAAAATAGTATAGTTATACGAATCTTACCTGGGTACAGATGTTGGATAACTGTTGTTTTCCTGAGGTACAAGCCTCGGGTAGTCGTGGGCTAGCCCCGCCCACCGCACCCTTCCTCAACTATGATGTTCGCTTCTGCCAAACGGGAAATAATAATAGTACCAGTAGTAGATCATTTTTATCCTGAATAAGTAGGTAAAGATTGCTGGACGGATGTGCTTCCCTCTCCATAGCCCACGACTATCCGAGGCTTGTACCTCGTGAAAACAACAGTTATCCATCATCTGTACCCAGGTAAGATTCGTATAACTATACTATATGTATATATATATTTTTCACCTCGGTATGAAGCTTCAGGCTAGCCGCAGGCTAGGGAGAAGGAAGCACATCCAGATCCAGCAATTAGCATAAACAACTCACGACGGGAGGACGTTCGTTGAGTTGCTCCAGCAAACTTTGTCTACAACAAGCTAAATAACTGTAAGTAGTAATTAAAACTTTGGTTTAGTTTGTTTATGATGCATTATAGCATCTAGATATGAAAGTTCAGAACTTTCTGAGGTCCATTTAGGACAAGATTAGTGTTTTTATAAATATGGGTAGAACAATGCATTGCTTTGCGTTACGAACCGAAACCTTTGTTCTATCGACACCTGTTTACACATGGGTAGAGATGTTGGCATTGTCACATCTCCTGTGGAGATTCCCTCGGACCCTAATAGAGGGTGTTGTTGGGGATGATCCTGGGTTTCTTTTATAGACTCCCCAATATTTATTTGAGGCATACCTCCGAGTTTCGTAGCATTTTCTCCAACTTGCTGGCGCAGAAGCCGCGGGAGGGAAAAGTGTATGGGACAGAGAGTGTGGGAGGTCCCAGAGGCCTACCCCTCGTATGGTTGGTTTCGATACCACACACCTAGGACAATACACTTAGCTTACCACGCCTGTACTGAGAACGGTGTAAATACGTTACTCAATACCACATAGATCCTCAACCCTAGCGTCACTTTTGTGTTCACGTTGAGTTGATTCCGATTTAAAGTAACAATTTATTTGGTTACAGACTACCGATGGCTACAAAGCGAAACAAGCCACCACTGGCTGCAGCGGAGGGGCATGCGCCTACGGGCTACGACTCGTCGCCCGGGTTGACGGCACTGCCGTCCCCGCAGCCCGGTGCAGACGTCCCGTTTGACAGGGAGAGTGACGACGGGGCCACTTATCCGGTAGACTTAGATGCCCGGATAAGCCAGATGTTGGAGCTCAAGCTCCAACAGATCCGCCGAACGCGTGCCCGGCTACAAGCCGGCATCTCCCTATCCTTGATTCGGACTGGGAGGACGTGTCCGATTTAGAGGATACTGACTCGGCGGACGAAATACCTTGTCCGAAGGCGCCGAAACAGAAGAAAAGAAGGAGAGTCATTAGCTCGTCTGGTGCCGAGTTCACTAAGGCCAGTAAAACCAAGAAAGTGAAAAAGAGCAAGAGGAAGAGCAAGAAGAAGAAAAAGAAGCATTCCGCATCGGACTCTTCTTCCGACTTGTCTACCACCGAGTCAGACTCCGACACGGAGACATCGGGGGTTTACGCCAAAATTGGCGGAAAAGTCCGCAAAAGTGCCCTAAACAGAAGGCTAAGAAAGTATGTACCACAACTATGATGCGAGAGACAATTAAAGGCCATTTCAACACCTTTAAGCCAGCAGAGGTCATCACGAAATTGACTGAGCAGATTTCGGGAATCAAAGGAATTCCCAACACCGTGGTGAAGGAGATGGACTCAGGAGTCCGTCTGAGTGATGACAGACGTAAGTTTGAAAATGTTCTGTTCACCATCCACAAGGCGGTGTTAGGACGTCAGTAGCACCCATCGCTAATAGGATGCAGACGGAGAACAAATTCTCCTCGCTAGCTCGCTCTATGGATAAGAACATTGCGTTGCTTACCGCGGCTAGCAACTTCCTCAGCTACAGACGTTACGAAAACGTCTTTAAGGCGGTCACCACAGACGCTGGTAATGAAGTAGCGAGATCGAAGGTCACAGACAACGACGGTAAAGAATACATGTTGTTCTTAGTGTCGAAACCAGTGAAAGGGAAGCCACTCGACAAGACGAAAATGTTTGGTGGCCAAATCCCTTACCTCTTTAAAGAGGTTGAGGCAGAGGCTAAGAGGGGTAAGAACATGGAACTGATACGGAAACTGGATAATTCTTCCAGATTTCGGAGACCCCAGACGGATTTACGCAACCGCCGGGGAGCAAGAGCGGGAAGGTCCGGCCCCTCCTACGGCTTCCAACCAAGGGGAAGGGGAAGAGGGGACCGACAGTGGTGGGAACCGCCCGTTCAGAAGGGAGTTTACACCCAAACAACCGTTCCCATGCCCAGGGAACAAATAGAAACTGCCACGCAGACTCCGGCGCCAGTGGCAGCAGACATGGTAACGGAGGAAACACAAACAGATGTAAGGAATTTTAATGCAGGGAACATTGCTACACATTTTCCTGAATGGTGTGAAATAACTAGTGATAGGGACATTTTGAATATAGTTAGGGGAGTTCAGATTCCATTTACAGTTTTTCCAAAACAAACACGAATTCCTTTCCCTTATATTTTTAATGAAAGAGAAAAGGAAGCGTTAGATAATCAGGTGGCTCTTTTTTAAACAAAAGGTATCATAGAACAGGTTAATCACTCACCAGGTGAATTTATTTCTAATATATTTTCCCGACCTAAACCAAATGGTGAGATCAGAATGATCCTCGATCTAACTAAATTAAATGAAATAGTTGAATACCAACATTATAAAATGTTTTCACTAGAAACTGCCAGGGATTTGGTTACACCAGAAGCCTGGCTGGCCAGTGTCGATCTACGAGACGCTTACTATACGGTTCCTATATGTACAGAAGACAGAAAGTTCTTGAGATTTATTTGGAATAACCACTTTTCCAATTTACCTGTATGCCTAATGGTTTGGCTTGCGCCCCTCGTTTGTTTA
Organism: Branchipolynoe longqiensis; assembly: GCA_030323885.1. Lineage (NCBI taxonomy): Eukaryota > Metazoa > Annelida > Polychaeta > Phyllodocida > Polynoidae > Branchipolynoe > Branchipolynoe longqiensis. The sequence continues at coordinate 67,995,128 of CM059188.1, forward strand.
CTAAGCTATTAAAGCCAGTTTTCTCAGTAATGGCTAAGAAAGGACATACTATGTTCCCGTACATTGATGACTCGTTTATTAAGGCACAGTCATTTCAAGGGTGTCAAAACGAAGTAAACGATCTATGCCAACTGCTTACGACTTTAGGCTTCTATATTCATAAAGACAAGTCGGTTTTTAAACCGACAACCGAGCTTAAATGTTTGGGGTTTATCGTTAATACGAAAACAATGACTGTCTCGCTTACGAAACAGAAACTCCAGAAGTTTCTAGATACAGCCACCCGCTTGGTCGAGCTAACTAGGCCAAAGATAAGGCAGGTTGCCGTCCTGATCGGTATAATGATAGCGTATGTCCCTGCTATTCTATATGGTAGGGCCCACATTAAATCGCTAGAAATAGACAAGAACTTGGCTTTAGCTCGTACTAAAGGGAACTTCGAACGGAAAATGTTCATTTCCGACAAAGGACTACAGGATATCACCTGGTGGTTTGAACATGTTCATAACTTTCCCAATCCCATTAGAATGGGAGAACCCAACACGGTTGCCACGACTGACACTTCGCTAGAAGGTTGGGGAGCACATCGAAATGATGTAGCGACAGGAGGGAGATGGTTACAAAATGAAATTTCTGATCATATTAATGTCCTGGAATTAAGAGCCATTTATTTAGGATTAGCAAGCTTAATCAGAGTTCCATGAGATCATGTTTGAATTCTAACAGACAATACGACGGCTATGGCTTACGTACGGAACATTGGGGGTACAAAGTCAAAACCATGCAATAACATAGCGAAAAAGATTTGGGACTGGGCGCAACAAAACCAAGTCTGGCTAACAGTGGCACATATTCCAGGGGTTCAAAATACCCTAGCTGACAAAAAGAGTAGACATTTCCATCATCATTGGAATGGTCCCTAAACACAAATATTTTCAAAAACATATGTCAAAAATGGGGTCGACCACATATCGACTGATTTGCCTCCAGAAATAATTGTAAATTACAAAAATATGTTTTGTGGCACGCAGAACCAAACGCTTGGCAGGTAGATGCTTTCTCTCTTATTTGGGAAAATGATTTTTATTACATTTTCCCCCCATTCAGCATTGTCAGCCGAGTGGCCAGGAAAATCAGAGTGGACAAAACTCACACAATTCTGATCGTCCCTGAATGGGACACACAACCATGGCTACCAGCCATAGTGTTGACAGCCAAAGACTGCTTACGATTCCGAAGATCCCCAGGAAATCTAACACATCAAGGCCCATTGACACGCCATGGAGACGTGTCGACAACTCCGCTGCTATCATTCCTTTTTTAAATAAATATTTACAACAATTTGGCCTGGATAAAATTACTCAACAAAGACTAGTATCACATGCTTGGAGGAAAGGCACAGTAAAAATGTACACAACTTAAGAAGTGGGGGGTTCTTTGCCTGATAAAGAAGGTTAAACCTATGAATCCCTCTATATCTCAGGTAGCAAGGTTCTTACACATGTTAGAAGATGAAGGCCTAGGATTTTGGGCTATTAATGCAGCCAGATGTGCATTGTCCATTATTCTGCCTCGAATAGATGGCCAAACAGTGGGAAAACATCAAGTTATGCAACTGGATCCAAAGCTCAATCTATGAACGTAACCCCCCCCCCCAAACCTAAATATAATCGGTTTTGGGATGTATCGGTTGTATTTAAACTTTTCAAACAATGGCCGCATAACAGACATTTAGATGTTAAAAAGTTAGGTTTCAAAGTAGCCATACTACTTTTATTAGTGACAGGCCAAAGAGGACAGACTATAGTCGCTTTATCACTAGATGCCCTGGAGATAGATAGAAAAGAAGCTATGTTTGATTTAACACAGTTATTGAAATCTAACCGCACAGGAGACCCTCTGTCTACGGTGAACATAACAGGTTTCACAGAGGATCCAAAACTATGTGTAGTTTCAGCCATACGGGCGTATATATCCAAGACCAGTGAATTAAGAAATTCAAGACAGCTTTTGGTGAGCTTTATTAAGCCACACAAGGGCATTTCGCGAGATACTCTCGCACAATGGACAATTACAGTATTAAAATTGGCAGGAGTCAATACGGAACGATATGCATCTCATTCAACGCGAGGCGCCATGGTCTCAAAAGCACGATTGCTAGGGATTTCCGTAAAACGAATCCTAGCACATGCAGGCTGGAAGACCGCTAGATCGTTTGCAAAACATTACAACAAACGACTAGAAAAGTCAAGTGGAATTGCCAGACGATTACTCAAAGTACATAGGTGAGAAACGAAATATTTCAATCTCATTAATACCGTCTAAACATAACATGAAATGTTTTTAAAAATGTTTAAAGAGGTAACAAATGTAATAAAGAATACAATACACAGGATAAAAATGATATTACGTAAAGTTCTCCCTAGCCTGCGGCTAGCATGTGGCCTTATACCGAGGTCAAATAGATTAGTTAGACCAATCTTACATGGGTATAGAGGATGTATAACTGTTGTTTTCCCGATGTATAAGCCTCGGATAGACGTGGGTGAGGGCCCACCCACCATGCCCTACCACGTCTATTATGTTTGCTTGTAACAAGAAAACATTACAGTTCCATTATTATTATTATAGATCATATTTTATCCTGAATAAGTCGGTAAAGATTGCTGGACCCGGATGTGCTTCCTTCTCCCTCACCCATGTCTATCCGAGGCTTATACCTCGGGAAAACAACAGTTATCCATCATCTATACCCAGGTAAGATTCGTCTAACTAATCTAAATATATATATATGTAATTTATTGATTTATTTATGAGTTATAGGGTGGTTCAAACACAAATTTGACCAACATTTTTATCATTTGTAGAAAATATGCGGTGGGTATAACCCCCATCTCGCCTTCCCCAACATATGGTGTGTACACTTGCGAATTGTGAATGAACCCTTACCTTACCCTATCGTCTCGGCTAGTCAGAACTTCAACATTGTAAGGACACAACCCTGGCCTCAGTGTAAATACACCCCGAGGGCCGATCTTTGCTCCCTGTTGAGTAGCGCTGCCTCCTGTAGCTTGTAAGCGGTGAATAACACTTTTTTTTAACAGGTTGTGTACAAATAAATGGCTCATTTACACTGGGTGGATATATTGTAGTCACTGGACGCTGTGGCCGAATCGGTAGATGCAGAAGGTCGGGAGTTCCAAACCTGGCCGAGTCAACGCAATGACTTACAAAAGTGATACTTGTCACTACCTAACCTGGTGATTGGCATTACTATAATAGGGCAAGGACTGGTTAATCGGGTCTTGGTGCTGGCGGTCTTTGTCTCTCAGTCTTAGTGGTGTAGTGTAGCACTATTAACTTGCCACGAGTGCGCACTGTCACACATTAGTACGCATCCTGATATGACCTTAGATGTTGCCAGAATATTAAACCCCAACAAACAAACAAACAAAATATATTGTAGTTTTGTATGCATCCTGCAGGTACTGACATAGAAGTTGAAGCAAAAGCGTACTGTATGTTGTCGTCTATTACTAGTATTAGTCGGCTTGGATAAACCTAACCGACGGTATGGCAGAATGAGTTGAGCGTCCGTGTCCCTTGTTGGTAGATTGTGTGGTTCGAATCCACGGGTTCGAATCCTGGTCGAGTAAAACCAATGACTTAAAATTGATACTTGTCGGTTCCTAGCCTGGCGCTCGATATTATTAGGATAGAGCAAGGACTGGTTGACGCAATGTTAGGATAATGTGAATGAGTGGGATATCAGGTCATTATGCTGGTGACCTGGTGTCCCAGTGGGGCAGCACTATAAAGTGGCCATGAGTGCACACTGTGACAAGTCGGTACCTGTCCTGATATGGCCTTAGATGTTGCCAGGACATAAAACTCCAAGACCGAAATCATGGATAAACCAACCTCTTAATGCGCTGACCCTAAATATCAGGTACAGGACCTCATGCACCTATATGTTGACTGCATGTAGAAGCTGCCTGCCCTTTTGTGTGAAAGGTATTGCTGGTTTTCAAAACTTGGCTTGTACCTGGCAATAAGTGCTTTGTGATTATCATTATCGAATCATTTGCCGACAGAACTCAGTCGTAGCATTTGTTGGTTCCATGCCATGAATGCTAAATATAGATTGAAACCGCTGTGGAACATCCATATTGGAAGTCAGACAGAACTGCCAGCCGCAAAAACTGAACACTGCATCCGACACAAGATTGACAAGCAAGCCCCAGACTTTGTTTGTCTAGCCCAGATTCTGACATGGCAATTTAAATAATGCATCATCTTAAAATAATTATCTCTTCTCAAGGCTGTGATTTCAGCGTACAGATTAGTGATTGTGTCGGCACAAGTCCAAACTACGGTCAAGTCTGTCTAGTCTGTCTGTCTGTCTGGTCTGTCTGGTCAGTCTGTCTGTCTGGTCAGTCTGTCTGTCTGTCAGTCTGGTCAGTCTCTGTCTGTCTGGTCAGTCTGTCTGTCTGGTCTGTCTGTTTGTCTGTTTGTCTGTCTGCTTAGCTCAGCTTAGCTTTTGGGGGGTTTGTAACCTTACGACGGTTACCGGCTGCAAAAGTGCAGCAATATAGAAAGGCCCGATAAATCGGTCCAATCTTTAAGGAGGGAAGAAAAAGGGTAACGTATATGGCAGAGAAATGAGGAGAGTTGAGTCAAAGGACCGTGTCTCTTTGCTCTATGGTGACCAGCCGACGAGCCAAAGATACAGACAAAGTAAGAGTAGAAAGTGAAATGCTGGCGGGCTCCCCCCTCCTGGAACTTTTTTCAGACATTATCAAGGAGGAGCAAGGCCAGCAGAGAGGAGATAGAGAGAGGTGTGGACGAAGTGCGGTCCGGATGGTCAGTCTGTCTGTCTGGTCAGTGTCTGTCTGTCTGTCTGTGTGGTATGTCTCTCTGTGTGGTCTGTCTGTGTGGTCTGTCTGTTTGGTATGTCTGTTTGGTATGTCTGTTTGGTATGTCTGTCTGTCTATCAAGCATAAAGTTTTCTAAATCAAAATAATTACCGAGATGTTGTCCTACATATCAGTCAGTCAGTCAGTCAGTCAGTGACAGTCAGTGACAGTCAGTGACAGTCAGTCAGTCAGTGACAATCTGTCAGTCAGTGACAATCTGTCAGTCAGTCAGTGACAATCTGTCAGTCAGTCAGTCAGTCAGTGACAATCTGTCAGTCAGTCAGTCAGTCAGTGACAATCTGTCAGGTTAAAGGCCTGCATAAATAACTCTTTAAAGTTGCAGTCTGAGCATCGAGCATCAAGTTTTCTAAATCAAAATACTTACCGAGATGTTGTCCTACATACCCAAGTTAGATGCTGGTGGACTTATTAACTAATTAAGCCGTTGTTGCTGTGCTTCAGGGAAATACTAAGTAAATTTAATAAACGCCTATTAGCTTATTGTCCAACATTTTGATATGCATGCCAAAAGTAATTTTGTATTGTTTCATTTCAAATAGCTCCAATGTTAGCCATTTATATTTAAATGTTACTTTAAACTGAAGTAAGTTAGATTATAATGATCAACCTAATATATGTATAAGCAGGGGTCTCGTTAGATAGCATAAGAGATGGCGGGCCCGCCGTCTGTTGCAGTGTAATGCCTAGTACACACCTCCCGTATACGATCTAAAACTGCCCGTTTCGCGCTTAAAACTGAGTTTTAGTCGTTAGGTGTGCGACCCCCGCGCACACTAGACGCTTGCGATTCGTGTATAAAACTAAGTTTTAGGGCTTACAACTCGAATCGCAACCGATTCGAAAAACGAATCGGCCCGTTCGAGAATCGGTATATGTGAGCGGTCAGTCGTATCGTATACGGTAGGTGTGTGCTAGTCGGTGATCGATCGCGTCATGGTTTTAACGCATCAGCCAATCGCTGGGCCGGGAAGGGTCATGTGACCATGTCCATACAAAAACGATGCAAAATGGCGGACTGGACGAACGAGGCGGAGGTGCAATGGTAGAGATGTGGCAAACCATGCCGTGTCTGTTTGATGTGTCCTGCCAAGACTATTCCAACCGGGTCAAGAAAGTTGGTGCATTGGCGGCGATCTCCGCAGAAATTGGACAGTCAGGTACGCCCGTTTTTCCCAATAATATTGTAATTTTTGTTTGTCGTCATTGTTGTGAAATGCGCCGGTGGTTGAAAATGGCTTCTGCTTAGGTCGTCGCTCTCACATAAAAGTTAGCGGGGTAACAGTAACACATCGGTAGAGAATAAATGTTCTTACTTTATTTGTCTTATTCACGAAAAGGCCAGTTTTTGTGTCGTTGACAAGTTTACAAAAAAGGCTACTGCAAATTACCTGTAACTAATCGCGAAACGTAATCGCGGAACGGCCATAATGGCCATAAATAATCAGCTAAATGACCCACAAAATTGTTATAATCGTGAAACGGCTCGCGTTGTATGTCAACATGCCGGAAAAATATTATACAATACAATACAAGACGGGTATAATTTGTTTTTACAGCGTCGTCCATCCAGAAACGGATGACGAATCTCCGAACCCAGTATACACGCTTTCGTAAACAAGCGGCCTCGGGTTCAGCAGGGAAGCGTCTGACCGCCCGTTAAAAATGGATCCAGACGTCGCTGTCGTTCCTGGCACCCCATTTGCAGCGACGGCAGAGTGTCACCAACCACCTACTACCGTCGCCAAGATGCAGTCAAGAAAGTGTTGAAGTAACGATACTTATCTAATTATAAAGTAATGGTTTATTTAAAATTTATACAAAGTTTATTTAAAAAATATACAAATATACATATATTTCCGATAGACTACGTATGACCACAGATCGAGAAGTCTTGCTGGTAGTCCAAAAGTTTTACACTAGTTAAGCCATATATACAGTCTAGATCATGGCCGACTGCCACGGGACTGACCCTGTCGCTGAGTTCACATATTCGACGAGGTAATCCCGTTGTGTCTTGGCCCGTTGCGTTGAGTTGGTCCCCAATGGGAATGTCGCCTGACGTAGCACGCGATCGTTTCTCCATGACCCGGGAGTAACCGAGTGCGTCGCAGAGTCTTCGTAGTCAGCTGTTGCTGTGGTGCCGATCTTTTCCCGCAGGAAATTGTGTAGGGCGCAGCCCGCCATGACGATCTTCTCGACTTTGTCCGGCGCTAATGCTATGTTCGTCAAAAACACTCTGAACCTGTTGGACAGGATTCCGAACGCGTTTTCAACGACACGGCGGGCGCGCGACAGCCGATAATTATAGATCCGGTGATCCATCCGCATGTCTCTGTGGCTGAACGGCTTCATCAAATACTCTTTGAGGGGAAAGGCATCGTCCGCCACAATGTAATGCCCCAAAGGCCGATCATCCCCGGGTAGTGGTTGGGGGGATGGGAACGACTCGGCGTGGTTCTCCAGAGCCTCTTGAAGGGTGCATCCGGAAAACACGCCCCCATCACTAACCCGGCCGTTGCATCCCACATCGACAAAGATGAACCGATAGTCGGCGTCAACTAGCGCCATCAGCACGATGCTGAACGTGTGTTTGTAGTTGTAGAATGTCGACCCGGAGTGTGGTGGGGGTTTGATGTGTATGTGCTTCCCGTCCAGGGCGCCGATACAGTTGGGGAAGTTCCATCTAGCCTGAAACTGGTCAGCGACTTTCCTCCACTCCTCCGGGCTCGACGGGGTCTGCAAAAACAAAAATACAATGACACTTAAATCCAACAATACCACAAGAAATAAAGTTACAAGTTTTTTGGCGACAAACTAAATTGTTTCTCTATTCACGCTTGCAGGTAAACCGTGACGAGACGGCTGTCAATGCCGACGAGGAGACAGGGACTGACGCCGATACCCCGAGTGTGTCATCTCAAAATCTGAGTAACGTCGGTGACGATCCCCCAGAGGTAGGATCCTTCCGCACCAACACCAGCACCCCAATGTCCACCCAAGATTGGGTGAACCAAAAAAAGCGCAAGAGATGGGAGGGCGACGGAGGAGATGACGATCTTATGCAACTGGTTATTAAGAACATGGAAGACACACATGCCCCTCCAGACGACGCGCTCACGACTTTCGGCAAACATGTAACCAATAGGCTACGAACGATCACAGATCCAGAAGTGTTGATGGTAGTGCAAAACGACATTGATCAGGCTTGCTTCCGCGGGAACATGAAGATCATCGCGGCATGAAACGCGGCGCGCAACAGAACCCCGCAGGCGGACAGTGGAAACAGACCCGGACCATCGGGGACCGACGCGAATAGGCCCAGTGCGCATAGGCCCGGTGGTGGCTTTTCGTTCGTAAACATGTTGGAATCGGATCAATATTCCGAGTATGAAAATTAAATTAGTCGGTTAACGTTTTTTAGTCGGTTCCACTATTCAAGTAAGACAAAGATGTAGCTCATAGGCCCGTTACTGGGTCCTTTTCTTTGGTAAAAATGTTGGAATCTGATCAATATTCCGAGTATTACATTTAAATTAGTTGGTTAACGTTTTTTAGTCGGTTCCATTATTCACGTTTAAAGATGTAGCTCAGAGGCCCGTTACTGGGTCATTTTCATTCGTAAACATGTTGCAATCTGATCATTATTCTGAGTATGACAATTAAATTAGTTGGTTAAGTTGTTTTGTCGGTTCCATTATTCAACTTTAAGACAAACATCTAGCTTAAGTTTTAGTCGGATCCATTTTTTTAATCACACTGTGTGTACTCATACTAAGAATGTTACTTTTAGTCGGTTCCATTATATTTTACTCACACTGTGTGTACGCACAGTGCTAAAGATTGATTCTGATTCTGCTGTGGCAGAGTTGTTGTTACTGTATTCTATACTTGTTACGGTATTCTATTAAAGTTGTGTGAAATTCAATAAAAAAAACCATATAAAACAATCTTACCTTGAAATAATCGTTCTTCAGCGACTGGTAGATGGCGTCACAGGTCTCGGGGACAATTTGGCCGATGGTGGTTGCCCCCACACGAAACAGGTAGCTGAGACTCCGGAAGGATTCACCTACAAACACAATTAAATTATTTGGTTAGATATATCGGTTTATTTAAATTTCTAGTTGTCGTGATTTAAAACTGGTAGCTCAGACTCAGGAAGGATTCACCTAAAAACTATGACAAGGACTAAATTATTTTGGTTACATATTTCGGTTTATTTCAATTTGAATATATTTAAATGTGAGCTCAGAGCAACGATATCGTGAATCCGACAAGGAGACAAATATGTTGAAAATAAAGTTAAGTCCTTACCAGTTGCCATGAATCGCAGCGTGACGGCCAACCTCTCCGCAGCCGAGATCGACGCTCGATATCGGGTGTTTTGGCGCGTGATACGATCCTCTACCAGGCGCAACAACTCGTCGAACTGATCCGACGGCATACGGCTGAAGTTGGTGAAGGCCTGTGGCTCGTCCCTGCGTAGACCAGCCATCAGGGCATTGAATGCTCCTAACTCCGATCTTTGAGCGATGTGTGGCCGAACCCACACATTTCGAGCAATCTTCCGACGTCGTCGGTGACGGCGTATGACAAGCAAAGCAAGCCCAATAGCCATGGCTCTCTTTTGAGCAGTTGAACGCGGCGCCATGTTGCTGCTCAGTTTAAACGGCTCAACATGGTTCGCGGCCCCGACGCCAGTCGCAGCGATAAAAAACAACTTGGCGCCATCTAGCGTTGCTGACCGACGGCCGATCAACAACAGCTAGGAGGCGCTGATGCGAGTGTAGTTCGCGCTAAATACACCAGGTTTGTGGAACGCAGTCGCGAAACGGACGGTATATGTGCGCACACCCGATTGGTATATGTGAGCACCCCCTGTCGTCAGTTTTAAGTCGCAAACGGGATGGACCGAGTCGTGACGCGTTGCGTCGGCCATCCAGTTTTAGTGCACGAATCGTATACGGTAGGTGTGTACTGGGCATTAGGTGACTGATTTAGTAAGCCCGCCATCTGCCGCCATCCGTTGGCAGCAACTTACACATACTGCCTTTAAGTTTCCTCCAGCTCTGCCGATTCCAGACGTCCTTTCCCTGAATACTGTGGAGACCACTGTATAAGGTTGATCATTATAATCCATATAAATCTCCCCTACGAATAAACAAGGAAACGGACAGATTGGATTGGTAAGCTTATTATTAGACTCGGGGCTTAGCATAACCGCTCTACCTAATTAAGTACAAAAGCAAACACTGGCAACAAGTGACACTTGAAAGTAGCGGGCAGCTGTCGAACGCCACCGGGACGTGGTGGACCACAGTCACGTGGCCCGGTAACAGAGATAGGTTAATAATGTATACGTCATTAAATCGCATCATCATCATCATAATCATCATCATCATCATCATAATTATAATAATGTATACGTAATTAAATCGCATAATAATAATACTAAATAATTCTCCCAGAGTTTTATATGTACATAATAGATTATATTGTGTATATAATGTGGCATAAAGTACCAGACTGCAAGTTTGACTCCCTCAATCAACACTTGTTGTGGAGTGCCCCACATTCAGGCCGATTACCGTCATTTGACACAAACTGGTGCCCTATTATTGTATTAATTCGGTCTTTTTGTCAGAGCAGTGCATCATTGTGGATATAGCCTACAGGGGTTCACCTAGATCCATCTAGACGTGCACCCATGGCCTTTACTTGCTGATGACCTTCGTTTCTTTGTATTGATTATTCTTTGTCGGAGTCATTCAGTGTAAAAAGACACCTTTAAAAACGCTGACCATTCGGTAGTGCACATGTGCGTGTCTAGAGGGTGGTGTGTATGTATGTGGTGTGCGGAATGTTTGTTGTGTAACCTAAAGGGACTGTCACATTAGGGTTTTTTGCGGGAGCGTATGGCGGCGTAGGCTCGTTACGTCATATATGTCGGCATACGCCGTATACGCTACTCATACGCTACGCATACGCTACTCATACGCCGCCAGATGCCGGCTTATGATGCATACGCCGCCATACGCTTTCATAAATCCGTCCGTCCCCATTTTTTTGTGCATGCTAAAAAAATCTCGACCTATGGGAGCGTATGGTTCATACGCTACTCATACGCAGGTGTACGCTCCTCGTACGCTGGTGTATACTCCTCATACGCTAGGGGTGCGCCGGCGTAGGTTACGCATACGCTCAACTTGCGTCACCGGCGTATCTCTAGCGTATGTAGCATACGCATAACCTACGAGTTACGTATGGGAGCGTACTCCTAGCGTATGCACAGCGTATGCACACCGTATGCACAGCGTATGCACAGCGTATGCCATAGGTCTCGACATCGATCTTGACTCATACGCTACTCATACGCTCATATGCTACGCATACGCTACGCATACGCTACGCATAGGTTCCATATGCCAATCAAAACCGCCAAAAAATGTCACAGTACGCTCTCATACGCTCCTCGTATGCTCCTCATAGGTTACACATACGCTCAAAAACACCCGATAGGTCACCAAAGGTCATCATAGGCCAGCATTCGCAGGACTTACGTAGGTTTTCAATACGCTCCCGCCATACGCCGTAATGTGACAGGGCCTTAAAAGAGTTGGGGCAAGTACTTATCCGTGTTTACCAACAGATAGATCGGGTGTATTGCATGCTGCGGTAAGGTTAGTATTAAAGGAAGGACTTCATCTCATTACTCTTGTGTTGTCATTCACAAGGTTTTGCGTCATGTGATTAATATCGACATTGTAATCATTAGAAATAGTTTATATATTTATAAATAAACACATACAAAAAACAGGAATGAACATGGTGCGCTACTGCACAGCTTCCGAGATTGACGATTATCGATACTGGCGATGTATTCAGAACCATTTACAGTATAACCCCATTAAACCAAACTTGAAGGGACCCTAGAAATTTGTTTGGATTAACCAATCATTGGTTTAACCAAGCTTTGGCTTTGACTTTGGCTTTGTCAAAAACGTGGGTGCGTTATGAATGTACTATACAATGTATGTGGATACTTTGCTTATTGTTTTTTTAATGTATATACAGTATAACCCCATTAAACCAAGCTTGTTTAAACCAAACGATTGGTTAACTTTTGTCGGCGGCCTGGCAAAATACTACCATTTATCATATAAAAAAAGTAGCTAGGGTCTCAGATGACCTTATACCCACACATAAGATGACCTTATACCCACATGACTGACAGTTTGGTTTAACCGTACCGGAAGTGGCATGGGATCTTGACAATTTTGTTTGGATTAACCGATAATTTGGATTAACCAACTTTGGTTTAACCAACTTTTTTATATGATAAATGGTAGTATTTTGCAGGGCCGCCAAAACAGTTTGGATTAACCGGTCGTTTGGTTTAATCGGGCTTGGTTTAATGGGGTTAGACTGTACTACTTGTTAAAGTTGCATAGTCCAATAAAAGCATCAAATTTTCCAAGGGCCAGCCTCTTATCTAGATTTGAGCATACATATCCAACTTAGATACTGGTGTACTGATTAAGTATGTGTTGCTACATAGAAGGGCATACTAAGTCAATTTGATAGAATCTGTTAGTACCCAAGCTTATGGGGTCATAGTTTTGATGATGACACCAAAATTAATTTAACGTCTTCACACTTCAAATATATATTAGTTAGTAATTTTAGATTAAAGTTAATTCAAACTAAAGGAAGATAGATTATAATAATAAACCTACTATATTTATGTAAGAAAATGACAGAAATTGGGGCTGCCGTGGGGGGCTGGGGGGTCGACGATAGGGGGAGCTCTAACTCTGATCAGACCCGGGAATCAAACGGTACAATTACAACCTTTAGAATAACTCGCATATACAGTACCTCCCAGGGACGATACAGATCGCAATCTCACCATCTGAAAGAGCGACAGGCTCTGTGTAGTTGTGTCAAGTGCCTCTGACCACGTGACTCCCGGCCCTGGTGAACTGAGCTCTGGTTTCCAGCAACATCTTGTTTATTGCTTAAATAAATTCAGCCATTTCTGTGTTCTATGCGGGAGGTACAGACATAGGTGTCCGATAACAGTTTATTGTTCATATCTGCCTCTCTTTTAATTTGTTTAATTTATTTATGTTGGTAGCAAAAGAAATATATTAAAATATGCATAGTTGACTGCAGAAAGAACTGTAGCACCAATTAATTGACAAATAACAATATTTTAAATTTCTAATGTTGGATGTGTAGCATGGGGCGAGAGCAAGCTAAATGATATTAATTATTAGTGTTGCAGATCAATACAAAACTATTTCGGGACTGGGAGAATGCAATTTTAATATATATATTTGGTGAGGGGTCGTGGTGGGGGAAGACTCTGCGACCTAGATAGGTATTAATTCGTGGAGTGTTATATTGCATTCTATGATACCTCTCAGTGGCCCAAGTGGTTGGTGTGCTGGATTACAAACAAGACTTTGACAGCATTCCAAGTACCTGATTTGGCGCCCTCCCTACACATACGCCCCTATCACGTGACGTCCCCCACGTGACTTCTATTGGTGACTGTTTACGCCGTGGGTCTTGGTATTTATATCAATGTACTACTATGCCTGTGTAGCAATATGTGCTTAACACATTTACAAGTGTCTAAGTTATATCGGTCAAATCAAATGTAGATGAAATGAGGGTGTGATGGAGTCGTTCCGATTCCATTCACAACTCATTATTAAATTCTTGAGGGAAACTGGGTTTTACCAACAATTCATTTTCCATTTTTAACTTGAAAAGTTGTTTGCTGCTGATTTTATTATCATATACCACTTCTGATTTTACCACAGTTGTATGTGCTTTGGTATACATTTTTTTATGCTCTATTTTACTTGTCTGAAATATAATTACTTTTGATTTAACTCTTCGTTTTTTTGTCCATAGTAACGATTGACACAAAACAGCAGAGAAACAGTTACACTGAAAACACAAGGACATTTGCTTCAAATCAATATGTATTCTATTGGGATTATGAAACGCCATGTAAAAATCAAATCAGTTTATCATGAGGAAATGCATAAGTAGATAGTGTGTTGATCGTTACTACGGACAAAGTTTTGTCCCATATTGCTTAGCACCTTTTGAGACAGTCTCATATGTAAATGAGTGGGGGTTTTTCTTTAGAAAATTGGATAATTTTATTGGACTATGCAACTTTAATGCATGGTGTTTCAGACACTAGACCATGTCAATATTCCCCAGTATTCCCAGTGCCCATGGTTATGTATTAGTAAGTACAAGGAGTTGCCTAATTGTATGCGTATTGCCAGCAGCAAGAACACTTGTCGACTCCCCCTCTGCCGGCTACACCGGGCGCCGTGGACGAATCGGTAGAGCGCGGGTCTCGCATTCGGAAGGTCGAGTCAAACCAATGACTTATATAATTTGTACTTGTCACTTCCTAGCCTGGTGCTCGGCATTAATAGGATAGGACACAAACTGGTTAGCTCAGTGTCAGGATAATATGACTGAGTGGGATATCGGGTCATGGTGTCGGTGGCCTGATTTTCCGGTGAGGCAACACTATAAAGTCACTATGAGTATGAGTGTGCACTGTCGCAAGTCAGTACCTGTCCTGATATGACCTTAGAATGCCAGAATGTCTCATTTTTTTCTTGATTATTTATACTGCCAATTATGGATAAGTCTGAATACACTTGTTTTCATCATTAGACAGTTTGTCGATAGAAAGCCCGAGCCTACACTTTTACCAACCAATGGGATTTTTAACCTCCCACACCACATAGACATGGTATGAGAGCAACTGGCATTTGATGATGCTGTAAGTTATACACAGTGGTGGAAATCCAAATTGGCAGAGGTCGGGGCACAGGGAATCGAACCACCGACCTTCTGATTAGGAGTCCGACCTAGGCAAAAGTCGAGACACCCTAAGCACTCAACCTCAAACTCAACCAACCGACCAACCGACCAACCAACCAACCAACCAACCAACCAACCAACCAACCAACCAACCAACCAACCAACCAACCAACCAACCAACCAACCAACCAACCAACCAACCAACCAACCATCTGCCGGCACACTCCACATGCTTGGTCCTGATTTCAGAATCATCACGGTTCTGAATTCTAAGTGAACGTTATTCATTATTTAGACATGACAGCCTATTTTTCGCTGAGTATTCAAACCAATCCCCGTGTTAATGCTAATGTTCTCTCGTAAATGGACTTAGTCTAAAGCTTATAGTCTGACGAAAGCATCAATTTTTCTCAACCAAAACACTTATCTAGATTTGGTCCCACGTGTATACAATTTATATCAAGCATTTGCTGCTGCATAGAAGGAAATACTGGATCAGTTTAATCGAGCCTGTCACTGAAGAAAGATATAGTGTCGGAGTTTTGATGTGCTTGCCAAAATTAATTTATCTTGTTTGCCCATCAAATATTCAAAGTTAGCCATTTATAAGAAAAGTTACTTAAAACTAAAGTAACGTGGATGATAATCAACGTAATATATTTATTATAAAAAATGATAGAAACTCAAAAGTATTGGACTGTGCAACATGAAAATAAACAAAAATATGTAACTCCTTTTTTTCGTGTTAAGAGAAAAAAATAAAACAAGGTTTACTTTTGAATTTGGTAATGAACTGAGACATGTTATATTCGTGACGTGCATGTGTGATTTTATGACGTAATTCCAGTCATGATATGTTATAGCTAAGGTGAGCCCTCAAAATGTTAAGCTGACAAGTATCTTAGTAGGAACTACCTATTCAGTATTGACATCTTTTTAGGAAAATAACCGTTCTATGGCATATTCTATATGTTTTGGTCTATATCTTTTGTTTGTTTGTTGGGGTTTTACATTCTAGCAACATCTAAGGTGCTATCAGGATGGGTACGGTCATGGCGACTTTATTGTGCTGCCCCCCGGTAGAATAAGCCGCGATCACCATGACCTGATTTCCCACACTCAGTCACATTATGCTGATACTGAGCTAGCCAGTTCTTCCCCATCCTAGTATTACTAGTAATGCCAAGCACCAGGCTAGGTAGCGACAAGTATCAGTTTTGTAGGTCATTGGTTTGACTTGGTCTGCATCTACGCTGGGGCTGCTGCGCGTCATGCTGGGCCTGGTGGGGGTCATCTCAGTGAGATAAATGCAGTTAATTCAATGCACATGGCATCTTACCAGCAACATTCATACAGAGGGGTTGGGTGCTGCTGTAAGGTATATCAGAGGGCATTAAATATTAAACATAGAAGGCACTTATTGAAGTTGTATAGGCCGATGGTTTTGAGTTTTTGTCATTTTCCGAGATAAATATATCAGGTTGATCGTTTATAAGCTACCTTTAGTTTGAAATAACTTTGATTTTAAAATGTCTATCTTGGGAGGTATTAGAAGTGTAAACATGGGAAACTAATTTTGGTGTGCTTGTCAAAATTCTGACCCCATAGGCTTCAGCGGGAAAAGCTTCTATTAGATTGACTTAGTAACACATACTTAGTAAGTGCACTAGTATCTAAGTTGAATATGTGAGTTCACATCTAGATAAGTATTTTGGTTAGAGAATGTTATGCTTTTATTGTACTATGAAAATCCTGCTGATATAGAAAGGTGTCATGCTTTTTTCTTCATATATATATATATATTTTACCTCGGTAAACAGCCTCAGGCTAGCCTCAGGCTAGGGAGAGGTAAGCACGTCCGGTACCAGCAATTAGCATATACAACTCACGACTGGATAACGTGTCGTTGGGTTGCTCCGGCAAAATTAGTCTACATACAAGCAAATACGCAGTAAGTATAATAAAAACTGTGGTTAGCTTAATTATGATGCATTAGAGCATCAATATGGAAAGTTTAGACTTTCGTTGGTCCAATTTGGACGAGTTATTTGGTTATAAACAACCAAGGATAGAACACTCGAGTGGGTTTCTCGAAGGAACCAAACCGGTCATTAGCGGTTATGTCAACACCCGGGTCACCGTGTGACTATGGGTAGAGATGTGGGTTTCGCCCTATCTCATGTGGAAATTCTCTCGTACTCTAATAGAGAGTAATGTTGGAGATGCTCCTGGGTTTCTTTTATAGACTCCCCTAGACAAAACTTTTTCAGGCGTTTCTCCGAGTTTCGTAGCATTTTCTCCAACTTGTTGACGTAGTAGTCACAGGTGGGAGAAGTGTGCGGAACAGAGGGATGGGCGGGCCGATACACTGGTCCCGACCCCGCGTAAGGTTTGGGCTTGACCCACAACCCACGCACAAATTTAGCTTATTACGCCTGTGTTATAACGGTATAAACACGTTCTTTAACACCAATAGATGTCCAAATGAGTTTGAAACAACCATATTGTGACATATATATATACCGGGACTGACCAAAAATGTTTGTTTCAGTTCCCGATGGCCACGAAGCGGAGTAAGCGCGGTGCAGCAGCAGCCGAGGGGCGTGTTCCGAGTGGAGTGGACGAGGAGTACGACTCCTCACCCGTGTTGTCGGCAGGGCCGTCGACACAGCCCCGGGCGCATATCCTCTCCGACCCGGACGAGGACGCAGTGCCTGATGTGCCTGCGCCTCCAGATTGGGAGGCTCGCTTTGCAAGATTGGAAAGCCACATCTTGACTGCCAAATCGCCTGTGTCTCGGAAGCGGCGTAGGCCGAGTGTCCAAGAGGATTCATTTGAAGATTTCTTGGACACAGACTCGGCGGTGGAGCTTAAGGCTCCTCCTCCTCCTTCTCCTAAACGGAGAAAGAAGAAGAAACAGGTGATTTCTTCGGGTGATGAATTCACCAAGGAGCGGGCAGAGTCTGGTTTGCGCAAAAAGCGGAAGACTAAGTCCAAAAAGAAGAAGAGGAAAAGGAAATATTCTTCTTCTGAGTCGTCCACTGGGTCTACTTCTACGGAATCAGACTCAGACACCGTATATGAAGGGGTCTATGCGGACATTGGCACTAAAGTGGCTAAGAAGGTGGAGAAGCCAAAGGCTAAGCGGGTTAAAACCACTACGCTTATGCGCGAGACCGTGAATGGTCATTTTCGCACGTTCAAACCGGCGGAGGTTATCTCCAAGTTAGGAGATGAGTTAACAGGCATAAAGGGTGTTCCCAACTCCATCATTAAAGAAATGGATCGGGATGTCAATATGACGGATGACCGTAAGAAGTTTGAGGATGTGTTGCACACAGTGCATAAGGCAGTGTTGGCTACCCTAACAGCTATTGTTCCTGTGGCTAATAGGATGCAGAGTGAAAATAAGTTCTCGTCTTTGGCTAAGACAATGGACAAAGGCATTGCAGTACTAGCGGCGGCAGGTAATTACCTGTCGTTTCGAAGATATGAAAATGTCTTCAAGTCAGTTTGCACAGATGCTGGCAAAGAAGTGGCTCGCTCTAAGAAGGTTACCGATAATGAGGGGAAGGAGTTTACGCTCTATCTTGCTCCAGAGCCGATTAAAGGGAAACCTTTAGATAATACCAAGATGTTTGGCGGTCAACTACAATACCTCTATAAAGAGGTAGAGACTGCAGCCAAGAGTGGCAAAAACATGGATGGCAAGAAGAAACAGGAAGTTCCTCGTTTCAAAAAGTCACGAGGGGATTTTCGTCCACGACGGTTCACCAGAGGAACCAGACCGAGTTCAAACTTCGGTCAAGGGTTTCGGGGCCGGGGCGCTCGCCCAGGCTGGACCGACAACACCGCACGGCCAATAGGTCGAGGGTTCAACTCGTCGAGACCTTTCCCCAGGGGCGGGTCCAAGTAGAGGTCCAAACACAAACTTTACAAGTCCCTGCAGCCTCTAAAAACACACAAACTGTAAGCAACTTTGTGGCTGGTAATATTAGTAATCATATTTCTGAGTGGCACAAAATTACTAGTGACCAAGAAATTATAGAAATAGTTAGGGGTGTTCAAATTCCTTTTACACAAATTCCTGTACAAAGTATAATACCTTTTCCATATAACATTCAACCAGTTGAACGAGACGCACTAACTAAACAGGTACATAAATTCTTTGAGAAAGGAATTATACAAAAAGTGACACACTGTTCAGGACAGTTTATTTCAAACATTTTCTCGAGACCGAAGCCTAATGGTGATGTTCGAATGATCCTGGATTTAACAATCCTTAATAAAAGGGTGGAATATCGACATTTTAAAATGTTCTCTCTAGATACGGCACGAGATCTGATTACACCAGATGCGTGGATGGCTAGTGTTGATTTACAGGATGCATATTATACGCTTCCCATAATGGAACAATACCGAAAATTTCTTCGATTTATTTGGGATAACCAACTCTATGAGTTTACCTGTATGCCGAATGGCTTAGCTTGTGCGCCACGTTTATTTACTAAATTGCTTAAACCTGTTTTCTCGGTAATGGCGAGGAAGGGTCACATAATGTTTCCATACATAGATGATTCTTTTATTATAGCATCAACACAAATTGGTTGTGTGAATGCAGTTTTGGATTTATGTGCATTACTCACTAAATTGGGGTTTTATGTACATCAACAAAAGTCAGTGTTTAAACCAACAAAACAACTCAAATGTTTAGGGTTTATTCTGGATACACAGTCCCTTACAGTGTCGATAACAGAACAAAAACTAATTAAGTTTATGACTACAGCGACTCAGCTTATTAAGTTATCAAAGCCAAAAATTAGACAGGTTGCTGTTCTTATTGGCATAATGACCTCATATGCACCTGCTGTGTTATATGGGAAGGCCCATATTAAGTCGCTAGAAATAGATAAAAATTTAGCGTTAACACGAACTAAAGGCAATTTTGAGCGAAAGATGTTTATTTCGCAAGAAGGGTTACAGGATATTGGATGGTGGATGCAACATATAGCAAGTTCACCAAATCCAATCCGCATGGCGGAACCTAATACAGTAATTACTACTGATGCTTCGTTAGAAGGTTGGGGAGCTCATCGAGATGGGGTCACAACAGGAGGTAGATGGCTTGATGATGAAAAATCAGACTATATTAATGCACTAGAATTGCGTGCTATTTATCTGGGCTTACGTAGTTTAGTAAAGATAAATAAATCACAGGTTAGAATACTAACTGATAATACTACTGCCATGGCATATATTCGTAACATGGGTGGAACCAAATCAAAGTCTTGCAATCAGTTATCTAAACTGATTTGGAACTGGGCACAGGCTCAACAAGTCTGGCTGACTGTAGCGCATATTCCAGGGTCACAAAATACACTTGCAGATTATAAAAGTAGAAATTTCCATGACCATTTAGAGTGGTCTCTCTCTACACATTTGTTTAACTTCGTTTGTGAAAAATGGGGTACACCTGAAGTTGACTTATTTGCATCACGAAATAATAACAAGTTACCCTGTTATGTTTCTTGGCATCCTGAACCGGATGCTTGGAAAGTAGATGCGTTTGCTATTACCTGGGAAAATAATTATTTTTATATTTTCCCACCATTTAGCATTATCAGCCGAGTAGTGAGAAAAATCGGCTTGGAAGGGACACATGCGATACTGGTGGTGCCCGATTGGGACACGCAACCTTGGCTGCCAGCAGTTTCACAACTGGCAAAAGATCGTATACGATTCCCAAGAAAACTCGGGAATCTGACGCACCACGGACCGCTAGTGGTTCACGGCGACGTGTCAACGACGCCCCTATTGGCATTCCTTTTCTAAGGAAGCAGCTACAGCAATTTGGATTGGACAGAATTACTGAGGATAGGATAGTATCGGATGCCTGGAGGCCAGGAACTGTCAAAATGTATACAACCTATTTAAAGAAATGGGGTGTACATTGTTTGTTAATGAAAGTTAAGCCAACAAATCCAAAGATTTCACAAGTAGCTCGGTTTCTTCGTTCTCTAGAGGATGAAGGACTTTCCTTTGGATCGATTAATGCGGCGAGGTGTGCGTTATCAATTATATTACCTAGAATTGATGGCGAAACAGTTGGAAAACATCATGTTATTTGTTATTTACTTCGTTCAATTTATCAAAGGAATCCTCCAAAACCAAAGTATAGTCGGTTTTGGGATGTTTCTATAGTATTTAAGTTGTTTCAGGCTTGGCCTCACAACTCGTGGTTAGATATAAAACAGTTAGGTTTTAAGGTCGCGGTCCTGTTATTGTTAGTAACCGGACACAGAGGACAGACGATTGTTGCTTTATCCTTAACTGGATTAGAAATAGAAAAACAACAAGCTACGTTTGATTTAGAAAAATTGCTTAAATCGAACACGTTAGGTGACCCTTTATCAACGGTTCACTTAGACTGTTTTCCGAATGATCGGAAATTATGTGTTGTGTCGGCCATACGGGCTTATATATACAAGACAAAGGATTTACGTGCATCACAACAACTATTAGTGAGCTTTATAAAGCCACATAAGGCGATTTCACGAGACACACTTGCCAGATGGACAATTACTGTGTTGAAATTGGCTGGGGTGGATACGAGTAAATACTCTTCCCACTCAACTAGAGGAGCCATGGTCTCCAAGGCGCGGGTGCTTGGTATTTCTGTGAAAAGAATACTAGCGCATGCAGGCTGGAAGACGGCTAAGTCGTTTGCAAAACATTATAATAAACGACTAGAAAAGCCTACCGGCGTTGCAAAGCGTCTTCTCGCCAACTAACAAGAATAGGTGAGAACAAAAATTTAGAATGTTATAATAATAAGAAAGAATGATATTAAGGATAAAAATGAATTATGTAAAGGTCTCCCTAGCCTGAGGCTAGCCTGAGGCTGTTTACCGAGGTAAAATAGTATAGTTATACGAGTCTTACCTTGGTACAGATGATGGATAACTGTTGTTTTACCGAGGTATAAGCCTCGGATAGATGTGGGCTAGGGCCCTCCCGCCACACCCTGCCACATCTATTCCGTTGGTGTACCTTTTCGGTAAAGTAATAGTATCCATTGTTTGAAAGTCATTTTTATCCTCAATAAGTAGGTTAAGATTGCTGGTACCGGACGTGCTTACCTCTCCCTAGCCCACATCTATCCGAGGCTTATACCTCGGTAAAACAACAGTTATCCATCATCTGTACCAAGGTAAGACTCGTATAACTATACTATATACTGTGGATACGAAGCCGCTTTCATGTATTCCTACCTACTCGTTACTCTGTGCCTGTCTTAGTCCATAGAGTGTGGATATAGGTTTTACAACAAGTAACCAAAGGTTATTTGGGATTCAACCTAGAAATGTTACAGTTGGTACCGAGATGTTATTTGGGATAAAGCCAAGAAATCTTACAGCTGGTACCCAAAGGTTATTTAGGCAAAAGCTCACAAATGTTGCAGTTGATAGCATCGGACTGTGCAACTTGGCCTTATATTTGTAAAAGGGGGTGGTGTGCAGTGTGCATAGTATATTGGCTAGAAGTTGAGAAATTGAGAGAATGGAAAAGAAAACCACACACAAAAAAACCCAGACATGACGGCTACATAAAGCTTTCGATTCAACTTTAAAAATCTATTAATCTCCATGATTTAATCAATTCTTCACTGCAGAAGCAGGGATGAAAGATCTCCACGATTTCGCAGATTTCTGGGATTTTTCTTGTTGGCCTCTACTGCAATGCCGCAACACTATCAGCGCATACTAATGCATGGTCCAGATGCCGCAGCACTATCAGCGTATACTATTACTATTAATATGCGCTTCATACACCGCAGCACTGCCAGTGTATACTATTACTATTAATATGTGCTTCATACGCCGCAGCACTGTCAGCATATACCAATATATATGAGACCTGACTTCCGGGAATTTTCCGCGATTCCCTCACAATGCTAAGTCAATAGGAGAATTTCAGCTTTTTTTTGCCGGAAAACACTTTCATCCCTGAGAAGTAGCGGGCTATGGTAGATTTTGAACAATATATTTAGCATATTAGATTTCAAATCTAATTCAGGTGATTATATCTATAACCCAGCTAACTAACACTTTTTCTAAATGGTTGTTTAGCAGCCCTGTCCTGGAGACAGTGCTGTGGGAGTAACTGCATTACGGAAGACTGAAGATTTATTGATTTGTGACAGTTTGACAAATACTGTGAAAAGCCTCAAAGGCTTTGGAAAAACACTTTAATCTGGTAGACTACTTGAATGTCAAAGTCTACAGCTTTTTATTATTTGGTCTATTGAATCTGATCTTTTTTTTTTGTCTTTAAAAAAAAATGTCTATGTTCTTGTTGGGCTGTTATCAATAGAATACTAGTTTACCTTCTATTATACATGCTCAACAGTCTATATCATTGTCTAATTCTGGTTTCCTGCCATTGTATTTTTTCAGGTGAGTGTTTACAAGTCTAACAGATCGTCAGGGGATGTCGGTGAACAAGGTACTATTCCAGGGTAGGCTTAAATAAACCAACAATGAGCTTTTATACTGGCATCATTAGTTATGCATCACATAAATAAATAATCGATATATATTAATATAATAGTTTTGGGGGTTTTTTTTCTCACAGAACTAAAGTAATTTAAACACGGACAAATGGGGTCGTTGGTCCTGGAAATGTATTGGAACACATGATTATGGTAACTGGAAGTGGAGAGGGGAGGGAGAGGTAGGGAGAGGTAACTAAATCAAATAGATGGACATCACCTCAAGTTCATTTGAATTACTATCTCTAAATATTTCGCTTAGGTATAGTTGATAGAGTGAAACTCCGCTATAAGTTATAATGCGCTCTCTTGGGTCCATAACATGTCGCAAAAACAGCGGCATCACGCTAAATCATCAGTCCGTAATACTACTAATAGAGCCACAACGTGACCACAGACACCCTCAAACCATATTTGGGCCTTAAATAACTCCTAGAAAAATAGGTTGGTTTGTTGGGGTTTTACGTCGCAACACATCTGTGGTCAGACGGAGAAAATAGATAGTTTAAAAGCTATGCAAATTATGGCAAGTCATCTTTTTATCATAATAATTGTAACTGAGTAAAGTATTTTGGGTCATGATATCGCCCACTTAAGTGGCCTTGTCACGAGTAATAACACACACTGAAATATCCACCTCCTGTCTGGTTTTTAGAGGCAGTAATTGTGGTGAAATTGGCGGTAGACGCACAGGAGGGATGAACATGCATGTAAATCACAGCTGGTAAATGCTGCTCGTCTGACACCTCAGTCACACTACGGGTCTTGCGATCACTTTGCGACCTCTTGCGACAAAAAAAAAAAACAGGTGGTCGCAAGTGGTCACAAAATAATCTCTTTGGTCCTCGGTGATTGCTGACCTCCTGTCCCCCGGAGGTAGCTGATCATTTTTATAGGCTGGTGATCAATCAGTGATCAATCGGCGACTGATTGCCGACTGACTGATGATGGTAGCATTGTTACGACCACTTGGTGATCGACCAGTGAGAGGTTGACGAGAGGGTGCTGATTGATCAGGGACTGGTTCACAAACTGATCTGCAGTCAAATGCCAACCATTTTCCCTGCTGGTTTTTGTTTGCTTTGCTTGCAAGGAGCTGACTGATAACTATTTTTGTGTGATGTTATTTAATGGTCGCAAAGTGGTCGCACGCCTAGTGTGACAGGGGCCCAACTTACACATTCTGCAGGTTCAATGAGCATTGTGCCCCGTGTTCATGCAGGCACATGGAGGTAGACACGGGGCTAGACAATGAAATATTAAAATAATTTAGGTTTTGCACCATCTGAATTGGCTCCCAACTTGTGACACTGTATTCTGTGCGATATCATGGCACCTGCACCATAATATTATCCTGACTCGGAGGCAACCAGTCTTGACTGTATTCTAGTAATGCTGAGTGGCCAGAAAACCTGGGAACAAGTATGAATTTGTCTAAGTCTTGGTTTGATTCCTTGAATGCTTGACCGTAGGTTCGAAACCGCGACCTCACGTACAGGAAACATGCTCTCTATCCTCTTGGTAATGCTGTCTCGCCACTATGTTTATTAAAGGAACAATGCAAATAGTCGATATTTTGTATCTTGGTTGTCATCGAATATATCACAGAAACTATTACTGGTAGTAGTATTAGCAACACAGATCATAATTATAATATATGTCATGGGGGATTAGTAGTATTAGCAACACAGATCATAATTATAATATATGTCATGGGGGGTTAATAAAATGCGGAAACATTGTACCTAGAGCAGTTCTATGCCATGCTGTGGCTAGCATGTTAACCATTACACTACATAAGCTCTCTGGTGCAATCATCCTAGCTACGGCTGCCTGTCTTTATGGCTCCCTGCTTGAGAGGTCAGTGCAGACTATATGTATATGTGTAATTTGTTGGGGTTTTGTGTCCTGGCAACAGGTCATTTCAGGACGGGTACAGACTTGTGACAGTGCCCACTCATGGTGACTTAATAGTGCTGCCCCACTGGGAGACCGGTTCGCCGACACCATGACAAAATTTTTGATATATAATCTTAGTATAGGCTTTGCTTACCCTTTTTCAATCACAGGAGCACAAAACATCAATAAATGCTTATTGACAAAAACCAGCACCTAAATTGGATATTTAGGATCAAATATAGAGCTCCTGATTTTGACAAGTTGATGCTTTCAACGGATTATACAGCTTTAACATGGCTTTCCGCCGTTAACCAGCAAATACATTCTGTGAGCGAACTGTAACCGCAAGGATGGTGAGTAAGCATGGTTAGTGATCTGTCACCATGCATCTTGTACCATACTAAGCAGTAGACAGCGCTACACTAAGCCCCAACACATTGACCACCGAGGCGGGCTAACTGCATCTATGTCTGCATTCTCCAGCAGCAGGCCGACCGTGAAACGGGGTCTTTTCATGGCCGCCCGGCGCCACAGCCATCTAGCATTCCTCTCTCCCTCTCTTCTCTTCTCTCTTCTCTTCTCTTCTCTCCTCTCTCCTCTCCTCTCCTCTCCTCTCCTCTCCTCTCCTCTCCTCTCCTCTCCTCTTCTCTTCTCTCCTCTCCTCTCCTCTCCTCTCCTCTCCTCTCCTCTCCTCTCCTCTCCTCTCCTCTCCTCTCCCCTGCCCTCCCCTTCCCTCCCCTGCCCTCCCCTCCCCTCCCCTCCTCTCCTCTCCTCTCCTCTCCCCTCTCTCCTCTCCCTCTCCCTCTCCTTCTCCCCTCTCCCCTCTCCCTCACCCTCTCCGTCTCTCTCGTTTCTCTTCTGGAGTCTTTCTTTCTCTCTCTCTGTTGCTCTCGCTCTCTCTGTCGCTCTCACGCTCTCTCTGTCGCTCTCACGCTCTCTCTGTCGCTCTCACGCTCTCTCTGTCACTCTCGCTCTCTCCCTGTTGCTCTGTCTCTCTTTGTCGCTCTCTCTCTCTGGAGGGAATATTACATATAGAGTCCACAAGTATACTTGATTTTTTTCTCTAGTAGTTCCCCTCTTCAAGTAAATTTATTCATGCACAAAAGACCCGACGTGTTCAAATAGAATAATGTGCAATAGCAAAAGAAAAATTGTTGCTAGCCTTGGATTCGAATTTATGAATAAGCAGGGTCGAAATGAAGTTTATAATTAATTACATTTATTTGATTATCAATATCAGGTCGTATAGCTCTGACCTTTGACCTAGCCGCAGGGCAGTATGGCGCGCGTCTGCTTCCAGGCTAAACTTTAAACTTTTGATGGCCTAGAAATGTGCATGAGCGCTGCGTTCGGTGGTGTTGTGTCAAGATTTATGTGCAGTTAGTGTACATTATGCTGTGTGTATAATTGCATACAAATTGACTAACAATGGTGCCACTGTTCTGATGTTATGGGGCTGTACGGGGCTTGGAAAGTCTTGAAAAGTCTTGAACTTCATTTTGTCCCATTTCAAGGCCATGCAAAGATTTAATTTAGCTAATTTTGAGTAATTAGTCTTGAAAAGTCTTGAATTCGATTAAACTGTCCCCTCTGATCTAAATTAGTCCGAAATCACCATTTGTCATTGGTTTTTCTCTCTCCTGAAATCCAAATGAAAATAGTCTTTGATTCCTATCAAAAACAGCCTTGAAATAGCCTTGAGATAGCTTTGATATATGCCAGATACATCTGTCCAAATTTACACCACCTATTTGGGAGGTGTACAAATTATATAGTTTCAATCTACAAAGTGGAAAACTATGGCAAAACTCTCCTTGATGGTCGTGAAAATAATAAAATATCAAGATTTTATATAGAATGAGACTATATTGTACATTACCAAAATATTTATATCTCAAATAATTATGTTCTTCATACAAAATTGACCTAGCTACCACATGTATATATAATATTTTATTTATATTTATTATTTGATAGTCTGATTTCAACCAGCTCAATGTATTTCCACTAAATGCTTGATTTCCCAGCGTGGCCTGTGTTCAGTGGGACTGTACACTCATGTCCTGCCGCTCGGCATTACTGGGATAAGGCAAGGACTGGCTAGCTCAGTATCAGGGGGAGCTCCTAAAAGAGCCACATCTGGATTTATATATAAACCAGTGTCACAAACATGAACATTGTCATGCATTTGAGACATTTCTGTAAGGAATTTCTCACGAGCCACTTTCTCATGTTCACAGCCCCAGCGAGTAGCCACTGTTGTGAACTGGGTACTCTTTGGGTTACATATATGTCTAACTAGACTGAGGGCTGGTTGTGTAGTAGCATCAGTATGGCACACAGATTTCATGTTAGATGCTGTTATCCTACCAGCCCTAAAACTAAACCACAACTTCGAGTCTGCCTGATCACATGTGGCCATCTCCACTGCTTCAGCCTGCTGCTCAGTTACTTAGACACTCAGGCCCTGACAGTGATCACCAAGTTTGGCATAGTTCAATCGAAACAGTTCTCATCGACTAAACTAGTCATAAGGGTAGGGAAGTTATCACCGAGTGATTTTCCCACATATTGGTCTGAAAAGGGAGACACAGATGTCAAAATACCTGCTCTCTTGTCAGTAGCATGCAAACTACCACAGAAAGCAAGTAAGTCCTGTGGCATTGCCTCTGGAATATTGACTGACTTGACACTCTGTGGCCTGATCGTAGGTGTCTGGGGGGATGAAAGTGAGATATCCAACAGGGTCTTTTTGGTGTTGGCAGATGTGAAGTCAATGTCACTGACTTCACTGTAAGTGACATCCTTGACAGCACCTGGCAACAACCAGTCTGCCTTTTCCTCAGTGACTGTTTTTGCATCACGTACCTTCACTGTTGCTTCAATGGCAAACAACAGCTCAGCGATGTAGGTGCAGGTTTCACCCAGACCTGCCATGCAGTCACAGTGTGCAGCCAAGACACGTCCTTCCTTCTCAGAAATGATCCAAGGACTGAGTGGTTTGACTCGCAGTCGTTGAGAATGTATAACCTTCAGGGGAAAACCCCCATAATATAGTCTTTACTGCAGTACCCAAGAGCGGTTTAAAACAATGGAATATGTTAATTCAACCAATCTACGCTCATATATTAAAGTATCTAAATTATATGAAAGTATCTAAAAATGTCAGAATATTAAGAGCATGTTAATTTTTTTTGTAGTCACACCAATGATAAAGAAATGAATGAATTCTTGTAGCCGTTTCCAAAACAAAGTAACAAGATCAGGGCCCGTATGCAGGAGTCAGTGTTAGCGGGTTTTGGTGTTACAGCCTATTACCGATTAGCTATCGCCGATGTCAGGAACTGTGTCAAGTGGTATGCAGGAGCGCGTAACACTAACATTTTAGCTAAACGTGAAATTATTTATAGATTTGGGAAATCCCTCTGCGTCTTTAGCGATATATTAGGCTTAAATATATTAAATGCGATCATATTTAACACAATTAAATACGTAATAAGTGAAATTTGAGGAAATTAACCCTAAATTCGAACCCTCCTTAAGGCTAGCGCCGCATTGGCGGCGATATTAATAGTTATATTTTCGAATCGACGAATGTAAAGTAAACAAATCGCCGCCAGTATGGATAGGGAGGTCGATGCGGCGGCGGCGATTTGTTTACTTTACGTTCGTCGATTCAAAAATATAACTATTAATATCGCCGCCAATGCGGCGCTAGCCTTAAGGAGGGTACGAATTTAGGGTTAATTTGAATAAATTTCACTTATTGCGTATCTAATTCTGTTAAATATGACAGCATTGAATAGATTTGGGCCTAATAAACTCGCTAAACCTACTATTTTTTAGGGGTACGGTAACACTGGTTAAGCCTTTGGTGTTAGGCCTAACACTGACTCGTGCATACCATTTTTTCGCCGCTAACCCGGAATTCCCGCCAAACACCGTTTTGCCTCCCTAACACTGACTCCTGCATACGGCCCCAGCATGCAGCATCGGAACACTTAGTTTGGCTGTCATTAAAACCAATCGACGATCATATATTAAAGTAGCCAGATATTATTTGCCCGACCGTCGGGTCTCGAGTAAAGACTTAAAGCACGAATGAGTGGTAACCTGTGGTTTGTTAATGTTATTGTGGTTACTATCGCCACAATGGCCGCACTTCCCTTCAGCGTGACGTCAGTGCATACCTTCTACCCACGGGTTCGAACCCTGGTCGAGTCAAACCAATGACTTAACATTGTATTCTTGTCGCTTCCTGGCCAGGCGCTCGGCATTATTAGGATACGGCAAGGACTGGTTCTCTCGGTGTCAGGATAATGTGACTGTTTGGGATATCAGGTCCTGGTCTCCCAGTGAGGCAGCACTAAAGTCGTCATGAGTGTGCACTGTCACAAGTTGGTACATGTCCTGATATTACCTTAGATGTTGTCAGGACGTAAAACTCCAACAACCAACCAACCGGCAGCACTGTACGACCAGCTTAGTGTGGGGAATGCCGATTGGCACTACTGCTGTCATGTGACAACGCGTGTGAAGCGTTGACACGGGTAGACGGGCAGTCGGATGACAGCATGATAAAAGCGCTATCCATTAATGATAGCGCAAACACGCATGTTGCGTGCGCAGCTGAATTTGACGCATGCGCGTCGATGACACGCCGATGATGCATAGATAGTGAATGCAAACCTGTTGATGTTTCATGTGATACGGTATTGTACTACTGTAGGCCATTACCGCCTAGCTTGGTTGCTTCAGAAGAGAACAAAATTGAAAAGAAAGGGTTGGGGGTGGAGTGGTGGGGGTGGGTGGAGGTGTGTGGGGGGGGCGCGTGGAAAGCAAAGTGGCCCAATGACCCATATGCATGAGTGTAATTACATGAGACTAATTAGACTGTCAATTATTAGAGGAAATGATTGTGTATCCTGTCCTTGGTACAAACGATAGTACATTTAATTGATAGCTTATAGTTCTAATGAGCCGCGATGGTTAAATAATAATAATAATAATAATAATAATATAAAGTTAGTTGGTTGTTGGGGTTTTTCGACAGCCTTCATGATGCGACATCTGCGCTCAATCATGAGGCTAACCTGGAAGGACAAAGTGACAAATAAGGAAATACTCAAATGGATGGGGCTGCCCTCTATGGAAGATCTTCTGATCAAAAAGAATCTCTGGTGGACTGGACACCTCATGAGGATGTCATCAAACAGGCTACCAAAGCAGATCCTCTACTCTCAACTGTCTTCTGGTTACAGAAAGAGAGGGCGCCCTCGTCTCCGGTTCAAGGATACCATCAAGAGAAACCTGAAGCTGAGAGACATTAAGACCGACTCATGGACATCACTCTCACAGCAGAGAGCTAAATGGAGAGCGGGAGTCAAGTAATGAAAGCAGTCTTTGTCGCATCACGACCGACAGCATGATGATGATGATGATGATGATGATGATGATGATGATGATGATGATGACGACGACGACGACGACGACGACGACAATGACGTCCTGGCAACATCTGTGGTCATATTAGGACGGTACGCCACATTTCGACGTGAATTTGATGCTTTCATCTGACTTTGCAGCATTAACACTGCGCCTATTTGACACAAGTTGTTCTGCTCTCAGGACGCCACATTTACCGCGATGCACTGTACTGAGCGGCCTCCCGCCCTCCGCTGTCTGAGGCGACGTCTGCTCCCCGCTTGTCCCTTAGTCACGTCGGTAGGCGGGGCATCCCTTTGCTATGGGGCTACTTGTCGTCTGGAGCAGCCGTTGCCTGGTGACCAGATGTCGCTGGCGTCGCAGCTGTCACGTCCGGGTAGGCCCTCATCGTGTACATTTCTGGGCCCGACAAAAGAGGCAGAGCGAAGACTAAGTATCCAGTTGTGACAGCCAGGCACAATTAGCGAAAGCGCATTACCTGAAAGTATGTTACTAATTGGGGTTAGTTTCGCGTATCCGTGGCAAGGTGGTGAATGCAGCCTTCACTTTGTCAGTGTTCCCATTCTCTTTGTCCCTTTGCCTCTAACCCTCCTCTCTACCTCAAATCATCCGGATCCTTCTCTGCATCTAGTGTTTTTCACTGTCTGTCCTGCTGCTCCTCCTATACTACGTGACCAACAAGAGACTGCGGAGATGTTTAACACGAAGCAGATTGTGTAATGCCTGTGTTGTAGCGATATGTGACAGGGGAACAGCTAACACTGTAACAGTAGTGGCTATTTTGTTATCGACATGTATGTGTTTTGGGATGTGTGAACGCATACGCTGTTATTGGGTCACGGTGGATCCTTGGTCACCATGGCACTATAAGTTAGACATGTTGCTCAATGCCTCTGTTTTTTGTGTGTGTGTGTGTGTGTTTTTGTTTGTTTGTTTGTTTGTTTGTACTAGAAATGCTTAGTATGCTATAGTTCATGTTACTGTTATTATTGTAGGTATTATTATTATTATTATTATTATTTGATTAATCAAATGTTTGTAAAGGTTTTCCATTCAGTTCTCTTAACTACCCCGAAGTAACTAGTTAGATTCTGTGATTTAGTACACATGTACATAGCATGACGGTACATGTAGTTAGGTAGTTGATCGATTTGAGGTTTTCCTTAAGAATCCACCTGAGACACACACACTCTCCCTCTCTCTCTCTTTCTCTCTCTCTCTCTCTCTCTCTCTCTCTCTCTCTCTCTGTCTGTCTCTCTGTCTCTCTCCTCTCTTTCTCTCTCTCTCTGTCTCGCTCTGTCTCTCTCTGTCTCTCTCTCTCTCTCTCTGTCTCTCTCTGTCTCTCTCTCTCTCTCTGTCTCTATCTCTCCCTCTTCCTCCATCTCCGCCGTGAATATGGCCTATGCTGCCGACACAGCGTAAAGCAACCACCAATCAATCAATCCTCCATCTCCTTCCCCTTCCC
This sequence comes from Branchipolynoe longqiensis, assembly GCA_030323885.1. Taxonomy (NCBI): domain Eukaryota; kingdom Metazoa; phylum Annelida; class Polychaeta; order Phyllodocida; family Polynoidae; genus Branchipolynoe; species Branchipolynoe longqiensis. The sequence goes on from CM059188.1 coordinate 68,027,289, forward strand.
TCTCCCCTCTCCTCTCCTCCCTCTCTCCCTCTCCCTCTCTCCCTCCCTCTCTCCCCTATCGCCCTCTGTCCCCCTCTCTCCCTCTCTCTTTCCCTCCCTCTCTCCCTCTCTCCTTCCCTCCGTCCCTCTCTCCCTCTCTCCCTCCCTCCCTCCCTCCCTCCCTCCCATCCCCTCCCCCTCCCTCCCTCTCTCCTTCCCTCCTTCCTTCCTCCCCTCCCCCCCCCTTCCCCCTCTCCCTCTCTCTGTCTCTCTCTCTCTGTGTCTCTGTCCCATCCCCCTACATATCTTCTGTCTTCTGGCTTCTGCCTGTGATACCGCTTATAGCCGTTAAATAATAGAGTGTGCTTTCATGTGCCCCAACTTGACAGGGAGGACCTGTCTGGCAGGTCACTTTGTAGCCGACCAGGGTGCCGGTATCCTACGGGTAGCCGGCGGTCAGCGCCATGTGTCCGCGCGCAAGTGCGCATGCGCGAATGCCATTTGCAAGTGTCACTGTCTCCTGTCGTAGCTGCCACTCACTTAAAGCTGCACGACTCGACGGTGACCGAATCGGTAGAGCGTAGGCTACCCGCGCGGAGGGTCGGGAGTTCGATTCCGGGTCGAGTCAAGCCAACGACTCTCAACATTGATGCTTGCCGCCGCCTTGCATGGTGCTCCGCATTACTAGGATAGGGCAAGGACTGGTTAGCTCAGTATCAGGATAATATGACAAAGTGGGAAATCGGGTCATTGTGCTGGCGGTCTGGTCTCCAAATAGTGCTGCAATATAAAGTCACTGTGCGGACCGGCACAAGTCGGTACCCATGCTGATATGACATTACATGTTGCCAGGACGTAAACTCCAACAAACAAAACATCCAATGAAGGTGTACCATTTTCTAAAGCCTCAATACTTTTTACAGAGATTTGATCTTTCCTATTCAAATTAGATACAGTAAACATTTATTGATGTTTGTCATGCTTATATTTGGAGCTAAAACGGGTGAACAAAGCCTATGTCCCGTATTTCGGTGTGTCGCATTTTCACCCCAAGCACCTCTTACACTTAGCACTTATATATAAAGGACTTTAAGCGAAAGCAATGTAGATTATAATTAACAACATAAAATGTCCTAATATATTTATTATGCACATACCCCCAATAGCCGATGTTTACTTGTCAGTGTATCCTTCCATACAGGAACACATGCTTAATAAGTGCACCAGTATCTAACTTAGATAACTAGGATCAAATTAGCTAAGTGTTTTGGTTTGGAAAATTGTAGACCATGATCTCTGCTTTCATCGGACTGTGCAGCTTTAATGCCTTAAACCTGGTGGGCGCATGCGTACGTACCCTTTTACAGATAAGTAGCATAACAGGGTTTGCAGCACACGAAGCTTTCTGCGCATAGGACTTGACTTCGACCTTGAACCTAAACCCCGTGCACCCGGTCAATGCCGGGGGTCGCCACTAGGGGTCGTGTAGCCCCAGGACGGAAGCGGCAGACGTAATTTCACGTCGTTTTACTTGACAGCTACTGTCTACTATAATACGTCCAACAGAGGGCGGTTAATCAACTATTCTCCGGTAAATCATTTACGATTTGTAGTTTTCCATTCCCATTCTTCTGTCTGTGGGGTGGGATGATGGTGGTGGTGGTGGTGGTGGTGGTGCGGGGGGGGGGGTCTACAGACAAACAAGCGGGAAGCATCATAGCTGGTCTCCTTGTGAGGCAGCACTATCAAGCCACTATAAGTGGGCAATGGCACAAGACAGTACCTACCAGACAGGGTGGCCGAATAGATAGAGCGCAGGCTTCTCGTGTAGAAGATAGGAGTCAGATACTTGTCGCTACCTACCCTGGTGTTCGGCATTACTAGGATAGGGTAAGAACTGGTTACCTCAGTATCAGGGTAATGTGAGTGAGTGTGAAATTAGGTCAAGGGCTGACGGCCTGGTCTCCCAGTGGGGCAGCACTATAAAGTTGCGATGAGTATGCACTCACTGGCACAAGTCGGTACCCTTAGATGTTGCTAGGACGTTAAACAACAAACACACAAACCAGAACTTAAAAAGCCAATAGACAAACAATAAGCACACAACCATAAGTGTTGCTAGGACGTAAATCCCAAACAAACAAATTCACTTTGAAATGTTTGATTTGGGCGAAAACTGAATATCTGCTGAATGGTTGTACCCACACCCCGTAGTATTCGTCTAATTGATGGTTTATTAGTAACACGGGGCGCTTTACTGAATATTTACTGAACGGCTCGCTGGTACCTCAGCCGTGTTGGACGGCTGAGGTACCAGCGAGCCGATACGAACGGGGGCCCGCGCCACACACTCCATCACGCCGGCTTGTATAGACCCCTTTCAATGTTTATAAACATTGTGTATGCGCGCGCACCTTGGCTGCAGAACGAATGCACACTGCCATTGAGTTTGATGTTACATGCAGTGCAAAACGTCAATTTTATTGAAAATTAATAGAAATACCAAACCCTAACCGTATAAATTTAATATAATCTGTTCGTTGAATATGTTTTCTATGTGTTCCAAGTGATTTGTTTCTAGGTGGTGTGGTTTTAGAGATATTTCACTTTTTCTGTATGAAGTTGTTTATGGCCATTGACAATGCATTGAGTTTGCCGGTATGCGCAGTGCAAAATGTCAATTCTATTCAAAATTAATAGAAATACAAAAACCTAACTTTATAAATTTAATATAATCTGTTTAGTGAATATGTTTTCTATATGTGTCCAATCGGTTTGTTTCTAGGTGTTGTCGTCTTAGAGATATTTCAATTTATCTGTATGAAGATTGCTCACGGCCATTGACAATGTATTGAGTTTGCCGGTAGGTGCAGTGCAAAACGTCTATTTCATAAATTTAATATAATCTGTTCATTGAATTATGTTTTCTCTATCTGTTCCAAGCGGTTTGTTTCTAGCTGGTGTTTTTTAAAGAGATATTTCACTTTTTCTCTATAAAGATTGCTCATAACCATTAAGTTTCCAGTGTGACAGTCTGTCATCCTGCAGCCAAGCAGAGCTTGCACTGACCTAAATACCTATGCTGACGTCATATGAAATAGGTCTATTGCCTCTGTATGTCATGCAGATCGCGTCTGCGCAGGAGTGCGTTATAATGACCGGGCAATGGGTGACCGGTGCAGAGTGGTCAGTGATGCAGTGGTCAACGCATGGCTGGTCAGTAGTGTGGGTTGTTATTATAGGACACCCCTCACCAACACACACCAGGAGGCGTTGGGGTATGGGTGTGGGTGTGGGTGGTGGTGGTGGTAGCGGCAGCGAGCGGAAACATCAACTGACCATTCATCACGAAGCTCATTTTTGACCTCACCCCCACAAAAAAAGGCCCGTCCTGGTATGGCCTCAGATGTTGCTTGGACGTAAAACAACAAACAAACAAACAACAAAAGATCCCATGATTATTCCTTTATTGTATTATTTTATCTGGGAAAATTTCTTATTTCATTTTATTTTATCATAAGATATGGTAGGATGTCTTTTGGTTGGCATCCCCAAGGGTGTTTAATGCTCATGTCTGTACATCCAAATACATCTCTCCAAACTAACATAGCAATACTCAATAGGTACATAACTACCATAATGCTGAGTTTGAAATAAAGAATGGAAAAAAACCCACACAAAAACAAAAAAACACTAGTAATAAAATATCCAGTATCTAAACAAATTAAAAGTTTGACAATAACATGCAGATAAACCAAAAGTTAGGAAATTACACGGGGTTCATAGAGATGTCATGGAAATGATTATTTATAAAGATAATAAAGGTGATGTATCATACAGGAGTTATACCCCAATCACGCGAGAGCTAGCGTTCGCCACCAACCTGCTTACGACCAAAAGGTCGCCAACTACCCAGCGTCCTATTCGATACATTGATTAAAAAATGCTGTCAGTGCCAGGTTGGGGACCTGGCGCTGGCGGGTCGCCTGACTGGCGGTGACAGGGCGTCGCCAAACTGCCATGTTGGTTGCCGACCTGGTGCCGTCTTGGCACCTCCATGGGCGGCGACCACTTTGTCAGCGTATAAATGCCAGGTGTCATGATGCATTGTTTCACTTGCATCTAGTCATCCGGGGGGTACACACAGCATCCACACTGAAGGAGAAGGCTCCCTACTACTTGTAGGAATACATTGTGGCTCTTCCTCATCATCAACTGCCTCATTGAAAGTATATTCTTCATCTTCTTCTTCATCGACCGTGGTTCAGATTACATCTTTCATCTTCGTCATCAACCATGGTTGAGAGTACACCCTTCGTCTTCTTCATCAACCGTGGTTGAGAGTACACCCTTTGCCTTCTTCATCGTTGACCGGGTCGAGGCTGGAGTGCTTGGATCTTACTGCTCAGAGGCTGTGGTCCCGGCTGCGTTGAGGCCCCGGATATTACAACAAGATGCATGTGCTGCGCTTCTATGTCTGCTACATCTGAGAATAAGAAGGAGGCGACAGAAGGTTCTGGGTGCCCATGGATATCCAGAAGGCTTTCGTTTGGTGAATATGAAAATCTCATGGCTGAGCTAGAGCTTGAGTCACATGGAGATTTCTGCAGCTACCTTCGGATGGAGCCAACCATTGTTCTACGAGGTGTTGCAGAGAGTGACCCCGAGGCTCGACAAGAAGGACACGGTCATGCGCAAGGCATTGGGCTCCGGACTAAAGTTGGCCATCACTCTTCGTTTCCTTGCAACTGGGAACAGTTACCATAGCCTGGCCTTCTCCTTCAGAGTTGCACGCAACACAATTTCCCTCTTTGTTTGTGAGGTGTGTGAAGCCATAATTGAAGAGTATAAAGACTTGCTGTTTTTTCCTAAGTGTCAAGCTGGCTGGTGTGAATTAGCCACCAACTTTGGGACATGCTGGAACTTTCAACACACTGTTGGGGCCATTGACGGGAAACACAGCCATTAAGCAGCCACAGGATTCTGGGTCTGTATTACAACTACAAAGGCTTTTTCTCCATTATATTGCTGGCCATCGTTGAAGCAGACTACAAGTTTCTGTGGGTGGATGTTGGTGCAAATGGGTCTACATCTGACTGTGCTGTCTTCAATGACTCGATTCTTAAGGCGGCATTGGAAGACGGGACCCTAGGACTTCCACCTCCTGACACACTTCCCGGTGATGATCACCCTATGCCTTACTTTTTGGTATATCACCTTAACCACTCGGACATGGCTGCCTGTCCTGATATGACCTTAGATGTTGCTAGGACGTAAAACAACAACAAACAAACTTGCTTTCTGGTAGGAGATGATGCCTTTCCGCTTTGTGAGTGGCTGATGAAGCCAATCTCTGGACGAAATATCACAGTGGCTGAACAAATATTCAACTACCGATGTTCTCGAGCCAGACACATTGTGGAAAATGCTTTCGGGAAAATCGCCAACAGATTCCGCTGCCTTCTGATTACTCTTCAACAGGAGACAGACAGTCAACAGCATAGTGTTGGCCTGTATTAGTCTCCATAACCTGATGCGGGTCAAGTATCCTGGGTTTCAGAATGCAGCTTTGGATATTGAGGGAGAGGACCACACTCTCATACCTGGTGCTTGGAGAGACGACAGTGTCCTGGCAGATGTGAGGGACACAAGAGGGCCCACATGTCCCTCCAGAGAAGCCAAACAATAGCTGGTGTATTTGAAGCACCACTACAACATAGGTGCTGTGCCTTGGCAAACAGATATGATCTAATATCGATGAGCACTGTTTAATCTAATAATATAGAACTCTTTAATCTAATAATATAGAACTCTTTAATATAATATTATAGCACTCTTTAATATAATAATACAGAACTTATAGGGGCCAAGATGTTGTGTTTATGAACGTTCACTACGCTGAGGTGTTGGTGGCGAGCTGGCGGCGGCAGGGCCGGGAGGGGCGAGGACACAAGTCATACCCCAGTCACACGGGGCCTGCGTTCGCTAACGATCGATTCGCGACGTCAAAACCTGCTCCTTGCGCCCTCCCTACGCCCTGATTGAGTCCTGGCGCCGCGAAATCGCCAACCACCCGGCGCCCATTTCGGAAATTTTGGGCGCAAGGAGGTTGCTGCTGCTGCACGTGCAACCTCCTTGCGCCCTGTTCCGGCGGCGCCATTCAAAATGGTTGGCGCCCTGGCGCCGCCCTGGCGCCGCCCTGGCGCCGCCCTGGCGCCGCCCTGGGTTGGCGCTATTGCATCGGTGCTGCAGTCACCATGTGGTCGCGCCGACATGGCGCCGACATGGCGCCTAAAACGTGTTTGAATCAATGTATCCAATGGAACGCTGGGTGGTTGGCGTCCTTGTGGGCGTAGGGAGGTTGTCGGCGAACGCTGTCTGTCGTGTGACTGGGGTATTACCAACCAAAACTGAATGGCGCCGGCAGAGGACGCAAGGAGGTTGCAAGTGCAGCAGCTGCAACCTTGCATCCAAAATTTTCAAAATGGACGCGGCCTGGTTGGCGACATCGCCGCAGCGGCATGCAAGGCAGACATAAGGAGGACGATTTGACATCGCGAATCGAGCGTAAGCAAACGCAGGCCTTGTGACTGGGTTATAACATAGGTTATTGCATCGTATGTATATATATATAACTATAAGAATAGTATATAGTATTAGTATACAATGCATAATGCATGAGTAATTAAGGCTCCTGGTCTGGTCCACTTGAGTGGTGGTGAGGTGGGGTATAATTAATCGTTCAGATGCGATGGAATGTTTATGATAATTCTGTGTATGATAACAACAATTACTTCAAGTTGCATAGTCCAGTGGTTTTGAGTTTCTATCATTTTTCTGAGATAAATATACTAAATTGATCGTTATAGTCTACCATACTTTAGTCTGAAGTAACCTTTATTTTAAATGGCTAACTTCTGAGATATTTGAAGTGCAAACATGTAAGATTAGTTTTGCCAAGCATGCCAAAACTCTGACTCCATAGGATTCTGCAGTAACAGGTTCTATTGAATTGGCTTGGTATTCCCTTCTACGTGGCAACAAAGGCTTATATATTAGATATGTAGAATCAATTCTAGATAATTGTTTTGTTTTTGAAATTTTGATGTTTGATCGGACTATGCAGCTTTAATATAGTATAATAATTATAATAATACTGCAATTTGTGATAATATAATACTTTATTGTGATATATAATTCCCACTAGAGCAGTATTTAGTCAATTTAGGACCGAATTACATATGCATGTTATTTTTGCTTTCTTTTTTGTTAATAATAATAGCGCCATATTTGATGGCTTTTGGATTCACACTTATTATCGACGGAGGATGTGGTGGAAGTGTGCGTGTGACACACACAAAATGATAAGAAATTAAGAGAGCAAGGTGGCTACAGCCTCTGAGCGGTACAACGGCTTATTAGAGGCCCTGCCAATAGCATTTCTTGGCAACTTTCCCAGCGATGTAGCAATGATTTAATGTATAATGGGAACCTTGTGCCAAAACTGGAAAGCGCAGACAAATATTGTTGAGTTGACAACCTTGTTATTGACCGATCACGATTTGGGATGGTGTGGGTGTGTGTGGGTGGGTGTTTGCGTGTGTGTGAGATGATTTCTTCAGCTATTCCAGTTTGAACAGATTAGCAATGTTATTTCCAAAATCATCATTATGAATCTCTTAAAAAGATGGTATCCAAAGGTAGACACTCTGGAATCTCGAACTTATTAACGATTAACTCTCACAAAATGCCCAGAATTTATATATTAGACAGCAATGGTCAGTCAGAATTCCATTTTGATAGGACCTTGGATGTTGCTAGGACAAAACCCAAACAAACAGAATGGTAAGGAGTGCTTGTGGGCAGAGAAAATGACAATTGGTGGCATGGGCGATAATACAGTCAGAACAAGGAGAGTGGAATGCTCTCCGAGGATAGTCTGTACTGGTGGGAATTAGGACTTGTCCAAACTGACAAGTAACAATAGGGCAAATTGAGCACACATGCGATGTATGATGTCTGATTATCGGAACTCAAATGTTAATATTCATATTAAATATATATTGTTAATATTCATATTAAATATATATTGTAAAGACAAAAATGTATTCTTGGTGAGTGCATTTTGTGTGAATGTACTTTTCCCTGGGCTTTTTTTAAATCCTAAAATATTGAGAATTAATTGCCGGATGACGTCGCCTAGTAAGCTCTACTTAAGGCCAATAAAGCCCTCAATTCCCCACAATACCCCGCCTTCTGACAAGTACAGTGGGTGGTCGACACCTACCCATTGTGCACCATTGCTTCTCTGCCACCCCCCCCCCCCCCCCCTACAGTCTCCTCTCCCCCTTCCAACTCGCCCCCCCCCCCAATTCCAGTTCTACCTCACCCTCTCCCCGCCCCCTTCCTCCGCAACCCCCCCTCGCGCCCCCCCCCCCCTCATTTCTCCCCCCTCATTCTCCTCCCCCCCCTCTCATTCTCCTCCCCCCCACCCCGCCTCTCCTCCTTCCGCGCTCTCCTCCCTCCGCCATCTTCCACCCCCCCCCCCCCCCCCCCCTCTCCGCCCTCCCCTCTCCTCCTCTCCCCGTCATCCCACCCTTCTTTTTCTTTCCATCAATTCACCATTTATCACCCTCTAAAGAAAAATCGTCACTGATGTGCGTGTTTTGGTCAACTTAAAAACTAGTAATTTTTTTTTTAAACACGATTTCATTGAATAGTTACGGAGGCTTGTTTGGCTCATTTTGTGCGATATAAACAGGTGCAAATATAGTCGTCGAATTATAAACTCTTTGTGCTATATCATGTTCCAAACAAAAATTAGCTGTGGGTAGAATTAATTCTGTTAAAGGTGTTTTTTGTGTGCGGAATTTGTACATGGGAGAAAATGTCGGGTTTGTTTATTTAAATTTGTTTTATTTTGAGTAACAAATAAAACAGGTATGACTTTGTAAGACTTCCACTGAGCGTGTTGCAACACTTGAGTTGGCGAACAGGGATTGAAGCCCTGCCCGATGAGCATGACACCTCCCGGTGTCGCAGTTTGAGCACCCTGCCAGTTTGAGCTGAGTGTCAGTTTCATGCGCATGCGTCAAAATCTGACAGCATCATCACTAACCTTATGAATTTAATATGTTTTTGGTAAAGATGTTTTCTATATATGTGTATCAAGCGATTTGTTTCTAGGTGGTGTGCTTTTAGAGATATTTCACTTTTCCTGTATTTTCTGTATGAAGATTGCTCATGACCATTGACAATGCCTTGAGTTTGACAGTACGCGCAGTGCAAAACATTAGTTTTATTCAAAATAAATAGAAATCAAGAACCCTAACCTTATATATTTAATATAATCTTTTTGGTAAAGATGTTTTCTATATGTGTACTAAGCGATTTGTTAATAGGTGGTGTGGTTTTAGAGATATTTCACTTCTTCTGTATTTTCTGTATGAAGATTACCCACGACCATTGACAATGCCTTGAGTTTGAGTGTATGCAGTCAGCTGAAACTGGCAGGGCTCTCAAACTGCGACACCGGCACCACTCACCTGTCGTCACCTCAACCACCACCTTCTGACTCACCCAGAAAGGGTAGCGTAGTTGTAGACTAGCAGTAGGCAGAGGTGTGAGTGTGGGGTGTGTGTGGCGGGGTGTGTTATGGTTGGGGGGGGGGGGGGAGACTGAGAGTCCGTGCGTGCGGGCCGCCGGGGGTGTAGATTGAAGTGGGGAGGAAGTGGGGGTAAGTGACCCCTTCTGCCACCTGTCGGCTGTTAGTTAACCCACTTACTTACTTCTCCCGTGCCTCCAGAATGCTTGTCAGTCTGTAAACCATGCCCTACTTGTAGAGCATCGGGGAGTCGAAAACACTCGGCTTATTAAAGTTGCATGGTCCGATGAAACAGTTTTTTTCAAAACCAAAACACTTACCTACATTTGATTCTATATCCAACTTAGGCACTGGTGCATTAACTAAAGCCCCAGTCAGACCTCACCAGATTGAGGAACCGGACAGAAACTGGACACTGTCCGGTGAAATACGGCAATGTACGGTTTATATACGGTTGGCATCTGGCGTATCCGTTATCTGTCCGGTGGTGTCTGGTACAAGTTTTAAATACGCACAAAACTTGTACTGGACACCACTGGACTGAAATGTACGGTTGGTGTCCGGTTTAAGTCTGGTTAGTCCGTTTTATCCGTTTCATGTCCGGTACCCATCCGTTACGTCTCCGGTTTGCTTCCTGCCAAGTCCGTTGATGGTGTTGTTTTTGTTTGTTTTTTTGTGGGTTTTTTTTTATTGCGGGAATTCGGTCAGTATATGTTTTCTGCACATCCGTGAACAATCCGTTACATCCGTTTGACATTCGGTTTTCGTCCGATTATCGTCCAGTGGCTATTCGTTAATGTACGTTCCTTGTCCGTTTAGCATTCGTTTCATCCAGTACATTTCGGTACATTTTGACACCGGACACCAACGGACTAGACAATTCTTTATCCGGTGGTGGTCCGGTACTCAGTCCGGTAAGGTCTGACTGGGCCTTTAGGCTTTAGGGCAGTGCATACAGAATAATCAGTGAATTTATGACCCCATCCCTTTGGGCAACTACTTTGAAACAGCCATGAGGCAGGAAGACCACTAACCAATTAGGTCAATCTCGTGACCTTATTAGTCCTGCCCTCATTTCCGGTACCATATATGGCATTAGTCAGGTTCCAGACTACCTAGACATTACGAGGTCATTCCTCATCACATGATCGTCACGAGATGTGAATCTGAGTCACAACAATAATACTTTTGACAAGCTTGCCGAAATGATTTTGGGTTCTTTCAGCTCAAATTGCTCCACAATTGGCCATTTTCCATCAAAATGACTCGGGAATAATGAATAGTAGGTTATAATAGTCAACCTGATATATTGATCTCAGAAATGATGCAAAGATTCGAAAGCCATCGGACTATGCAACTTTAACTGTATGCCATTGTGTCCGGCAAGAGTAGCAAAGAAATGTGTGTGTATGTGTGAGAGTATGTCTGTGTGCGTGCATGTGGGTGAGAGAGAGAGACAGAGAGTGTATGTGCATGCGTGTATGTGTGCATGCATGCATGTGTGTGTGCGTGCATGTGTGCGTGCGTGCATGTGTGTGTGAGCGAGTGTGAGATCAGGGCTCATACTAGATATTAAAAAAATGACCTCTAACTCTGTTCAGAGGTGAATTACAACTGGAACGACGGGAACAGACCCTTCAAGAGGGAGTTCAATGCCCAGAAGCTGTTCCCCCACCCAGGGAGTTGGAGAAAATGTGTCTCACTGTTGATGGTCTTAGTTTGGGATTCCTATCTTTTGTTGATTAAAATCCAATAGCTACAATCCGATTGTATATGTTTTCCATCAATTTATACTCTCCAGGGTGTTCAATTCACTTAATATCAAAGCATAATGACACAACATCAGTTCAAAGTGATATAGTCCAGGAAGTAAATCCACCATGTTTGAATGAACTGGTTGTACCACCTTGTAAAAATATGCGGTCTTTTGGTCGTGATAGACAAGCTTGGAATCATATCAATATCTCGGGCAACGGAGTTGGGGACCATTGTTATGTAGTAGCGATGCAATGTGTGCAAACTCGCTGTGTGACATAAATAACTATGTAGAAAAGTTATGGCGCGCAGTGACTGGGATTGAGCTATGATGCCCGGATATTAAGATACGGTTATTAATTACAGAAATGTTCCCTACATGCACCAGGTAGAGTGCAAATGGAGCGGGAACATATATTAATGTTTACTGTAACTGTATGACGACTATTTGTTACCACAGGACCGCTGGGTAAGTACACCCAGCCATTCTGCATATATTAGGGACACCACTTGCGCTGGGGTTGAGTGACAGGTGCCCCTCTTGGGCACCACCCCTCCCAGGCTGCAGAGGGTGTCTGATTGCCTGGCTGTGTGAGCCCAGTCACCGTATACTCCTTGCACTTGCTATGCAGACGACACACTCGCTCTAGAGATACTAAAAGAAGCAGTTCACCACTGAGCTGTGTGTAACACCCATGGGACTTAGGTTCAATGGGCTGTAAGTACTGATTAGACTGAACTAGCAGGAACCATGTGGAGCAGGTTGTAAGTGAGTCAGGGTGGCAGGTCACTAGTAGGTGAACAAGAGTTGTAGCAATAAGCTCAACCTTATCAATGTCAATCTTGCGTGACTTGGCTTCCTTTCTTTCTTATCAGTTGTTTCTGGTATTGTATAGGTGGAGACTGGCAGGCAGTTGCCAGGATCCGCCTGATAGTAGATGAGTAACTGAGATGGTCAAACCAGTTATTCTTCAACCTCAGCCAATTGAAATGACAAATTCCCATCCCGTCTGTTAGGTGAGTTAGGAAACTTTCCTAATGCCAGGAAACTTTCCTAGTGCACTATTGTATGATCCCACTTTCTAAAGGGCGCATTCCTTACACGTGGTATGTGGCATGTGGCATGCGGTATGCGAATGGCATGATTCCTTACACCCGGCATGCGGCATGCGGCACACGACTGGCTATATTTAAAAAATAAATATAAACAAGTATACTCAATACTGCGCTGTATATGACCTAATAATGCATTTATATCGATGTACCTCTTGGTACGTCACATGGGGTTCCTAGCTTTATAATTACCAAATTATAAATAAGTATTCATATTTTTGTGGCTATGGTAGCATTTTTACCAACCCGAACCCCACCACTACCACTACCATATGTTTCCCCTCTGCACCCTTGTGTGTGACCGTTCCATAATGCTCAGTTGCCTCTCCTCGTCTAAAACTAATGGACAAGTGCGACTGACATTTCTATTCGCACACTGCGTGCCACATGCCGCATGCCGCACCGATCGCTACAGGGACCGATCGAGTTGACGCATTCGCATTCGCATACCGCGTGTAAGGAATGTAGTCCATTGACTTCAAGAAGTTTTGATTTTTTGCCACATTCGCATTCGCATTCGCACACCGCATGCCGCGTGTAAGGAATGCGCCCTTAAAGTGGGTGAAATGTGGAGTAGCACTGTACGGCCTGTCTGTATGTATGTGTATGTATGTACATGTATGTATGGGTATACATATACATACACACACACATACGTATACACATACATATACACATACATAAAGGAAAGCTTTATTATTTAACAACGCCTCTAGAGTACATTGATTTTTAATTTTATCATCGGCTATTGGACATCACACATTTGGTGATTCTGACATTTCTTTGGAGTATACCCGCTGCCGCCACATAGGCTACTCTTTCCGAGAAGCACCAATGGGTCTCTTATATGCATACATACATACATACATACATACATAAACAACAACAACAACAACACAACAACAACAACACAACAACACAACAACAACAACAACAACAACAACACAACAACAACAACAACAACAACAACAACACAAAACAACAACAACAACAACAACAACAACAACAACAACACAACAACAACAACAACAACAACAACAACAACAACAACAACAGACAGACAGACAGACAGACAGACAGACAGACAGACAGACAGACAGACAGACAGACAGACAGACAGACAGACAGACAGACATTACTGCACAAATCACCCACTTTAGAAAGTGGGATGTATGCAATAAGATCTAGTGATGTGTCACAGGCACTGTGACAGGCACAGTGACGGTGACAGTAACAACCACAGTGACGGTGCCAGATGACATTTTAAAAACTAAGCTGACTACTCGACAAAACAGGGAATATCGGGAGAATATATTTGCTGTAACGTCTACTGTTTTCTTTTCTCTTCTCCCACCCCCCCTTTCTCCAATGACCTGTCTTACATATGAGCAGCTAAGCACTTTGTATTCCAGGTGGACACTCTACATGCGTTGAATTATTAATACGAGGTGGCGGTAATTAGATTTGGGCCTTTCCCAGTGGTTTGCCATTTGTGGAACTAGTGTCACCATTAAATGGGCTGATATTGGGGCGGGGGGGGGGGGCGTGTGTGTGTGTGTGTGTGTATATGTATATATATATAAGTGTGTGTGTGTTTGTGTAGTATAAATATTACTTATACAAATATTATTGAGAATGTATTGGTAGCTGGATGGTTGGTAACCCAATATTTATATACTAGGATATGTTCTATGCTTCTTTGGAGTTGTTGGAGCAGCCTGGTGAGAGGTGTGTGAGCTGAGAAGTAGGGCAAGTAGGACTGGACCACAGGCAACCGGGCAAAATAGTAGAGTGCCGGTCAGTCCCTCTAACGCACACATATCCGATACTTTGATCTATATTATTATACATGTATCCTTGCAACACACAGAGCTTATCAGTGTGTCCCTCTGACACAATAACTGAGGCAATAATCGACATTACATCTATCCCTTTAACACACATAGCTGATACATTGATCTGCATTATAAATATATCCCTCTATAGCCGTGTTCACACCTGGGCGTTAAGTCGCCTCATCTAGTGCGCCTTATCTAAGTCGGCTCACATTGGCAGTGTGGACGTGACGCTGAAGCGAATTAGGGATAGTTCGCCTCATCTAGTTCGCTTCAAGTAAACCATGTCATGAGGTAGTCCAGATGAACCGAACTAGCTTAAGTTGGCCCACCTTGCTTGTGTGGACGGTAGCGGTTTATTTGAAGCGGATTAAGCATGTCACACTATATAATATAATTTGGTCTATGAACCGGCTAGAGGTGCACAGATATTTTTTTCATCATTTATCTTTAGGGTTTCACTGCCCAGCAGAAGTTTTGACCGTTCCAAAATAATACGATTCAGTCGAAACAGATCTAGGTCGAACCCACACTCGCTCGTGCCGACGTCGACTAAACGAAACTGGCGCTGGTTAGTATGGACTTCCTCATGCGCAGATATCGATTTCCGCCTTAAACCGCTCCATGTGTGGACACGACACTAGTTCGCCTCATCTAGTTCGCCTTATCTAGTTTGGCCTAAATTTGTGTGTGTGAACACGGCTTAAGTCGAACACATAGCTGAGACATTAGCTGCGTTTACACGGGCGAGTTGAAACGTCCTAGGTAGAACCAGTTGCCTAGATCGTTTTAAATGTGTCCGTGTAAACGCGCCACTGCGGCATTTTAGGGCTGAAACGTTTCAGCTGGAACGTTCCGCGTATACCACCTAGGTAGGTGGTCTAGAGGAACCGTTTTCGATAAAACGCTTTGTAAATGCTCGTGTAAACGGTACCATGATACTTGAAGCATTTTACTGACGTCACGCGCATGCGCTCACGACCGAATGGATTGTTTTCTTCCGGTTACCCTCACTCGTGTTTTCTTTGTATGCGCGTGCACAAGTTCCACTCTTTTCGTCACGATGGCTTCCACTAGTGCGTGTATCGATTCTTCATGAAGAGATAACTGGAGCGAGGACGAGGTGAGGCTTCTCATCACTCTGTGGGGCGAGGCTAACATCCATAGCGAGCTGGAGTCGTCCGGACGTAATCTAAATATCTACCGGCGATTGGCTTCTCGCCTTTCTAGAGCTGGTAGGGTCGAGAGGAACGCGGTGTCGTGCCGAACAAAAATAAAAAGCCTCACTCACCTGTATCGCAAGTGCCGTGACAATAACAAGTAAGTGATTGTGATGTGTTATGTGTTTATTGTGCTAGTGTGGTTCCTAACTAGACAATCAGCCCTTTTGTCGCAACATCGCATCCCCCGACACTTGTAGTACCCTAGGGAATTTTGGTTTCCACCCCCCCCCACACAGAGTAGGGCTAAAGTTAGGTACAAGATTCACCCCGTACTTCTGCAGTAGGGGTGCAAACCAACCCTATGTAAAAGCTGTCGAAAAAACGGGTCAATGAAATGAGAGCCTAATTTCTCAATGTAAGAAGCAACAATTATTCTTTACATCTGTCTTATTATTAGCCCGCTACCTTTGAGTTGAAATATAATATCTAGTTTAATAAGATTTAAAAGTGAAATCGACGGCGTTCTACGGCCGCCATCTTGTCTTTTTGCATTCTCTCCCATTTCACCAACTCTGTGCCGATATATGTAGCCATTTGATCATGGAACCACAGTTTCTAGTTCATGTTCCATACTGAAGCTATTTTCGGCCGTATTTAGACTACGTTGTCTTTCACCTGTGTACTACAAGTACCGGGAGAATGTTTTATCTAGCCTAAAGTGGGCTCAGGAAGGATGTTATTAGATACAAGATCCACCCCGTACTCCCAGTACAGGGGTCAGTGGCAACGTAGTAGTCTACCCATAAAGCCACAGAGTTGGTGAGATTGCATTAAAGTATATATGTATTATTACATTAAAGTATATATATGTATTATTATATTTTCAAACTAACAAGTAGCCTGTACATATGAACATGTTTGTGAAGAATATATTTTGCTTCTTAAAATAATATTATTTGGTAATATTTTGCTCGGTATAATATTTAAAAATGTCTAAGTAATAACACAAGTCGGATTAGCTACAATACCCTTTAGCAAGTGATGCTTTGTTTTATTGTCTTTCACATATTCCATTTGCACAACATATGTGCACACTTTTTTCATTGACAGGAGTTCAACGTTTCAGTAAACATTTAGTAATATTATTGACAAACCGTTCCTGCATTTTTTGTATTCCTTACTCATCTGTTGACTAATCTACATTTCTTTTTACAGTCGTAGTGGGAGGGAGCGCCAGACATTTCGCTACTACGATGAAATGGACGCGATTCTGGGGACACGGCCAACCACAGTACCGCTCAACTACGTCGACACCGACACCCTGTCCATGCAAGCGGGTAAGAGCACCCAGGGTTTATATTTTTTTAACCGTTTCACATTATTACGTTTTTTAATCAAACGCTTCAGGTATAACGGTTTGCCTATATCGTTTTAGTTTGTCCCCTTGTCAACACAGCTTAATAAATCTACATGGCAGGCATTTATAACACGAGATAATATTATAGGTAACCTAATCTTCCGATTGGACCATTTCACATTAAGCAAACTTTTCATACAATCAAAACGCTTCATGTAAAACGCTACAGGTAAAACGGTTCAGGTAAAGCGCTTCAGGTTAAGTGGTTTGCCTAGATGGTGTGACATTTTTCCCCTGTCAACACACCTTATATATATGTATTTACGTATCTCTGTATGAAGATTGTTCACTACCATTTACCACGCCTTGACTGGGGTTTAATGATCTGCTACGGGAAGTTGACGGCTTTTACAGAAGCCTCCTATATACAACGGTCATGTCAATGATATTTCTAACACATCCCACCCTATTAATGACAATTTTGATCCAGAGCCCAACATGGACGAGATGTTAGTGGGGGCAGAAGAAGAAATTGCACACGAGGTGGTCGTCGACCTTGATGTGGAAGTTGAGAGCGATGCGGGAAACGTTTCCGAAACACCCTCGACCCAACCTACGCCAACTGCCTACCAGGCCAAGCAACCGACACACCCAAGTAAGCACCTTTCTATTCATTAAATCTCAACATCAGTAAAATTCCATGCCCAACCACTCCAATTATCACCATAATCATGTCAGTGGCATGTTTTTTTCATTAGCTTTTCTCCACAAGCTGTACCTCAACGTACGGATGTAACACTAGAGCATAACGGCATACCTCTAACCAAACTATTAATACTATTTAGACACGTGCTCTAGGATTGGGACTGTACACAATCGGGCGAAACATATATATACAATCCAGAAAACACTTTATGCTTACAGCGCCTCAGGTACAACGGTTTGTCTAAATTATTTTACGTGTTGGCTGTGACAACACAGAAAAGCTGTGTTGAAAAAACTCAGAAATTCATTTACAAGATAACAACCAGTTGGGCCGATGTAGGTATTATATCCCACATGTTTGTCTCCTTTACGGGGGTATATTGAGCATTGGTGTCAAAGTAACAATCAACACCCAAGACAACACATTAACCAAAGTTGATACCAGCTATGTTGATATTCCAGCCCTGCGCAAACAAAACCGGACAGGCAAGTCCAGCAACAAGCGGGTGATGGAAACGATGGTCACCCAACTAATTACAGCGCAGAAAGAGGCAGCCGCATTATACCAACAGCACGAGGAGAGGAGGATGGAGAGAGAGATGGAGATGGAAGAAAGGCGGGTACATCGGGAATTAGATTGTGAGGAGAGGCGGCAGGAGAGAGAAATGTTGACCAAGGCAGAGCAACGGAGGCATGAGGAACGCATGCTAAAACTAGTACTGTCACAGCAACGTGTGGGTCAAGCCCCACAGTAGTTCCAAAGTGCAAGTACGGAGGGCGTTACTCGCATCACCCTCCTAACACCCCCCCAACAGACGGCAAGCTCAAACATCAGCCCTAATTCAACTTTTTTCTAAACTAATTAACATGTTCATTTTTTTAAATTGTATATGTTTGAAATAATTGAACAGTCGTCTAAATTGTTATAACGTATTTAAAGTAGGGCCATTTAGGAAACAGGATATTCAAAATTTAGCTCTGATTTATTTAATTGTGTTACTGTATTCTTTTGTTGAAGTTGTACAATGGTATGCACCTAACCAGATGGTTTTTAATCATTGTAGTCGTACTATTGATAATGTAGCTAAAGTAGGGCCATTTAGGAAACAGTATATTCAAAATTTAGCTCTAATTTATTTAATTGTGTTACTGTATTCTTTTGTTGAAGTTGTACAATGGTATGCGCCTAACCAGATTGTTTTTAATCATTGTAGTCATACTATTGATTGTGTTACTGTATTATTTTGTTAAGTAGTATTTAGTGTCAACATAACATTGACATTACAGTGACAGTTGCTAATTGTCAGTCAAATAAAAAGTTACACTATTTCCGTTTATGACATGTTACTTCCATGTTTTATAGAAATGTCCTCTTTCCAGGCTGTGTGCGCTTTTACAATGACAGCACAATAATGGAACAGAACAATTTTAAGCACTAAAATAAGACACAAACGCGTCGCGGATAGCGGCTCCATTGTCATCACGTCTACGTCATGGGCCACATTCTGCGGTTGTTGTTTGTTGCCACCCTCGTTAACAGCATCCACCCAGTCCGCGTTGAAAGCCTCCTTGTGTACTTCACATACATTGTGTAATGTGAAGCACACAAGGATGACTGTGGTGACGTCTTCTGTTCGTATGTCCATCCTTTTGAGGAGTACCCTCCACCGTGCTTTGCAGCGCCCAAATCTGTTCTCTATAGCCATGCGGGCGCTTGATAGGCGGAAGTTATAATTGATCTGGTCCCTGGTTAATCTGCCTGTGTCGGAAAAGCCTTTCATTAACCAGGGACGCAGAGGGTACGCAGGGTCTCCAAGAATAACCAGCGGAACAGTAGCATTTCCAAGCTGTAGGGGCCTCTCTGGGAACAGGACCCCCACCTCAGTTTTAGCATAGAGCGACGAGTTGGCCAACACCCGCGCATCATGCACCCATCCTGGCCACCCAGCAGCAATGTTCAAAACCTGATACTGGTGATCGCACATCACCTGCGCCACCACGGAATAATACCCTTTACGGTTGTGATAGTCCGTATGATGCTGCTGGGGGGCCAGGATGGGGATGTGCGTGCCATCTATGACACCAGCACAATTCGGAAAACCAAACCGTGTGGCGAACCCCTCCGTTATCTCGGTCAGACGATCTCCATTAGGCAGCTTAATGTATTTGGGTAGGAGCACATGCATGATCGCACGGCAGGTGTCATGAAAGATGACACAGCACGTGCATTTAGCAATTCCAAAAAGATGGCCAACCGTCCGGAAACCCCCTCCCGTCGCCAACAACCAGAGGGTCACCGCCACACACACTTCCACGGGAATGCACCTGAAATGCGTAACAAAAACCAAAGAATTATAGACAAGCGAAACTGTAACCCGAATCAAGGTAGGCGAATCATATGAACCGATTTAGACGAAACGATTTAACTAAAGCGTTTTACATGAAACGATTCAGGTATGGATCTCCACACGGACTGATTTAGCAAGGGGATCGATCCCAGCATGGCTAGATAAATTGAAACAAAATACCCTTACGACAAGAGTATGTGTAGAATTAATTTTTTTCAACTAATCTACCAGTAGCAGCATACCTTCTCATGTTGGTGTCTGCCCGGCCTATGTGGATGCGAAGTTCAGCGACGACGTGGTCAAACGTCGCCCTTCGCATCCGGAAGTTTTCGAGCCATTCCGCATCGCCAAAAGTCAGTAGGACGATGTCCCTCCACCAGTGGCACGACCTGAAAGAGTATTGATGGGGGAAAACATGTAGGTAAACACACCACATGATAATCGCACACAGGTAGGTCCAGGTAGGTCGGATTGGATAAATCTGCCTAAAGTTACCCGTTTGGTTCATTACAAAAGAACCAAGATGAAAATGTTAGCAGAAGGGTAGGTGATAAGAATTTATTGTACATCTAACGACAACACAACAGTGGTGAGTGGAAGAAAGTTGTAATCTTGACCATCGGTTTCAATAGATCGGCGTAAGTTGTAAATCTATTTAGGTGGGTGAGGGTAATATTAAGTAATGCGCGTACCGGCGAACTCAAATAATCGTTTCGGACTGCGCGTACCGCCAAACTGAGGCCGATTCAAGGCATTGTCAAAGGTAGTGAGCAATTTGCATACTGAAGAACGGAAAAACACATATCAAAGTAAAAGTACACATTTTAGGTTGCAGAATTCTAGTGCTCAAACCTTAATTTTATGTCAGAAAACAATGTCTAATTTAAGAAATGGAAAACGCCATAACATCCTTATTTCTCAACCTATGCACATAATATTGATGTCATGTTAAAAGGTGTTTAACGCTGTTTCCAGCGGTCCCTTTTGTCTTAGTATTGAAGGGTTTCGTGAGCACAAAAAGTCAATTTATCTACACCCACTAAATGGCGTGCTACACAAAACGCCTCAGGTAAAACGGTTTGTATAAATCGGTTTACATTAGCCCATATACACATACCTATATTAAAATATAGACACCAATGATCATATTAACCTGATACTTGTGAGTGGAATAAACACAAAAGAGGTTAGGTGACTGCCTACCTTTCCCGTGCCCACACCACCCTCTCCGGCCGAGCTTGCACACCGAACAGCATGATGAGTTGAATGAACTGTTGAAGCTCCCTTTCCTGACACTCCCAGAATCGCCGAGCCCTCCTGGCCGACCGCCTAACGATTGCTCGCATTCTCGCCCCGGATCTTTCAATAATACCCCCCTCCCGTGTCGATAGCGGCTGATGAGATGAAAACATCGTGAAGATTCCGATTTCTATGTTGTCCGCCATATTGTTTTGTCATCACAACGCTGAAGCGCATGCGCAGATACAACACTTCCGCCTTGAAACGGTTTAGATACTGCCCGTGTAGACGCGACTCACTTTCAATCTCAGTCCGTGTAAACGCGCCACTAAAACGTTTCAGGTAAAACGCTTTGTCTTAAAACATTTTACTTTTGGCCGTGTAAACGCAGCTATAGATCTGCATGATACAAAATAGTAGAGTGCCGGTCAGTCCCTCTAACGCACACATATCCGATACTTTGATCTATATTATTATACATGTATCCTTGCAACACACAGAGCTTATCAGTGTGTCCCTCTGACACACTAAGACCAGACGGGATGGCCGAATGAGTTAGAGCGTCCGTCTCCCGTGCTGGTAGA